>OY992876.1:150077169-150080463 GCA_963921405.1 Cepaea hortensis | reverse complement strand
ATTCGATGTACATTCTGGGATATTACACATAAAAGAAATAGGTCTGATTTGGGGTAATGAATTTAATGAAGCCGGACAGGGTCAGGCAGGACAGATAGACAGACAGATAGACAGTCGGGAACAGCAACTTATATGACTACTTATATAAATTAAATGAGATGCTTCACACCAGGAGCTGGGCGATGTCGGGCCGGGTTAGACAGACAGACAGACAGACAGATAGTCGGTAACGGGAACGGGAACTTATATGACTACTTATATGAATTAAATGAGATGCTCCCCACCAGGGACTGGGCGAAGCCGCTCAGGGTCAGCTAGTTTACATATAAACTAGACAGTTGTGAAGTGATTGTGATGTAATTTAATCGTATTATATTAAAGGTCCGTCTCTCTGGCTGTGGGGTTACAACACTTTCTCTCTGTAATCCCGTTTATCACGCAGAGTCTCGCAGCGGAGCGAGAACTGAGGTGGTTCGACCCCCGCTCGTGACTTGCGGATACTGAGCCGGCCGCTCAGAAAGCAATGGCAAACTACTGAGCGTAATCTTGCCAAGAGATCAACAGACAGCTGAAAGATGCTGCTGTTGACAGCTAAGTCCTGTAAAAGGATACGCAAAACAACATTTATATTTAAAGGGCAATAGTTGAAAAGTGACTGATTTACTACATCTAAACGAGATTGTTTTGAAGTGACTGATTTACTACACATAAATGAGATAGTTGTGAAGTGAATTTGATTCATCTATATATATAAAACAAAGTGTATGTATATATGTATGTAAATATGTATGTCCTTTATTTTTTCGCGAACGGCCCATCCGATTGAGATGAAATTTTCTACACGCCTTCCTTTCATTCCAGAGCTGTCAACTGTCATAGTTTTTTTTTTCTTCCTCCTCCTCCCTCCCCCCCCCTCCCAAAATACGTACGTAATCATATGATGATGATGATGAAAGAATCCCCGAACCAAAACGCTAGGGAAAGGGAAGAAAATGACGTGACTACACAGAATCGTCACACGGCAATCATCATCATCAAGTGCCGTGCCGGCTGGCGTAGGCGTTCATGGCTCTCCGTAGATCTCAGTCTTGGTTTTTTGGATCAACTCTGCTGCTGATATTCCTCCATGCCACGGCAATATCAATAACAATTCATCTTTTTATGTGTAAGAAGTTCTCTACAGTCGTGTAGAAGGGAAGAACTAGAAAAGTATGAATTCGGAATGGCGAACTCTCTCCTCCTCTCTTCTCCTCCCTCCTCTCCCTCTCCTCCTCCCTCCCACCCATCCTCCTCTTCCTCCTCCCTCTCATTCCTCTCCCTCCTCCTTCCTCCTTCTCCCTCTTCCTCTCCTCTTCCTCTCCCCACCTTCTCCATCTCCTACACCCCTCCTACTCCCTCCTACTCCCTCCGCCTCCTCCTCATCTTCCTCCTTCTCCCTCTCCCTCCTCATCCTCCTCCTCTCTACCTCCTCCACCTCCTCCCTCTACCTCCTCCTCCTCCCTCCACCCTCCTCCTCCCTTCTCCTCCTCTTCCTCCTCCCTTTCCTCCTCCTCCTCCTCCCTCAACCCTCCTCCCCCCCTACCTCACTCCTCCTCCCTCCTTCTCCTCCTCCTCTCCCCCCCCTCCTACCCTCTTCCTCTTCCCCTCCTCCTCTCCCTCCTCCATCCTCCTCCTCCCTCTTCCTCCTCCTCCCTCCTCCTCCTCCCTCTTCCTCCCACTCCCACCTCCATCCTCCTCCTCCGTCTTCCTCTCTTCTTCCTCCTCCTTCCTTCTCCTTCCTCCTCCCACTTCCTCCTCCTCCTACCACTCCTCCTCCTCCCTCCTCCCTTTTCCTCCCTCCTCCTCCTCCCTCTAGCTCACCTCCTCTCTCTCACCTCTTCCTCCTACCCTCTTCCTCTTCCCCTCCCCCTCCTTCCTAACCCTCCTCCTCCCTTCACATTCCTCCTCCTTCCCACTTCCTCCTCCTCCCTCCTCCTCCTCATCCCTCCTTCTCCCCCTCCTCCTCTCTTCCTCCCTCCTCCTCCTCCCTCCTCCCCCTCCTCCTACCTCCTCCTCCCTCTCCTCCTCACACCCTCCTCTTCCTCCTCTACCTCCTCCCTCCTCCTCCCTTCACATTCCTCCTCCTCCCTCTTCCTCCTCCTCCCTCCTCCTCATCCCTCCTCCTGCCTTCTCCTCCTCCCTCCTCCTCCTCCTTCACATTCCTCCTCCTCCCTCTTCCTCCTCCTCCATCTTCCTCCTCCTCCCTCCTCCTCCTCATCCCTCATTCTCCCTCCTCCTTCTTCTTCCTCCTCCTCCTCCTCCTCCCTCCTCCCCTCCTCACTCCTCCTCCTCCCTCCTCCCTCCTCCCTCCTCCTCCCTTCACATTCATCCTCCTCCCTCTTCCTCCTCTTCCCGCCTCCTCATCCCTCCACCTCCCTCCTCCTCCTCCCTCCTCCTCCTCCTCCTCCTCATCACTCCTCCTCCATCCTCCTCCTTCTTCCTCCCTCCTCCTCCTCCCTCCTCCTCATCCCTCTCCGCCTCCTCCCTCCTCCTCCCTCTACCTCCTCCTCCTCCTCTACCTCCTCCCCCCTCCTCCCTTCACATTCCTCCTTCTCCCTCTTCCTCCTCCTCCCTCCTCCTCATCACTCCTCCCCCCCTCCTCCTCCTTCTTCCTCCCTCTCCTCCTCCCTCCTCCCCCTCCTCCATCCTCCTCATCCTCTCCGCCTCCTCCCTCCTCCTCCCTCTACCTCCTCCTCCTCCCTCTACCTCCTCCCCCCTCCTCCCTTCACATTCCTCCTCCCTCTTCCTCCTCCTCTCTCCGCCTCCCTCCTCCTCCCTCTACCTCCTCCCTCCTCCCTACTCCTCCCTTCACATTCCTCCTCCTCCTCCCTCCTCCTCCTCCCTCCTCCTCCCTCCTCCTTCTCCCCCTCCTTCTCCTCCTTCTCCCTCCTCCTTCTCCCTCTTCCTCCTCCCCTCCTCCTCGCCTCTCCTCCACCCTACTCCTCCCTCCTCCTCCTAATCCCTCTCCTCCCTCCTATTCCTCCCTACTCCTCCCTTCACATTCCTCCTCCTCCCTCCTCCTCCTCCCTCTCCTCCCTCCTCCTTCTCCCCTCCTTCTCCTCCTTCTCCCTCCTCCTTCTCCCTCTTCCTCCTCCCTCCTCCTCGCCTCCTCCTCCACCCTACTCCTCCCTCCCTCCTCCTAATCCCTCCTCCTCCCTCCTATTCCTCCCTACTCTCCTGTCTCCTCCCTCCTCCTCCCTCCTCTTTCCTCCTCCACCTCCCTCTTCCTCCTCCCTCCTCCATTTACCCAAGACA
>OY992876.1:150032169-150074669 GCA_963921405.1 Cepaea hortensis | reverse complement strand
GTTTGGTTATAAAGGTGCATGTCGGGGGGTGGGAAGGGGTGGCGAACCCAGTTGATAACACGGTTTGTTAAAGACAGTTTGGTTATAAAGGTGCATGTCGGGGGGTGGGAGGTGGTGGCGAACCCAGTTGAGAACACGGTATGTTAAAGACAGTTTGGTTATAAAGGTGCATGTCGGGGGGTGGGAAGGGGTGGCGAACCCAGTTGAGAGCACGGTATGTTAAAGACAGTTTGGTTATAAAGGTGCATGTCGGGGGTGGGAAGGGGTGGCGAACCCAGTTGAGAACACGGTATGTTAAAGACAGTTTGGTTATAATGGTGCATGTCGGGGGGTGGGAGGTGGTGGCGAACCCAGTTGAGAACACGGTATGTTAAAGACAGTTTGGTTATAAAGGTGCATGTCGGGGGGGTGGGAAGGGGTGGCGAACCCAGTTGATAACACGGTTTGTTAAACTTTGTTAAAGACAGTTTGGTTATAAAGGTGCATGTCGGGGGGTGGGAGGGGGTGGCGAACCCAGTTGAGAACAAGGTATGTTAAAGACAGTTTGGTTATAAAGGTGCATGTCGGGGGGTGGGAAGGGGTGGCGAACCCAGTTGAGAACACGGTTTGTTAAAGACAGTTTGGTTATAAATGTGCATGTCGGGGAGTGGGAAAGGGTGGCGAACCCTGTTGAGAACACGGTTTGTTAAAGACAGTTTGGTTATAAAGGTGCATGTCGGGGGTGGGAAGGGGTGTCGAACCCAGTTGAGAACACGGTATGTTAAAGACAGTTTGGTTATAAAGGTGCATGTCGGGGGGTGGGAAGGGGTGGCGAACCCAGTTTAAAAGTTTGTTAAAGACAGTTTGGTTATAAAGGTGCATGTCGGGGGGTGGGAGGGGGTGGCGAACCCAGTTGAGAACACGGTATGTTAAAGACAGTTTGGTTATAAAGGTGCATGTCGGGGGGTGGGAGGTGGTGGCGAACCCAGTTGAGAACACGGTATGTTAAAGACAGTTTGGTTATAAAGGTGCATGTCGGGGGTGGGAAGGGGTGGCGAACCCAGTTGATAACACGGTTTGTTAAAGACAGTTTGGTTATAAAGGTGCATGCCGAGGGTGGGAAGGGGTGGCGAACCCTCTTGAGAACAGGGTTAGTTAAAGACAGTTTGGTTATAAAGGTGCATGTCGGGGGGTGGGAAGGGGTGGCGAACCCAGTTGAGAATACGGTTTGTTAAAGACAGTTTGGTTATAAAGGTGCATGTCGGGGGGTGGGGGGGGGGGGTGGCGAACCCAGTTGAGAACACGGTATGTTAAAGACAGTTTGGTTATAAAGGTGCATGTCGGGGGGTGGGAAGGGGTGGCGAACCCAGTTGAGAACACGGTTTGTTAAAGACAGTTTGGTTATAAAGGTGCATGTCGGGGGTGGGAAGGGGTGGCGAACCCAGTTGAGAACACGATTTGTTAAAGACAGTTTGGTTATAAAGGTGCATGTCGGGGGGTGGGAGGGGGTGGCGAACCCAGTTGAGAACACGGTATGTTAAAGACAGTTTGGTTATAAAGGTGCATGTCGGGGGGTGGGAGGGTGTGGCGAACCCAGTTGAGAACACGGTATGTTAAAGACAGTTTGGTTATAAAGGTGCATGTCGGGGGGTGGGAAGGGGTGGCGAACCCAGTTGAGAACACAGTTTGTTAAAGACAGTTTGGTTATAAAGGTGCATGTCGGGGGGTGGGAAGGGGTGGCAAACCCTGTTGTGAACACGGTTTGTTAAAGACAGTTTGGTTATAAAGGTGCATGTCGGGGGTGGGAAGGGGTGGCGAACCCAGTTGAGAACACGGTTTGTTAACGACAGTTTGGTTATAAAGGTGCATGTCGGGGGGTGGGAAGGGGTGGCGAACCCTGTTGAGAACACGGTTTATTAAAGACAGTTTGGGCATAAAGGTGCATGTCGGGGGAGGGGGAATGGCGAACTCGGTTGAGAACAGTTCGTTAAAGATAGTTTGGGTATAAAGGTGCATGCCAGGGGGGAATGGAGAACTCGGTTGTAGACACGGTCTGATAAAGTTGGGTATAAAGGTGCATGGCAAAAAGGGGGGGGGGGTGGAGAACTCGGTTGTGGACACGGTATGTTAAAGACAGTTTGAGTATAAAGGTGCATGTCAGGGAGGAATGGTGAAAGAGGGAAAGTCTTTCCGAAATGCCGTGATGAGCGTCACGATCGGCAAACACCCTGTTGCATGATGGTGCTGAATGTATGGCCTTAATAATGTTCGACAATAATTCCTTCCTTCCTATGTTTCACAATAATTCATTTATTCCTTCCTATGTGTGACAATGATTCATTCATTCAACAGGCCCCTCTACCCACTGTATATACACATAAAGATGATATGTGGAGGTATGTTACCATAGCGGTTAACTGATTCATGTTCTCTGTGTAACATTCAGACAACAGGGGAGATCAGATTTGTGGCTGATCAAGCTCCCAGACAAGGTCAGCTGTATGCCGCCCCTGTGCTGAGCATTCACGGAAATGCCAAGATCCAGAGTATCGATGCCTCTTTTGCCCTGGTCAGTACTCATATTTTTTTTTCCGCATGCATTAGAACATATTGCCGTAGGTTCATAGTTCATTGAAGTGGTCAGGGAGTCTCAGTGACGAAGTGGTTACGTCGCCTGCAAATAGAAGACACGAATTGTGTCACAGGTTGCACATGGGGTACCATCGATCTTTGTTGACGACTCCGAAATAGAGATTGTAGACCAGTTTGCGTATCTGGGATCAGATGTGGATAGCAAATTGTTCCTGGATCGGGAAGTCAACATCGAGATTGGTGAGGCAGCAACAATACTGAACAGGTTGACAGGGGTAGTCTGGGAGTACAGGAGGCTTACTGCCAGGGCGGAAATTCTTGTTTATCGGGTCTGTGCTCTTGGTGCTCTTCTTTGTGGCAGTAGGGTCTGGTCGGCTTGCTCACACCAAGGGAAACGTTTGAACACCTTTCATGTGCGGTAACTGAGGAAAATACTTGGTATTAGGTGGCGGGACCAAAACACAAATACTGAAGTATTGGATAGATCAGGCTGTGTGACGGTATGTTCCATGCTCAGTCTTCGTGAACTTAGATGGATTTAACCAGGCTTGGCCATGGGAATATTATTCCCATGGGATGGACAGCACACATTTGTATTTCCCATGGGATAGTAGCCATGTCATAACATCTTGATCTACGTCAGAGCTACCATTAATTTTTTTTTTTTTTTTTTTTTTTTTTTTTTTTTTTGGTGTGTTTTACCCTTCTAAAGCTTTTTACCCTTCTTTTTTCTTTAAATATTTGCATCTGTTCTTTATCTTGTGGTGGGGCAACGGATAAATAAATAAATACACATAGCCTGTTATTATATAAGATTACATTTTGGTTCGCCACCAGAAATTACATTTACAAAAGTGTGACGTGACTGGAAAGAAGTTGTAGAGCACTGATCTACGTAGCAAAAATACGTAATACGCATTGCTAAGCTGTGTTGCCAGTTGGGCAGATTTAACGCCAAATTGGGCTACTTTCCAGGACTATTTGCAGGCAATTTAACGTGTTGGCGGGATACGGTTGGTTTTTTTTTTTAATTTTTTTTTTTTTTGAGGGGGGGGGGGGGGGCTAGTTTTAGTAGCATGTGTGGATTTTTGGTTTCAAGGATTACCTGGATTCACTGAATTATTAGAAACAGTCGATCAGCATGAGATTTATAATGTGCTGAATGAGCAGAGTGACTCAGAAGCAGAATGAGAGTGTCAGAATGACGCTGAATTGTCATATTTAGATTAAACTTTTTTAAAATAATATACTCTTGAATATTAAAATTAATAAATTCTATCGTTTTACATGTCTATTTGTACATGTAGTTCTATTTAGTAGACACTAAACCTAAACTTACATCAATTTCATAATTTTATTTGAACTGTATTCCATATTAATATTATAATGGGAATTCCATGCAATGGAATAGGTTGGGGCAGGCATAAATTAACATGGGATGGGAAGGGACAGGAAAATATGTCCCATGGACAAGCCTGGATATGACGCATTGGGAGGATGGATGATAGTATAATACCAAAGGACATATTTTGTCTTTTTTTGGCGAATTGCAGATGTGTGGGGGATCTCGGGGTCGGCCTCTGTCTCGATATAAAGATATGTGTAAGCGGGACATAATCGATACTGGCATTGATAATGCACATTTGGAGCAGGTCGCCGTTGAACGTATTGCATGGAGGGCAGGAATCAGAGATCGAGTAAAGACAAAGGAGAAGGTGATTCCAGATGGGTCTACACTGTGCGTGTGAGACATGGCATGGTGCATGATGGTGGAAATAGCCATGTGTTTACATGCATCCAATGTGGACGTACATTTGCAGCGCAAATTGGTCTTAAAAGTCACACTCGCTACCGCCATGGGTTGTAGTTATTATGCCTTTTTGAAGCACAATGTAACAAACTATCGCCTGTCAAGACGGCAAAGTGCCAATGGATAGACGTCCAATGTTTGGTGTTGACGTTGTCTGATTATGTTCCTCCATCGTCTCCTATTTCCAGCAACTCCCTTGAGATCAGTACAGGCCTGTCTCCTAGCACCCCTGCATATGTGTGTGTTGTAGTTGCTTCCGAGGACGTGACTATTGCTTCTTACCCTGGGACTTTCACTCTATCATTTACAATACTGAGCCTCCATGTCACACATTGTGACAACCCCAGGCAATATTCCTCTTCTTTATTTTCATTGCTCAATAGTTGTCTGTTTTCTCCACTGTCTTTAAGAGTTTCTTAATTTGATGTCTTTTCTTGCCAGCTGCAATCTGTGATAACACCACATTACGAAAACTCACAAATATAGGTTCACCATGGTTTTAGTTCATGTTTCAGAGCCGTATAGTTGTATGGGCCAGATATACGTAGTTGTTATTCGTTTCTTCAGTTCATTAATGATGTCACATGTGCTCGTTTCTCTCGAAACTTCTTTTTGCATCTTTAATTCAGGATAGTATTAGAAACATTCCAGGCGTAGCCCATACATGTGCAACTACTTCTAGTAGTTCCCACAACTGGGGACTTGCACTGCAATGATTTTGTGTGTGCATTAGCATTCCTTATTACCAGCGTCCCTCGCCATCAGGCGAACCCACTCCGACTTCTGAGGTACTTGTAATTTACGTCCCCAAGTCAAGGACGAGAAGTCAGCGTTTAAGTCCAACCGATCACTGTAGGGATGGAACCTGATACCTTGGCATAAGCACACCGGAAATTTAAAAGCGACTTGATTTGTTACTCTTCATTTGTGTACTGTATTGGTTGTTTGATTTTCGTAAAAGACAATAATCGGTTTAATACATGGCTTTCATATTCCGAGATATTAAACAAATGGGGGAAAACGTTTTTTCCAAGATGCTTGTTCCATGGCACTCTGTCTTTTGTGATGTTATATCAATACAATAAATAAAGAATGATAAGTCATTATTGCAGCATGAATCCTCATTGTTTCAATATCACCCCTAGCACACGAGATATTAGAATATGCAATTACTTGTACAAGGAGGATATTTCGTAAATTGTTAAATATACTTTTTATTTTTTTTATTAATTATTGAAGAGAGAAAAGATCAGAAATGGAATAAAGACAAAAGAGAAAATGATTGCTGAGAGATCACACATCAAGAATGTGAGAAGTCAGATGGTGCGACATGGTGCAAATAACCATGTGTTAACATGCATCCATTGTGGATAAACATTTAATGAGCTAATCGGTCTGATTAGTCACATTCACTACCGCCATGGATTTTAGTTTTTTCAGCTTTTTAAGCACAATGTAACATCGTCTGTGAATATGGCTAGGTGTCATGTTTTTATACGTTACTGAGGATAAAGTGACCAAGCTGCTTGAATTCTGAACTCTAAATTATGGAAATACAGATTTACAAACCCCAAATATGAAAATACAGGATTTTGAAATCCCAAATATTAAAAGTCAAGTTTACAAACCCCGAATTTGAAAGTAGAAGTTTACAAACCCTAAAGTTGTGAGTAATGTCTATGAGAGGTACAATAAAACACAATTTAGCCTGCTGTAGGGTAAACACGAAGGCAAGTGGTCATCAGACTTCTGATTCTTTGATGGAAAGTTAAAAAGACATGCGATTTGTATTTGCTTGCAAACTGTATGTTGCAGATAAATTGATGTGTTTGAAGTGATGTCTTCAAATAGCTTATTGTAGGCTTTATGTCTCTATTTATTAAATTGCATATATGATAAATAAGACACATAAATTGTGTGACAAAGTATGCCATAGACATATATGAGAGACATATATGCAGACAGGCAGACAGTAAGACAGACAGGCAGACATGCAGACATACATATATAATGAATGATTGATTTTCTGTTTGATTGATTGATAATTATCGTGGTATCATGTTTTGGCAGCAAATTCCAGGTGTTGTGAAGTTCATACAAGCATCAGATATACCGGGTATCAATGACTGGAGACCCCATCCGATCACACCTGCAAACTTAAAACAAGAAGTAAGAATATAGATCAAAGATTTGTGAATAATGTTCAAAACCGTTGCTGTCATTCTTGGTCAATGAATTTCAGAGACATAGTTCCAGTATTGTCCTTTTACAGTTGGACTTGTCGTGTTGACTGTTGATAGTTTGTTACTATTTGCTTAAAAAAAACACACATAAGAAAGCAAATTCATTTTTCAGGGAGAAATTATGTCATATCTAAGTATATGACTGCTTACAGATCTACATAATGATGGGAAAGAACTCAGGCATGTAAAACACCATATATTGCAATAAAAAAGCTGCCATAAAGAGTGATAATGAAGTAGGTCAATATCAGCCTATTAAGAGAGGTGTGCAATGGGATGTGTAATGTCTCCAGATCTGATTTCCCTATACAGTTAACATCATTTTAGAAATATAGATCTTAGAGGAACTACCATTTGTGGGTGTAACATCAATAAAATCAGATATGCGGATGGTACAGTAGTGATAGCAGACAATGAGTAGAATCTGCAATATTTATTAGATGCTGTTGTTGCAAACAGTAAATAACAAGTGTTAGAATTAAATAGTAAGAAGACTCAGGTTATGGTCGTCACTAGGAAGAAGGAAATGCTACAATGTAATATACAAATAAATGGGAATATTCTTAAACAAGTAAAATGGTACAATCATGTCGGAACAGTCATAACATCTGATGGGGGATGCCTTGAAAAAGAGATTAGAAAAAGAATCGCCATGGCGAAGGTAGCCTTTTGCAAAATGGAAAACAAAATGACCAAGAAAGTATGTCATTTGCAACGAGAAAAAGAGTGTTGAGGTGTTACATATAACTTGTATATTTGTATAGATGTGAAGAGAGGACAATAAGCAGACAAGATGAAACATTCTAATGACTCTGGACATCTGGTTTCTGAGGGAAATGCACAGAATACCATGGGCAGACAGAAAAACCAATGACCAAGTTGTACAAGAAACACATGACAACCGTAAATTGAATACAGAAATTAGACGTAGATAGTCGCATATGTTTAGACACGTTATGAAAAGAGCCGTCTCCGTGGCCAAAGGCTTGCGAACGCGGTTCGTGAGCCGGGTACCAGGCGTTCGAAACTCAGCTGCGACCGTGCTGGTATGAGAGCCGGCTGTTCAGAAAACAATGGCAAACTACTGAACGTAACACTTGCCTAGTACATCAACAGCAGCTGAAAAATGCTGTTGTTGACTGCAACGTTCCGTAAGGGATACGCAACAATTTTTTTTTTAAAAATTTAAGTTGGAGAACTTGAGTGACAACCATGTAAAATGGTTTGGCCATGCAAGTAGGTTACCAGTTAACAGTATACAACATTAAGCAATGATGTACAGACTAAACGGAATCAGAGGAAAAGACCGACCACGTAAACGATGGACGGAGGGAATAGCTTAGAGTCCTTGGGAATATCGATACATGAAGCCCATAAGCGGGCACTCTCCCGCTGTTTATTCTTCACCTCGACACGGCAAGGTACAAGAGGAACATGATAAGATGAGATGAGAAGATGGTGTCAATCTGCAAGATTGAGGAGAAAAGATCAAAAGGAAGACAGATACATAAATACCTGAATATCTTGGCCAGGTAGTATGGTCGAGACAAGAACATTGAGCTGATCCACGACTCTGGTGATCGTGTGATGTGGCGAATATGACCGCCCACGCTCATTGGCATGGCATTATGATGATTAAGTATATGACGTCACGATTTTGGTCGCAAACGTATTTGTCAGGGAAAAGTAATGTCAAATCAACGACGAATACAATGTCATCGCCGGTGTCATGTTTTTAAGTGATTGGGTAGGGGGGGGGGGGGGGGGGGGGGGGGGGGGGGGGGCAGACGGGGTTGTTTAGTGACGCGATCCGTCCCCATCTTCAGCAGCCAGCGAAGAGTTCCAACACCAATAGTACCAGTAGTAATCTGATTATATGTCCGTCTCGTATTTCCTCTGAGCGTCGAGCGTCGGCCAGATTCCCTAGTCACTCCTCGCTGTCTCATTCTTGCCAGACCATGGTGATTCATTTGCTCCTCCGAGGTGTACACGTGCTCCCACAAGGCCGAAACCACGTCCGCCTTATCATGAATCAATACTCCACCAAGTTTTGCAGAGCCAGCCAATCTATCCACCTGTTCATTCCCCAGCACACCGGCATGTCCAGGAGAAAAGATCCAAGCGATCATTGCCACCCGTGACCTCCGAAGCGAAGCAAGCCACACTGAACGAAGCTTGCCTGTCCTCACCTTCCTCAGCATGCTTTCAGAGTCAGTTACAATCACAATGTGTATGTGTATCGTATTCTCCGTCCAGCGGAAAGCTGCACTGACCGCCTCCACCTCCATTCTTAAGCTAGATGTTGTGGTATCATATGCCAGGCTCCCCTGCACCAAACGTCGATCATTAGCTTTTGCTATGAACACCCAGACACTTCTCCTAACTCTCAACACCGAACCATCTGTGTAGATGATCACATCACCCGAGCGAGCATTATCCTGAATTTTCACTTCCGTGGCCCCTACTGGCCACTCCCTGCACTCCCGGCTCACTGTGATTATAACTCTGCACAAGTCTGACTACTCCGCTGGCACTCTGACCTACTCCTCACCTCGCCTGATGTTCTCCAAGATGCACACGTGTCTGATTGTATCCTCCGCCTGAGCCATCCATGATTTCCCTCTTATCAGTCGCTGACCCTTAACTGCGTCCAGCGCCTCATGCACCGGGTGATCTGTGTCTGCAGCTACTCTGAGGTATGCCTTCACCTGCATCACATTGAGCCTACCGGTAACAGTCGGCAAACCAAGTATGTAACGCATACACACTACTGGGGTGTCCCAGAATGACCGACCCACATAGCTTCGTTCTCTATGCGCTCTAATTTTACCAGCTGACTCTTTGAGACAGTGAACAGTCCTAGTCCATAATCAATCACTGAGAGGATCAAGTGCTGGTATAGTGTGAAAAGCATTCTCTGCTCTGTGGCCATTGCAGCCATGGCTTTAAATGCACTGAGTCCTTTTTTAGATCTTGTCACAACCGTCTCCACATGATCCTTGAAGGGCAGGCTCCTGTAAAATGTGATTCCCAGATGCTTCAGTTTGTTCTCTCTGTTGACGCTTCTACCATCTATCGCGAGGCTTGGCACATCAGCGTTCACAATCCTGTTGTCCAGGATTTTTTGTTTTTAAGTGAAGATATATGAAGCCCATAAAAGGGCTTGACCTCGACACCACAAGGTACAAGAGGAACACGATGGGATGAGATGAGATATAATAGAAATGACGTCTGTTTGGGTTAATGCTTTTGTTGACATGTTTGTTTTTCTGTTCAGCTGCTATGTACTAGTCAAGTGCTGTATGCTGGTCAGCCTATTGGCATTCTTGTCGCAGGTATGGATATTGTCGTAAATTATCTCATTGTTGCATACACGCATAAATAATGTAATGGTAGCTTATCTCATTGTTGCATCCGCGCAATATTAATTTAATTATAGCATGTCTCATTGTTGCAGGCACACAATTATAATGCAATCATAACATGTCTCATTGTTCCATCCACACAGTTATAATGCAATTGTAAAATATATCATTATTACATCCACACAATTATAATGCAATTACAATGTACAATAATAATATAATGACGTCACGGTTTTGTCCTCAAAAGAAAGAGAACGTTTTTGTCAGGGATTGGTGATGTCAAATCAACGACAAATACCGTGTCATCGCTGGTGTCATGTTTTTAAGTGAAGATGTATGAAGCCCACAAAATGGCACTATTCCGATGTTTATACTCGCGTATACTCTCGTTTTAACACGCGTTATACTCGCGTTTTCGCGAGTAGATGGATATTTTCATCTCCTGCATGTAATTTGTGTGACAAGATGTAAAATCACGAGTTTCTTCTCAAGATCTTCGCCGATACTATGGAGTTCCTGCATTGAGCGAAGAAATCCTTGAGTGGATTTTCGAAGCAGATGTGTTTATGTAGTGTTCGGTTTTTCAACATAGCGGAACAGCGTTTAGCAAGACGACGGTAAGGCCGCAAGCGGCAAGGTAGACGTGGTGGAGCAAGGCGTTTTAGACTCAAGTGTAACCGTCTGGGCCTCAGGAATACTCGTACTCTATATTGGAACTGTGCCAGCGTAAAACAACTTGGACCCTATTCTAGAAAACCTGGTATACAGGAACGGCATTGTGGCGCTTCAGGAGACGAGACTGGGTGATCAGTTACTCCAAATTGCCGGCTTCAAATGTTTCTACAACAGGCGACATTTGGGAATGGCGGTTCTCATTTGCGACAGTAAGGTGGCTTCAGAGCTAGATATGTCCAGTTGAGACAGTGACGATATACAAATACAGGCGGTTAGAGTTCAAGCCGGTCTACCATTCATGTTTCGGCCCTCCCGTTCTAAGAGGGTTAATGTTTATGCCCGCACCGGGAGTGTGGATTCCCAGAAGTGGCAGTGCTTACGTGAAATATTAGGTCACGAGAGAAATGTTATTTTCTGTGGCGATTTTAACGCTAAAGGCAGATCATGGGGAAACATTTCCTCCATCACACAGGGGGAGGAGCTCGAGACTTCACTTGAAACCATTGACCTGGTTAGTATCAACAGTGGCTGTGTCACCAGGACAGCAAGACGTCAAGGTGACGAGGACAGTGTTATTGATCTGGCGCTGGTTTCTCCACCACCCACTACAGTGTGTAGATGGGATGTCCTAGGGTACCAAGGCAGCGACCACCACCCTTGCAGCATATTGGTGGAGAAAGGCAGAACCAGGCAGCACATGTTAATGGTCAAGACTTTCCAGTATGACAGTACAGGGTAAGATGTTGTGAGTAAAATAAGGTGCGACAAGCGCAGAAAGCTTCAGGGCAGGAATAACAGCTGGGAGCAGCCACCTTGGTGGAATTTTGAGGTGGAAAAGGCCTGGGTGAATAAGCGTAGTGCAGTAAGGAAATGGCAAAATGCCAGGAAGATCTGAGTTGCCCACCCTAGTCCCTGCATTCACTTAGAAAGGCAGATGCACACAAAGTAAGGTACTTCAAAAAACTGGTTGAGGTGGTTAAAAGTAAAAAATTGGCAGAGGTATATCAAAGAGTGGACAGACAAGTCACTGAAATTGTTCTGACGACTACATAAAAGCATGAGTGGGATAGTAAAGAATAAGAGTATTCCTGACTTCCAAGGTGCTGACCTCATCAGGTCATCAAGGGACCTGCAAATGTTAGTAGATGCGGTTGTTACACACAGTGAACAACTAGGGTTAGAATTAAATTGTAAAAAGACACAGATTATGGTCGTCACTAGAAAGAACGAAATACCACAATGTAATATACAAGTACATGGGAATATTCTTCAACAAGTGAATAGGTATAATTATCTCGGAACGGTAATAACATCTGATGGGAGATGCCTTGAAGAGATTAGAACAGGAATCGCCATGGCAAAAGTAGCCTTTAGCAAGATGAAAAAAACATACTGACCAATAAAAAGATGTCAAATTGAAACGAGAAAAAGAGTGT
The DNA here is from genome assembly GCA_963921405.1 of Cepaea hortensis. Lineage (NCBI taxonomy): Eukaryota > Metazoa > Mollusca > Gastropoda > Stylommatophora > Helicidae > Cepaea > Cepaea hortensis. The sequence goes on along the minus strand of OY992876.1, from coordinate 150,062,569 downwards.
TTAATGCTACATAGAACCTGTACTTTTATATGGATGTGAAGCTTGGACAATGAGCAGCCAGGCTGAAAAACATCTGATGGCTGTAGAAATGTGGTTTCTGAGGGGAAATGCAAAGAATACCATGGAGAGCCAGAAAGACCAATGAACGAGTCCTTCAAGAAACAAATAAAGATCGTAAACTGATTAGAGACATTAGATGTAGACAGTCAACATATTTTGGGCATGTTATGAGAAAAAATGATTTGGAGAACTTGGTGACAACTGGTAAGATCGAGGGGAACAGACCAAGGGGAAGACCTAGAAGCAAGTACCTGGATGGCTTGGCCTTGTGGCATGGTCGAGACAGAAACACGGAGCTGATCCACGGCTACGGTGATCGAGTGAGATGGCAGAACATTACCGCCCACGCTTACCGGCATGGCACATGATGGATGGATGGATGGACCTCATCTGGCAGAGCACTGACGAGATCAAAGGCAAAGCCCTCTTCGAACGCTATCTAGAGCAGAGCAACCAGACAGACATAAGAGGCCGAAATATTGCCAAGGAGGTTACCTTAGATACGTGCAAGGCCCAGAAAATTTCGAATGAAGACTCAGTGACAGTGAAAGAAATCAAGGCTGTGCTTGGACGATCAAATAACAGCGCTCCAGGGTCAGATGGGATAAGATATGAAGACATCAATAGGTGTACCGACAACGAACTAGAGACACTAGCATACATGTACAACATCAGTATAGGGAGTGCTAGCATCAAGGCCGAATAGTTACACAGCTGTCTGATTCCCTTGCCGAAGCCTGGCAATGACCACACAAATATTCAAGTATAACGAGTAATAACCATGCAGAATACAATAGGCAAGCTGCTGGAGATGTTAACTGCCAGAAAAATATCAAGCCAGCTGAAGGGCAAGGTGTTTACCCACCTACACTGGGATGGTACCGTCCAAAAAGAAAAACCTAGAGCAATGCAGCAGTTTTTGCCCATGATGTATATGAAAGTTTCCACTCAGGCATTGAAACATTTGCTGCAGTGATTGATCTTGAGGACGCGTACAACAGAGTACCAGTTAATTTCTTAATGCTTCAGCTTCTTGAACTCAAGATATGCCCTTTCCTCCGTAGCTGGAACGCTGCTGCCCTCTGCAAACGGAAAGTAGTCTTTAGATGTGGCAGTTGGACTTCAGAACCAACAACAATTTATTCTGGCCTACCGCAGGGATCACCATTATCTCCGGTGGTGTTCAACGCCTACAGTGTGAGAATCACCAGCGAGCAAATCATAGGACGGGGGAGGACTTTCTCGTGTGCAGACGATGTTTTAGTGTATCGTCAGGGTAAGGACAGAGATCAGGTTGCTGTAGAACTACACACCGAACTCAATCGTATAAGCACTTGGTGTGTTGAAGCTGAGACAATGGTCAACCCAGCAAAGGCAACAATGACATGGTTCTCTTTAAATAACCATATTGTCAACACCCCAACGCCAACTGTAAATCTGGGCTCAGAAACGGTGAAAAGAACACAGGCAATGAATTACCTGGGGATACGTTTTGATCGAAGCCTAGCTTAAACTGAGCACGTAGACCAGGTGATAACAAAGGCCAAGCGGGGTTTGGCTGCGATGCGGGTGATGGCGGCGGCAAACTGTGACTAGCGCCATCTATGTCTTCTTTACGAGGGGCTGGTCCTTTCTGTTCTTTAGAATGTGATGGCGATCCTGACTCTCAGCCATAATCAGGTAGAAAGGATGGAAATGATACAGAAGGAAGCCATTCGCATCAATCTTGGATGTACAAGAGATACAGCATGCTGAGCGAAGCGCTACCTTCTTGATTATCCAACCATGTGGGACAGAATACAAATGTGCCAAGCACGTGCCTGTGTCAGAGTCAACGCAAACACACAACACCCACTGCATAGCGAGATTAAGAAGGCAAAGGGCAGCAGGTTAAAAAGAGGGAAGTCGTAGATGGGTCAAGCCGAAGACATTATTCAGCAGGTGTGTTCACTCGAGGACTTAGAACCTGGCGAGGAGTTTGTAAAAGTGCCAAAAGAGTTCTGTACATCTTTTTCAGTGTGCATCAAACTAGACAGGAAATGCAGAAAATCCAGCTGCTGTGGAGGCGTAAGTACAGGCTCTGATCTTTGAGAATTCTTTAGAGGATGATGCTGTCATTTACGCGGATGGGTCGGTCGTCCGAGGAGTGAGAAGTTCATGGGCCTTTACAGTTCAGGCCGGAGAGAAAACTTTGAAGGAAGAGTCTGGCGCTTTTGCTTTGACCACATGCAGCCTAACTATGGAAGTCATGGCAGTAAGTAAAGCAATAACATTGCTCGAGACACAGACATTCAATCGGGCTTGTGGCCTTAGTGACCCAATGAGTATGCTCAGGAGTATAGAGATGGGGTGGGTCCGAAGAGAATGGCTGCTGTCTCTGGAGCGGTCTCGGCTGGCAAAGATTAGTTTCATCTTCGTGCCAGGGCTTCGGGCGTGCAAGGGAATGAGCAGGCTGACAGGCTTGCAGGTAGGGCTACTGTGGAAAGCGGACGAGCCATGGACCAGGCAGGCATTCTGAATGCTCTACGAGAAAAAGTCGTTTACGAGAACCAAGCGATGACTGGAAATCTACAACCATTGTCAGGCTGCGAGAACAGCAAGTTAAAAGAGGTGTTGCCAAACAAGAACACTACGCAGGAAGCCAAAGAAGAGTAATAAACCAACACAGAACTAGTGTAGTGAGCTACACGCTACGGGATTTGCTGAGGAGGGGTTCCGAGGACTCATGGACTGAATGGTTCTATGTGCAATGAGGATGATCTGTCGACTAACTAACTAACTACACACACATTGGCACCTTGCCGTCTTGACAGACGATAGTTTGTGCTTTAAAAAGGCATAATAACTTTTACCTATGGCGGTAGAGCATGTGACTGATAAGGCCAATTTGCGCTGTAAATGTCCGTTCACAGTGGGTGCATGTGAACAAGTGGTCATTTCCACCATCATGCACCATCTTACGTCTCAAACGCTCGGTGTGTGACTTATCTGCAATAATTTTCTCCTTTGTCTTTATTCCATTTCTGATGTCTGCCCTCCATGCTACACTTTCAGCGGCGACTTGGTCCCAATGTGCATTATCAATGCCTGTATCAATCATGTCCCGCTTACACACATCTTTGTATCGTAGTAGCGGCCGACCCTGAGATCTCTTACCCATCTGTAATTCACCAAAAAAGATGTCCTTTGGTATTCTACCATCATCCATCCTCCTAAGATGTCCTATCCATCTAAGTCTACGAAGACTGAGCATGGAATAAACTGTCACACAACCTGATCTTTCCAATACTTCAGTATTTGTGATTTTGTCTTGCCACTTAATACAAAGAATTCTTCGCAGACACCGCATATGAAAGCTGTTTAAATGTTTCTCTTGGTGTGAGTAAGTTGTCCAGGTTTCACTGCCGTAAAGAAGAGTACTAAGGACACAGGCTTGATAGACAAGGACTTTTGTTTTTGCAGTAAGCTTCCTGTTCTCCCAGACTCTTTTTGTTAACCTGTTCATTGTTGTTGCTGCCTGACCAAACTGGATGATGCTATTTACCACTGATCGACCATCTCTAGTTCGGCGTCGTCAATAAAGATTGATGGTACCCCATGTGCACCTTGTGACATAATCTGTGTCTTCTTTTTGCTAATTGTCAAACCAAATTCAGAACAAGCATTGGAGAATGCAGATAGTAGACTGTAATTAGTAGATAGTAATTCTTCCTCAGAGTGGGTCGTAACTGCAGCATCATCTGCAAAAAGCAACTCTCTGATCAGTACCCTCCTAATTTTGGTCTTGGCCTTCAATCTTTGAGCATTGTAGAGGCCGCCATCTGAGCGTGAGTGAATGTATATACCACCATCCTGATCACGAAAGGCATATTTCAGTAGAAGTGAAAAGTTTATTCCAAAGAGGGTGGGAGCTAGTACACAACCTTGCTTAACTCCACTCTTGATTTCAAATTCTTCAGAAGTTGCACCATCAAACTTCATTATACCCTTCATGCCTGTGTGGAACGATTCCACAATGGACAGAAGAGTTGGTGGGCAGCCAATCTTCTTTAGTGCCTTGAATAGACCCTCACGACTGACCAAATCAAATGCCTTTGTGAGGTCGATGAAGGCAATAAACAGTGGTTGATTCTGTTCACGGCATTTTTCTTGCATTTGTCGTAATGAGAATATCATATCAATGGTAGACCGGTTCTGTCGAAAGCCACACTGTGATTCGGGGTAGACTTGATCTCCTAGGACTTGAAGTCTGCGCAGAACGATTCTGGCAAATACTTTTCCAACAATACACAGAAGAGATATACCCCTATAGTTGTTGCAGTCGCTCCGATCGCCCTTGTTCTTGTACAGTGTTATGATGCTTGAATCTTTGAAATCCTGTGGGATTTGTCCTTCTCGCCAGCATAGCTCTATTAGCTGGTGGATCTGTAGAGTGAGTGTGTCTTGCCCACTCCTTATAACCTCTATAGGAATCCCATCCTTACCTGGAGCCTTGCCAGATGCAAGTTCATTTATAGCACACTTAACTTCTGTTATGGTGGGAAGTGTGTCCAGGTGGTCAAGAGTTGGTAGAGCCTCTATGGCGTTGAGGGCATCATCCGCTAGTTTGGTCTCACTTGAGTAAAGCTCCAAATAGTGCTCTACCCATCTGTCCATCTGCTGTTTCTTGTCAGTGATGATTTCTCCAGTCAAGGTTTTCAATGGTGCACTTCTTTTGATCACTGGACCACAGGCTTTCTTTATTCCTTCATACATGCTTCTTATGTTTCCCTTATCACTTGCGATTTGAACGGACTCACATAACTTGATCCAATAATCATTTGCACACTGCCTGCCAGCCTTTTGCACATCCTTCCTAGCTTGCCTTAGTTCACTCAGAATGTTACGCGTTGGTCTTTCTTTGTTTCTTAAGAGAGCTTTCTTCTTCTTATCAATCAAGGGCTGCAGAGTCTCGCTGTTTGCCGCAAACCAGTCATGCCTCTTATGATCCACAGTGCCGTAAACCCCTACGGCAGTTTTATAAAGAGTTTCCTTAATTTGACCCCACATTTCATTTACTGTACAATTTTCTGATGTATCAGTGAAAGCGTCTTCAAGTTGCTGTTGAAACTGAAAGCACTTTTCAGGATCGTGAGTGTTAATAATATTAATCCTGGGGCTAGATTTGTATTTACCTGTGTAGATTCTCTTTGGTCTCAGTCTAACCCTTGCAACAACCAAAGAATGATCCGTATCACAGTCAGCACTGTGGTAACTTTGAGTCAATGATATATGGTTCAGATGTTGTCTCCGTGTGATGATGAAGTCCAGCTGGTGCCAATGGCCGGATCTTGGATGTTTCCATGTCACCTTATGCATCTCTTTTGTTTTAGAAAAGGAGTTTGTAATACATAGGTCATTACTGGTGCAATGCTCCAGCAGCCTTTGCCCATTTTCATTCATGCGACCGATGTTGTTTTTTCCAAGGCACACTGGCCATGAACTCGAGTCCTTGCCCACACGAGCATTGAAATCCCCGAGCATATAAATGTAGTCAGATTTTGGAACTGCCTTGATCACGGAGTCTAACTCCTCATAGAACGAATCCTTCACATCATCAGAGGAATCGAGTGTCGGTGCATATGTAGTAATAATGGTGGCAAACCCACAAGAGGTTGCCAAGCGCAGGGATAATAGTCTTTCATTTCCACCTGCTGGAATTGCAATCATTCCCATTATCGAATTCTTCACTGCAAAGCCCACACCGTGTTGCCTTTTATCTGCCTGCCCTCTACCCTTCCAAAAAAAGGTGTAATTGTTTTCCCTGAGTGACCCTTCCTCAGCGAGGCGAGTCTCCTGCAGGCCAGCAATATCAATGTTAAGATGATTGTGTTCGGCATCAATCACAGCCGTTTTTCTCACATCGTCAATATTGGTCAAGTCAGTGGAAAATCCTGGATATATGGTTCTCACGTTCCAGGTTGCAAGCCGTAGCTTGAGGTTTCTATTTTTATTTTTGTTTGTACCTGGTGCATTGGTTTTACAGCCTGCGAATCAGATTTTGTCCTAGCCCCAAGCACCCATTGAAGCAGGCAGGCTGTGGCGGATCAGCACCCAATTGGCCGGGGGCTGCCCAGCTTGAGGCGGGCGGTAGCTGATCAGTGACACCTGTAGGTGTCTCCCACCGTCAGAGGCACGCGTACTAACTAACTAACTAACTAAATAACCAACTGACTAACCAACTAACTAACCAACTAACTAACTAACTAATTATAATGTAATTATAACATATCTCATTGTTATATCCACATATCTATTCTGGAATTATAGAATGTATCATTACTGCATCCACACATAAATAATGGCATTATATCATATTTCATTGTTATATCCACACAATTATAATGCAATTATAAAATGTCACATTGTTGCATCCACACAATTATAATGTAATTATAGAATGTCTCATTGTTTAATCCACACAGTTATAATGTAATAATAACATGTCTCATTGTTGCACCCACACAAGTGTAATGTAATTATAGAATGTCTCATTGTTGCATCCACACAATTATAATGTAACTATAGAATGTCTCATTGTTGCATCCACACAGTTATAATGTAATAATAACATGTCTCATTGTCGCACCCACACAAGTGTAATGTAACTATAGAATGGCTCATTATTGCATCCACACAATTATAATGTAATTATAGAATGTCTCATTGTTGGATGCACATAATTGTGAATAAAACAATAGTGAAATATATTGTTTAAGTCTTAGCTAATCAAATTAACTATAGGAAACCATTGTTTGTTCAAGTCACATATAATCAATTTCTGACACGTTCGTGTGTTTCAATTACTCAGAGGATGAGGTTACCGCTCAGAGTTCCAGATACGGTGTCCAGATTACATACACGGACATCCAGCCGGCCCTGACAGACGTGGAAGAGGCCATTCAGAAGAAATCCTTCTTCTCCAAAGTTGGCCCAATTACCAGGGGAAACGCGGCAGGTCAGTGCTTGTTACTGTCACACCGGACTCCATTTTCTGACAGATATGGCAGTCTTTCCACAACTGTGCTGACGAAGTTGATAGCGAGCTCAGCTGGTAATGTCATAAGCCTGGTCTCCTCGCTTGCCAATGTGAGGGAAAGATTGGCCACCAGTTTCTGGTTGCTTCCAAGCCTCCACAGTGTGATGGTGCTATCAGATTACAGACTCAGGGCAGGAACCTGATATGGGACAGTTTATTTGTTTGTTTGTTTACACAGTTGTACAGTTTATTGTGTCTGCTCTATTGCATACCCTCTAGCCTGCCAACCTAGTGGGCGTACAATGGGTGCTAAGAAATTTGTGGGAAGTAAAGGCGGCGTGTACGATATTACCCATCCCACCCGTAGATTGCCCATTAGTCTATGAGAATATGGAGCCAGCACCAATGTGACTCAAGTAGTAGAAATTGGTCCTTTATATTTTCAATAAGAAAAATTAACAAGATTTCAAGAAACTGTGTAAAAGTATTGTACCACTTAAATACCGCAGGTGTCGTTTTTCTATTGTGTAAACTGGTATGGGAACTCCATTGGCATAGTGTGTGGTTCGTTCCCCAGCGCAGAAACTAGTACAATCCCCAATTGATTATTTCTCTTCCATCTTTTACGGCTCTGGAAACCACGCACCCTCATATAAAAATGTACCAGTAAGTTTTAAGCATTTTCTGGGAATTGTCAGAGACGGCGACGAGAAAGGGACCTGGCCACCGGACATCATATGTCCTGGCCTTGTATAGGTGAAGGCCTAAAACTTTCTGCCTGAACGGATGTAAATAAAATATGATAAACGTTATATTTTAAGAGTATGGCAAAATGGAATACTTATGTTGGTGTTCGTGCTGAAATGATATACAGAACCTGTTCTCCGGTACGGCAACGAATCTTGGAATGTAAATGAACACATTAGGACGAACTTAGACGCAACAGAGAAGTGGTTCCTGAGACGAATGTTGCTAATCCCTTGGACTGTCAGAGTAATTAATAACGATTACATGAAAGAGTCTGGTGAAATTAGAACCGTATGTACAGCAATAAGAAAGAGACAAACAGCTTTTTTTGTTGTTGTCATGTGATGAGAAGAAAGGTGTTGGTGAACAACGTGACAACTGGATAGATCAGGGAGAAAAGAGGTAGAAAAGAGACAGACCAAAATAAATAATTATGGATGGACTGAGACGGTGGCATGAAGGAATATCATGAACAGAGTTGATCTAGAACACCCAGGACAGAGACCTGTGGAGAGACATGAATGCCTACGCCAGCTGGCAGGGCATATGATGACGATGAGGAAGCCACATAAGCTCTCTTGGTCTCTGGGTAGTGAGATCGGACGCCCGTATCGTAATCCCGTTTATCCACGTAGGGTAACGCAGCGCGCGAGAATTGGAAGCGGTTCTTACCGCGTTGGTAACTTACGGGATAAGTGAGTCGGCCTCTCAGAAAGCAATGGCAAACTACTGAGGGTAATCTTGCCAAGAAATCACCAATCAGCTAACAGATGCTGATGTTGACAGCGATGTCCTGTAAAGGATATGCGAAAAAAAGGAGAAAGAAATCAATCAATCAATCATGTGCCATGCCGGAAAGCGTGGGCGGCCATGACTCGCCATTTCACTCGATCACCAACGTCATGGATCAGCTCAGTGTTCCTGTCTCGTCCATGCCATGTGGCCAAGCCATCCAGGTATTTTCCTCTCGGTCTTCCTCTTGGTCTGTTCCCTTCGATCTTGCCAGTTGTCACTACGTTCTCCAATCCATTTCTTCTCATAACATGTCCAAAAATGTTGACTGTCTACGTCTAATGTCTCTAATCAGTTTACGATCTTCATTTGTTTCTTGAAGGACTCGTTCATTGGTCTTTCTGGCTGTCCATGATATTCTTTGCATTTTCCTCAGAAACCAAATTTCTACAGCCATCAGATGTTTTTCAGCCTGACTGCTCATTGTCCAAGCTTCACATCCATATAAAAGTATAGGTTCTATGTAGCATCTCAGCACTCTTTTTCTCGTTTCAATTGACATCATTTTATTGGTCAGTATGTTTTTCATCTTGCTAAAAGCTACTTTTGCCATGGCGATACGTGTTCTAATCTCTTCAAGGCATCTCCCATCAGATGTTATGACTGTTCTGAGATAATTGTACCGATTCACTTGTTGAAGAATATTCCCATTTACTTGTATATTACATTGTGGAACTTCGTTCTTCCTAGTGACGACCATAACCTGTGTCTTCATACAATTTAATTCTTACCCCAGCTGCTCACTGTGTACAACAACTGCGTCTACTAATTGTTGTAGATCATGTGCATTGTCTGCAATCAATACTGTATCATCTGCATATCTAATGTTATTTATGTTTCGCACTCCAATGCTGATTCCATTTATGTCTACTATATTCCTGAAAATATTTTCCTGTGTCCTCTTTCATTTCTCTCACCTAAACCATAGTATATATCACCTTGATTTCCTACTTTTGCATTGAAGTCTCCTATTATGATGTTTATTTCTGAATTTTTACATTTCTTTGAGGCAGTCTCTATGTCAATATAAAATTCCTCTACACTATCTTCACTCGATTCTCCTGTTGGGGCATATACTTGAATAAAATTTATGCTAAAAGGTCTGCCACTTAATTTAACTAGTAGACCTCTGTCCGACACGGCCCAATATCCTTGAACAGATTTTGATGTTTGCCGGTCCAAAATAATAGCCACTCCGCTTTGTCGGTCTTCACCTCCAGAATAAATAATCTTAAAATCTTCATCTATCTTGATGCCTGCTCCTGTCCATCTCGTTTCGCACATCCCTAGATTATTATTTTTTTTCTCTTTCAATTTCTTGTTTTATGTAATCTAATTTTTCGTCGTCGTTTAACGTCCTAACGTTCCATGTTGCTAATTTTAACGTCTCTGTCCTTGTCTTGCGATGATCAGTCTTTAGGCGAATCATAATGTACTAGGCACTTTTAAAGAGGTAGTTTGCCGTTGCTTTCCACTATGGCAGTAACCGTACTGGTCATTTGACCCCAGCCATTGACTCGAGAGAGCTCCTCTGCCTGCCGTCGTGAAACTTGAGACCATAACCAACCAATATCTGTCGGCTGCCTTCAAAATTTCATCCACCACCTGCCTTCCGTGGCTTCTTTTGAACACTTCCAATAAACGAAAACGAAATAACACCATATAATCTACAGGAAAAACACTAAAACAGCGTCATCCCGAAGAATAGATGCCTCACGTCGTCGCCATTGTACCGGAAGTAAGGAAATACCGCAATGCAATATACCAGTAAATGAGAATATTCTTAAACAAGTGAATTGGTACAACTATATCGGAACAGTCATAACATCTGATGGGAGGTGTCTTGAAGAGATCAAGACAAGAATCGCTATGGTGAAGGTAGCTGTTTACAAGATAGAAAGCATACTGTCCAATAAAATGATGTCAACTGCAACAAGAAAAATACTGTTAAAATGATAGATAGAACCATACTGTTATATGGATGTAAAACATAGAAAATGAACGGGCACGCTGAAAACATCTAATGGCAGTGGAAATTAAGTTTCTGAGAAAAATGCAAAGACAGACACGGATAGACAGAAAAACCAATGGGCAAGTCTAGAAGAAACAAATGAAAACCTTACACCTATTGGAGAAAATAGACGTAGACAGTCGAGATCTTTTAAAATGAAACAAACTGGTGAACTTGGTGGCAACTGGCAAGACTGAAGGGAAATGAACAAGGGGACGGCAAAGAAGTAAGTATCTGGATTGCTTGGCGACATGATATAATCGAATCGAAGAAAAAACAAACTGATCCATGACTCTGGTGATCCTATGAGATGGCGAAACATGACCACCAACGCTTACTGGAATGGCACATGATGATGATAATGATAATGTTGTGTACATAACTGTTGTATACTCGCGTGTACCTAACGAGGTACAGTGATATATATCAGGCAATAAATTGTGCAATATATTATTTGTGTCTTTATTATTGACATTCACCACAGGAAAACACTGTTTTTATTATATGTTATTATTCATAAGTTATACTTGTGTCTACAGCTGCCATGGCGGCCGCCCCACACAGAGTGAGTGGCACTGTCCGCTGCACTGACCAGTACCACTTCCACTTGGAGAACCAGGCGGCCTTGTGCGTGCCCACAGACACCGGAGGCATGGATGTCATGGCAACCACCCAGTGGCAGGACCCCGTCATTCAGACACTATCGCAAGTGCTAGGATTGCCTGAGTGCAGGTAAGCAACGTGACTCAGATAGGATGCTAGGTGGCAATGCATTTGACGCAACTGGCTTCTTGCCGTCTTGACAGATGATTGTTTGCTACATTATGCTTCTAACAGGGCAAAAGAACTTCAACCCACGGAGATAACGAATGTTATACCTCTCCCTAGCATAAATCCTGGGGTGAATTGTAGAGACCATGTGTTTCCCATGCAGTATGATCCCTCTCTTGGCCTGCGTAATTTATTCCAGAGTAAAGGCAACATTAAAACGTCTGGAACAAGACAATCTGCAGAAGCTGCCGGACAAGAAAAGCGATGCTCTGATTGTTCGCCTGTCGAAACTTCCATCTTAGACCAGTTGCCGACCAAGGTTTATTCGTGGTCTGTCCTGCCATAATATTTAATCTTTAGGTTGTATATTTTGGTATGCAGTCAGGTCTTAGTCAGATATGACTGAGCTACCGTATAACAGTAGACGGTACTACCTGGTTTCTGTTAGCGCCGAACGTTGGGCGGCGCTTACCAAACCCGACACCCCACATTGTGCCAACGGCTTCGGGCGGAAGAGCGCAATTGGGAGGGTACAAGCCTTACCCTGGTGCGAGGAAATGCAAGCTAAAGACAAAATTGTCATGGCAGGGCAGACCAGGCCCTAAGCCTTGGTTGGCGACTGGTCTAGGATCGAAGCTCCGACAGGCGGACAGTTAGAGCATTGCTTTGCTGATCCGGCAGCTTCTGCAGCTTGTCTTGTTCCAGATGTAGGGGTGTTACCTTTCCTCTGGAGTGAACTAGGCAGGCCGAGAGAGGGATCATGCTGCATGGGCAACACATGATCTCTATATTTTAGCCCAGGCTTTGTGCTATGGAGAGGCAATAACTCCATCCCTGGTCTTAACTGGTCTCGGAATCAAAGCGAGAGGCAACTGTTACGGGTTATAAGTCCTTGTCAGTTGGCGTAGACATGGGGCGCCACGCGTTGCCTCTGACGGTGGGAGACACCTATAGGTGTCACTGATCAGCTACCGCCCGCCTCAAGCTGGGCAGCCGCCAGCCAATTGGGTGCTGATCCGCCACAGCCTGCCTGCTTCAATGGGTGCTTGGGGCTAGGACAAAATCTGAATCGCAGGCTGTAAAACCAATGCACCAGGTACAAACAAAAATATAAATAGAAACCTCAAGCTACGGCTTGCAACCTGGAACGTGAGAACCATGTGTCCAGGATTTTCCACTGACTTGACCAATATTGACGATGTGAGAAAAACGGCTGTGATTGATGCCGAACTCAATCGTCTTAACATTGATATTGCTGGCCTGCAGGAGACTCGCCTCGCTGAGGAAGGGTCACTCAGGGAAAACAACTACACCTTTTTCTGGAAGGGTAAAGGGCAGGCAGAAAAAAGGCAACACGGTGTGGGCTTTGCAGTGAAGAATTCGCTACTGGGAATGATTGAAATTCCAGCAGGAGGAAATGAAAGACTATTATCCCTGCGCTTGGCAACCTCTTGTGGGTTTGCCACCATTATTACTGCATATGCACCGACACTCGATTCCTCTGATGATGTGAAGGATTTGTTCTATGAGGAGTTAGACTCTGTGATCAAGGCAGTTCCAAAATCCGACTACATTTATATGCTCGGTGATTTCAATGCTCGTGTGGGCAAGGACTCGAGTTCATGGCCAGTGTGCCTTGGAAAATACAACATCGGTCGCATGAATGAAAATGGGCAAAGGCTGCTGGAGCATTGCACCAGTAATGACCTATGTATTACAAACTCTTTTTTTAAAACAAAAGAGATGCATAAGGTCACATGGAAACATCCAAGATCCGGCCATTGGCACCAGCTGGACTTCATCATCACACGGAGACAACATCTGAACCATATATCATTGACTCGTAGTTACCACAGTGCTGACTGTGATACGGATCATTCTTTGGTTGTTGCAAGGGTTAGACTGAGACCAAAGAGAATCTACACAGCTAAACACAAATCTAGCCCCAGGATTAATATTATTAACACTCATGATCCTGAAAAGTGCTTTCAGTTTCAACAGCAACTTGAAGACGCTTTCACTGATACACCAGAAAATTGTACAGTAAATGATAAATGGAATAAACTTAAGGAAACTCTTTGTAAAACTGCCGTAAAGGTTTACGGCACTGTGGATCATAAGAGGCAGGACTGGTTTTCGGCCAACAGCGAGACTCTGCAGCCCTTGATTGATAAGAAGAAGAAAGCTCTCTTAAGAAACAAGGAAAGACCAACGCGTAACACTCTGAGTGAGCTAAGGCAAGCTAGGAAGGATGTGCAAAAGGCTGCCAGGCAGTGTGCAAATGATTATTGGATCAAGTTATGTGAGTCCATTCAAATCGCAAGTGATAAGGGAGACATAAGAAGCATGTATGAAGGAATAAAGAAAGCCTGTGGTCCAGTGATCAAAAGAAGTGCACCATTGAAAACCTTGACTGGAGAAGTCATCACTGATAAGAAACAGCAGATGGACAGATGGGTAGAGCACTATTTGGAGCTTTTCTCAAGTGAGACCAAACTAGCGGATAATGCCCTCAACGCCATAGAGGCTCTACCAACTCTTGACCACCTGGACACACTTCCCACCATAACAGAAGTTAAGTGTGCTATAAATGAACTTGCATCTGGCAAGGCTCCAGGTAAGGATGGGATTCCAATAGAGGTTATCAGGAGTGGGCAAGACACACTCACTATACAGATCCACCAGCTAATAGAGCTATGCTGGCGTGAAGGACAAGTCCCACAGGATTTCAAAGATTCAAGCATCATAACACTGTACAAGAACAAGGGCGATCGGAGCGACTGCAACAACTATAGGGGTATCTCACTTCTGTGTATTGTTGGAAAAGTATTTGCCAGAATTGTTCTGCGCAGACTTCAAGTCCTAGGAGATCAAGTCTACCCCGAATCACAGTGTGGCTTTCGACAGAACCGGTCTACCACTGATATGATATTCTCATTGCGACAAATGCAAGAAAAATGCCGTGAACAGAATCAACCACTGTTTATTGCCTTCATCGACCTCACAAAGGCATTTGATTTGGTCAGTCGTGAGGGTCTGTTCAAGGCACTAAAGAAGATTGGCTGCCCACCAACTCTTCTGTCCATTGTGGAATCGTTCCACACAGGCATGAAGGGTATAATAAAGTTTGATGGTGCAACTTCTGAAGAATTTGAAATCAAGAGTGGAGTTAAGCAAGGTTGTGTACTAGCTCCCACCCTCTTTGGAATATACTTTTCACTTCTACTGAAATATGCATTTTGTGATCAGGATGGTGGTATATACATTCACTCACGCTCAGATGGCGGCCTCTACAATGCTCAGAGATTGAAGGCTAAGACCAAAATTAGGAGGGTACTGATCAGAGAGTTGCTTTTTGCAGATGATGCTGCAGTTACGACCCACTCTGAGGAAGAATTGCAATGTCTACTATCTGCATTCTCCAATGCTTGTTCTGAATTTGGTTTAACAATTAGCAAAAAGAAGACACAGATTATGTCACAAGGTGCACATGGGGTCCCATCAATCTTTATTGACGACGCCGAACTAGAGATAGTAGACCATTTTACATATCTAGGATCGGTGGTAAATAGCAAATTATCCCTAGATCAGGAAATCAACATCCGGATTGGTAAGGCAGCAACAACAATGAACAGGTTAAGAAAAAGAGTCTGGGAGAACAGGAAGTTTACTGCCAAAACAAAAGTCCTTGTCTATCAAGCCTGTGTCCTTAGTACTCTTCTCTATGGCAGTGAAACCTGGACAACTTACTCACACCAAGAGAACAATTTAAACAGCTTTCATATGCGGTGTCTGCGAAGAATTCTTGGTATTAAGTGGCAAGACAAAATCACAAATACTGAAGTATTGGAAAGATCAGGTTGTGTGACAGTTTATTCCATGCTCAGTCTTCGTAGACTTAGATGGATAGGACATCTTAGGCGGATGGATGATGGTAGAATACCAAAGGATATCTTTTTTGGTGAATTACAGATGGGTAAGAGATCTCAGGGTCGGCCTCTACTACGATACAAAGATGTGTGTAAGCGGGACATGATTGATACAGGCATTGATAATGCACATTGGGAGCAAGTCGCCGCTGAACGTGTTGCATGGAGGGCAAATATCAGAAATGGAATAAAGTCAAAGGAGAAAATTATTGCAGAAAAGTCACACACCAAGCGTTTGAGACGTAAGATGGTGCATGATGGTGGAAATGACCACGTGTTCACATGCACCCACTGTGAACGGACATTTACAGCGCAAATTGGCCTTATCAGTCACACTCGCTACCGCCATAGTTAAAAGTTATTATGCCTTTTTAAAGCACAAACTATCGTCTGTCAAGACGGCAAGGTGCCAATGTCATATTTTGGTACTATGATCAGACGTGTACCCTCCCAATTGCGAACCTTCGCCCAAAGCCGTTGGCACAGTAATTGGTGTCGGGTTTGGTGAGCGCAACCCAACATACGGCGCTAACAGAAAGCTGGTAGCAGATACTATTATGGCTAAACATAACTGCCAAAACAGGACACACATTTATAGTCAGAGAAAGACAAGGTTGGACAGAGTGGGGTTTATTTCTGTAGCACTTCTTGGAAACAATGAAGTCATGGATCGTCTTCTCAATGATCATCACTATCATTCAGTTCGATCTTGGAAACAATGAAGTCATGGATCGTCTCTTCTCAATGATCATCACTATCATTCAGTTCGATCTTGGAAACAATGAAGTCATGGATCGTCTTCTCAATGATCATCACTATCATTAAGTTCCATTGACTTTGGCGATCATCCTTCTCTACATCCTTCGATCTCCAATAGCATGTTGTCTTTTTAATGTAAGCCTTTAAACAACGAAAAGGAATATCAACATTACAAAGGTTGTATTGGTACAGTGAATTAACATTAATCCCAAAGCTGTAGGAATCGATTTTGAATCTATAATCCTATTATTTTATTTTATACTTCTGTTATCTGAATTTATAATCCTCCTATTTGAATCCATAATCTTATTTGAATCTATAATTCTTCTAGTTGAATCTATAATTCTTTTATTTGAATCTATAATTCAATTATTTTAATCTATAACCCAATTAGTTGAATCTATAGTTTAACTAGTTAAATCTATAATCCTATTATTTGAATGGACATTACTATTATTTGAATCTGTAATCCTATTATTTTAATTTATAATTCTATTATTTGACCATATAATCCTATTATTTGAATCTATAATTATATTATCTGAATCTATAATCATAATATAAGAACCTGTAATCCTATCATCTGAATATGCAATCCTTTTATTTGAATCTATAATCATATTATTTGGATCTATAATTCTATTTTCTGAATCTATTCTTCTATTATTTGAATTTATATTTCTATTATTTGGATTTATTATTCTTTTATTTAGATATATAATTATATTATTTAAATCTATAATTCCATTATTTAAATGTGTAATTATATTATTTGAATCTATAAATATAATATTTGATACTATAATTCATTTGAATCTATAATTCTATTCTTTGACTCTATAATTATATTATTTGAATCTACAATCCTATTATTTGAATATATAATCCTAGTATTTGAATCAATAATTCTGCTATTTGGATCTATAATTTTATTATTTTAATCTTTAATTATATTATGTAGATCTATATGTCTATTATTTTGGATCTATAATCCAATTATTTGAATCTATAATTCTATTATTTGGATCTTTAACCTTAATATATGAATCTGTAATACTATTATTTGAATCTGTAACAGGATTACAGTGGAAACACAGAGGCTGGGCGGTGGCTTTGGCGGTAAGGGGACCTACAATGCCCCAGTTGCTGGCATGTGTGCGGTAGCGGCCTACGTCACCAAGAGGTGGGTACTCACATGTTTCATCGTCATACACTTGTTGTTTGTCCTTCCTTGTCCGGCTGGTAAGAAACAAATTGTCAGATGTGAACTGTGCAATGAGATGAGATGGCTACATTACCATCATCATCATCTCATCTTGTTCCTCTAGTACCCTGCAGTGTCGAGGTAAAGCATAAACAGCGGGAGAGTGCCCGTTTATGGACTTCATGTATCGAGATTCCCATGGATTATGTTATTCCCTCTGCCCATCCTTTACATGGTCGGCATCTTCTTCTGGCTCCATTTGCTCTGTACATTTTTGCTTATTGTGGTATACTGATTGTTGGTAGTCTAGTTGTTTGACCGAACTATTTAACTTGCTGTTCTCTATTGAAGTCTAGCACTGCTAAAACCCACACTTTAGTTCTGATTTCATCACTTCTGATTTTCCTTGACTCTGGTGATTGTATGAGATGGCGAAACACGAGTGCCCTCGCTTATTGGCATAGCGCATTATAATGATGATATTATGAAATGGAACACTGTAATGTTTTAGACGACACATTCATTTATTATTAGTGAGATATGGTAGATATAAAAATGCCAGACGTCCATTCGTGTACCATGTTGATCTAAGATTCCTGAAACTTCCGCAGACCCGTCTTGATGAACCTTGACATTCACACCAACATGCAGTCACAGGGCAAGAGAACTCTGTTTGTGTTTGAATATGAAGTGAGTAGTTTCAAACAAATGATTACAGATAATCACTTAATAGATTCACTATAATTATATTATCGATTATTTGTTAAAGTATGTGAATGTGATAACGTGGCTGAATAGGTGTAATGACATCAGAACACATATGTCATTGCTATGTATGTCTTTATGTTTTGTGGTGTGTGCTTGTATGTGGGTGCGTGCATTTAGTTAGAACGTTAGTTGCATATATGTTAATGACGCGGCAATCAATCTCACCATTTCTGGCTGCTTGTGATTTACTAAGCAAGTAGTAGTAGTTTGTCATTGCTTTTTGAACGATCGTCGAGCATACCTTTGTATGAGAACCGGCGAGTTGAGTCAAGAACCGACATCACAGCACTTGTCACATTCCCATAGTGTTTTGTCATCATCTGCAACAGCCAGCGAAGAATCCCAATATTCATGGTACCAGTAGCAGTGTGATTGTGTCCGCATGGCCTTTCCTCGGAGCCCTGGGTGTCGGACAGATCCTCTGGTCACTCCCTTCAGCACCATACTATCCAGACTGTGATGATCTATTTCTTAATATAGTTATTCGTAGTTCACGCAACTTTACAAACATGTATGTTTTAACCATCCCTTTCACCGTACCAACGTCCTTCAGAAGACGAGTGTGACCATTGTTTTCACAGATGCTTTTGCAAGATGAAAAACACATTGACCAATAAAAAGATATAGATTGCAACGAGAAAAAGATTGTTGAATTTCTAGATAGAATATGTACATTTTGTATGGATGTGAAATGTAGACGATGACTGAAAAACATCCAATGACAGTGGATATATGGTTTCTGGGGAAATTCAAAGAATACCATGGACGGACAGGAAAGCCAATGAGCAAGTCCTACAAGAAACAAATGAAAACCGTCAACTGATTAGAGAAATTTGACGTAGACAGTCAAGATATTGTGGGCACGTTGTGAGAAGAAACAAACTGAGTAACTTAGTGACAACTGGCAAGATTGAGAGGAACAGAACAAGGGGAAGGCGGAGATATAAATAGCTAGATGGCTTTGCCACGTGGCATAATCTAAATTGATCCACAGAGCTGATCCACGACTCCGGTGAAACGTGATCGCCCATGGTTACCGGCATGGCACATGATGATGATAATGCTACAGTCGGATTCTTGGAGTATCTTGGACAGAGAAATACAAATACTGACGCTCTACAAGATCTGAAGATGGAAGATAACTGGCTCATACACAGCTTCATGTCTCGGAAACAGAAATACAGTGGACATATTAAACATCACCGTAGCTTGGAGAGGACAGTGATCAAAGGCGTAGTTCCTGGTAGAAGGGGCAGGGCTTGACCAGCACGAAAATGGACACGGGACATTAAAGACACCTGGGATATGAGTGTGTATGTGGCAGGGGTTGACCAGCACGAAAATGGACACGGGACATTGAAGATACCTAGAGTATGAGGGTGTATGTGGCAGAGGTTGACCAACACGGAAATGGACACGGGACATTAAAGACACCTGGGGTATGAGGGTGTATTGGGCAGGGGTTGACCAGCATGAAAATTAACACGGGACATTGAAGACACCTGAAGTATGAGGGTGTATGTTTGAGGGGTTGACCAGCACGAAAATTGATACGGGACATTGAAGATACCTAGAGTATGAGGGTGTATGTGGCAGAGGTTGACCAACACGGAAATGGACACGGGACATTAAAGACACCTGGGGTATGAGGGTGTATTGGGCAGGGGTTGACCAGCATGAAAATTAACACGGGACATTGAGGACACCTTGGGTATGAGGTTGTATGTTGCAGGGGTTGACCAGCATGAAAATTAACACGGGACATTGAGGACACCTTGGGTATGAGGTTGTATGTTGCAGGGGTTGACCAGCATGAAAATTAACACGGGACATTGAAGACACCTGGGGTATGAGGGTGTATGTGGCAGGGGTTGACCAGCACGAAAATGGATACGGGACATTGAAGACACCTGGGTTATGAGGGTGTATGTAGCAAGGGTTGACCAGCACGAAAATGAACACGGGACTTTGAAGACACCTGGGGTATGAGGGTGTATGTGGCAGGGGTTGACCAGCACGAAAATGGATACGGGACATTGAAGACACTTGGGGTTTGAGGGTGTCTTTCGCAGGGGTTGACCAGCAGGAAAATGTACACGGGACATTGAAGACACTAAGGGTATCAGTGTGTATGTGGCAGGGGTTGACCAGCACGAACATGAACACGGGACATTGAAGACCCTGAGTATTAGGGTGTATGTGGCAGGGGTTGACCAGCATGAAAATTAACACGGGACATTGAAGACACCTGAAGTATGAGGGTGTATGTTTGAGGGGTTGATCAGCACGAAAATTGATACGGGACATTGAAGATACCTAGAATATGAGGGTGTATTGGGCAGGGGTTGACCAGCATGAAAATTAACACGGGACATTGAGGACACCTTGGGTATGAGGTTGTATGTTGCAGGGGTTGACCAGCATGAAAATTAACACGGGACATTGAGGACACCTTGGGTATGAGGTTGTATGTTGCAGGGGTTGACCAGCATGAAAATTAACACGGGACATTGAAGACACTTGGGGTATGAGGGTGTATGTGGCAGGGGTTGACCAGCACGAAAATGGATACGGGACATTGAAGACACCTGGGTTATGAGGGTGTATGTAGCAAGGGTTGACCAGGACGAAAATGAACACGGGACTTTTAAGACACCTGGGGTATGAGGGTGTATGTGGCAGGGGTTGACCAGCACGAAAATGGATACGGGACATTGAAGACACCTGGGGTTTGAGGGTGTCTTTCGCAGGGGTTGACCAGCAGGAAAATGTACACGGGACATTGAAGACACTAAGGGTATCAGTGTGTATGTGGCAGGGGTTGACCAGCACGAACATGGACACGGGACATTGAAGACCCTGAGTATTAGGGTGTATGTGGCAGGGTTTGACCAGCACGAAAATGGATACGGAACATTGAAGACACCTGGGGTATGAGGGTGTATGTGGCAGGGGTTGACCAGCACGAAAATGGAAACGGGACATTTAAGACACCTGGGGTATGAGGGTATATGTGGCAGGGGTTGATCAGCTCGAAAATGGATACGGGACATTGAAGACACCTGGGGTATGTGGCAGGGGTTGACCAGAACGAAAATGGATACGGGACATTGAAGACACCTGTGGTATGAGGATGTATGTGGCAGGGGTTTACCAGCACGAAAATTTATACGGGACACTGAAGACACCTGGGGTATGAGGGTGTATGTGGCAGGGGTTTAACAGCACGAAAATGGGTACGGGACATTGAAGACACCTGGGGTATGAGGGTTATGTGGCAGGAGTTGACCAGTATGAAAATGGATACGGGACATTGAAGACACCTTGGGTATGAGGGTGTATGTGGCAGGGTTTACCAGCACGAAAATGGGTACGGGACATTGAAGACACCTGGGGTATGAGGGTGTATGTTGCAGGGGTTTACCAGCACGAAAATGGACACGGGACATTGAAGACACCTGGGGTATGAGGGTGTATGTGGCAGGGGTTTACCAGCACGAAAATGGGTACGGGACATTGAAGACACCTGGGGTATGAGGGTTATGTGGCAGGAGTTGACCAGTATGAAAATGGATACGGGACATTGAAGACACCTGAAGTATGAGTGTTTATGTTTGAGGGGTTAATCAGCACGAAAATGGACACGGGACATTGAAGACACCTGGGGGCATGAGGGTGTATGGGACAAGAGTTGACCAGCAAGTAGATGGACACAGGACATTGCAGACACCTGTGGTATGAAGGTTCATGGGACAGGGGTTGACCAGCATGTAGATGGACACAGGACATTGAAGACACCTGGGACATGAGTGCCAAGTAGCAGGACAGAGAATATAACGCAAATATAAAGTCACGACAAAATCGCAAATCCAAAGTCTAGGAGTATCGAATGGGCTGACGTAGAACGGAGAACACGTCAGAAGATTTGTCAATAACAACAAAGATTCGGATCACAGAGCTCCATCAGAGAAGCAGCACGTTGAAGTTGTCTGGAACTTAGAAAGATATTTACTGGCAGGACAACCGTACTTATGGCCAACACATATTAGAAAGGAGAACCAGAATAAGATGACATCTTACATATCAAACTAAATATTTTGGACAGATGCGGAATATAAGAATGAAACTTAAAATGTCACAGCAGAAGGACACTTTGGCAACCTTAGAAAGGACAGAACGACTGCGATACGAACTTGATAGTTGTCAGTGGCTAGCATAGTCAACAGTTGATTATTCATACTTGATATTTGATGACCGTCCCGCCTGTATTTAACAGGCACGGTCGAAATCTGTTATGATATTCAATTGGATGATTGATTCATGCACCATGACAATGTGGGCAAATAAACTTAGCCTCATCAAATAGATTGCCGGCCTTCGACTCTTTCATTGCCGTTCCGTTGATGCTTCATTTGACATTGCTGAATTGTTTCTGCAAACCCTGGACCTTTTTATTTGAGCTTTTTCTGTTGAAGTTATGCAAGACACATCTCAGCAATGAGGGTGCATGGGACAGGTTTGACCAGCAAGTAGATGGACAGAGGACATTGAAGACACCTGGGGTATGAGGGTGCATGTTGCAGGGGACCTAGCCAGAGATCTAGAGGCTTTTCGAGGTGCCCTTGGGAGAGCGACATTCTGCAGAGTTCCTGACACATGATGATAATGTGTAATAAAGTTACAATCAAAATTACATCTCTTATCTTTCACAATAGATATAAGTAGTCACACATGTTGTTATTATATTACCTCCTATTGTCTGCTACAGAATTAATTTATAGACAATTACCTACAGAATGTTATTCTAGACTAATCAAGAAGAGCATTTTCTGCTTTCTTTTCGCAGGTTGGTTTTGATGATGATGGCAAGCTCATTGCCATTATCGCCACAGCTTATGCAGATGTTGGAGCTCTGAACTTCGCGAACTCTGATGAACATACAACGCCTTACATTGAAAATGGTAAATCCGTCATTTTAACTGTAATACACATACAACTCCTTACATTACAAATGGTAATTTAGTTCCCGTCATCTGAACTCTGTTGAACATACAACTCCTTACACTGAAAGTGGTAACTCCGTCATCGTAATTCTGATGAACATACACCTCCTTACATTAAACAACTGAGATGCATTATCTTAATTCTGATGAGCATACAACTCTTTATACTGAAAATGGTATTTCCACCATCTTAATTCTGATATAAACATACAGCTCTTTACACTGAAAATGGTAAATCCATTATCGTAATGCTGATGAACATACAACGGTTTAAATTGAACATGGTAAATCCATAATATTACCTGTGATGAACATACAACTCATTACACTGACATTGTAGTCCAGTCATCTTAATCATGAGTTTCTGTTTTCTAACCATTGTATCCTGCTTGTTTCATCGGTTAACATTTACCTTCCCCCACCCCTTTTTTTGCTCATCTATCCTCTTTTTCTGAATCTGTAACAGTATATACAGCAATAAGAAAGTGACACAGTTTTCTTTGGTTATGTGATTAGCAGAGTGGCATTGGAGAACATTGTTAGATAGATAGTTAGTTAGTTAGTTAGTTAGTTAGTTAATTAGTTAGTTAGTTAGTTAGTTAGTTAGTTAGTTAGTTAGTTAGTTAGTTAGTTAGTTAGTTAGTTAGTTAGTTATCCCCACTGTCTAATATAAAAAGTGGAATAGACAGGAGTCTCGGCAATCCAACAGCACGCACAGGTACATTGTGCATAATGCCGCCGCCAGAATACCAACACAAAATTCATCCATGAAAACCACAGTTCATCGTCGATGGACTCGGCAGTCACCAGAAAGACCTCACTGACCCGGGTTTTCTCACATGGCTCGGTCTTATACCGCAGGGCGACCCGCCGAAAGCGTCGCACAAAGCACGAACTCCGCAGCTTCAGCGCCGACTCCAATGAGTCTCCTGAAAATGCACTCGTGAACCGAAAAGGCAAATCAGTCAATTCAGCAACATCCGGTAGCTATTGTTCCGAACATGCAGGTGACTGTACAGGACAGATTTAAAAGCATTCCATGCACATTTCACAGCTCACAGTGTCGCCCACGCACTCACTCAGTAGCAGGGCAACGGAACCATATACAAAAAATACATAGATTTACAAAATTGTGTGTTAATAAGGGAGACACTGACGCTATAACAATTGTGGTAAATCTAGGTGTTCTAAAGATTACTTGCAATGCATGACTAATCGATATGGTGTATAAATTATTAAAATCTGTTTACTAAAACTTCAGTGTTGTAACAATGAGTTGTTTGTTGTTTTTAAACTTAATTCTGATGCCCTATGAATTGTGACAGTTTTGACTAAGTTACATGCTCCAAAGAACTGTCACAGTTCTGACTACATTAGTTGCTCTAAAGAACTGTCAAACTTCTGACTAAAGTAGGTGCTCTAAAGAATTGTCAGTTCTAAGGTTGCTCTAGAGAATTGTGACAGTTCTGACTAATATGGGTGCTCTAAAGACCTGTAACAGTTCTAAGATGGGTGCTCTAGAGAATTGTGATAGTTATAATATGGTGCTCTAAAGAATTGTTGCAGTTCTTAGATGGGTGCTCTAGAGAATTGTGACAGTTCTAACATGGGTATTCATGAGAAATGTGACATTTGCAATATAGGTGCACTAGATAATTGCTAAAGTTCTAAGATGGGTTTTCTAGAGAAATGTGACAGTTCTAAGATGGGTTTTCTTGAGAACTGTTGAGTTGTAAGATGGGTATTCTTGAGAATTATCACAGTTGTAATATGAGTACTCTAGAGAATTGTTACGGTTCTAAGATGGGTTATCTTGACAATTGTGGCAGTTCTGAATAAGTTCAGCGCTTTTAAGCAAACTGAAAATAGTCATATGCCCAAGTGTTCTATAGAGCATTGGTAATTTGGAGCTACACTAGACAAACGTCCTCACACCTGAAATATCACCACTGATGTTTTTACTTCTAAAGCAGATAGGGTTGTTCTAACCCTTGCTGCTTCAGTATTCCCACTTTATGAAATCAAGTAATCAGAAAAATATGGCTACACAGTCCTCACTTAAATGGCTTTCAAACTTTTATTTGAATATATGACAGCATTTCATGTTCATCAGAAATGCAATGTGGCCTGCACTTTCCATATAACTGCCACTTGCACAAGAGAGTTACTTCGTACAAACTGGCACTTTACAAAATGTACTCAATGATAAGGAGCTAGTAATACAGTGGCAATTTGTGGTTGATTGATTTGTGACATGACGAAGACTCAGCAAGCTGGCCAGAGTTTAGCTGACTAAAGTTTTGCGTAACTTGCTAGTCTTGGACACGTAAGCATTAACTAACAGCTGTATCTTCTCCTGGTGCACCACTGTCTCCTTGGAACCACACACCTTCTCGACTGCCCGCTTGAAAATATCCTTGTACTCTTCCTTGGTGATCTTCTTCGCGCTCCACGGACCTTTCAAGGCTCTTCGTACAGCGTCCTCTACAAGCTTTATTCTTTATTCCTTATCCCTTTATTCACCTCATTAAGCAAAATACTTGAATCCACCTTGTCATAGATTGTGATGCCTTTAATTGGAGCTGAGGGTGGAAGAGAGGCGGGATGGCGTGGCCTAGTTGATTTAACGTCTTTGATGGGACTTTCCTTAAGAGTCTCCTTGGCTTTCTGGGAATGTTTAGGAGAGGCCTTCTGAGGCTCAGGAGGAGCAGCAGAAGCTGCACCGACGGACTCTGGTTTCACACTTGGTATAGAATAAACCACTGCTGGATAATTGTATCTAGGCATTGCTGGCGTTGTAGGCACAGATTGAGGCTGTTGTGGTTGATACACAGGAGCTGCTGCAGCCGTTGCTGGCGTGTAGACCGCAGCTGGTACAGCAGTTGGCACTGCTGGCGCAGGTGGGTAGGTGGCATGGGGAACTGGCTGTGTGTAAGAATGGGTCACTGGTTGAGGGTATCTGGGGTAGCCCTAATGTGGGTGGTTTGTCGGTGCTGAGCACTCTGGTGGACAAGTGGGGCAGCAGGCTGCGTGGGGTAACGTGCATGTCCTGCAAACATTGCATGGGGATATGGATGTGGCGGAGGAGGTGGTACTCTGGGAGAACATTGTGACAACTGGAAAGGTCAAGCTGAAGAGAAGCAGAGGCAGACCAAGAGAAATAATGCTGGATGGATTGAGATGGTGGCATGAAGGAATATGATCAGCAGAGTTGATCAAGAACGCCAAAGACTGAGATTCTGTTAAGAGAGATGAATGGCTACGCCAGCTGGCAGGGCACTTGATAAAGATGATGATTATGTTCCTCTTATTTTTGCCCAGTTTGTGAACCTTGTGAGCTTTCTAGAGTTGAAGATTCTAGGGTTTAAGTTTCTAGGGTTTAAGTTTCTAGGGATTAAGATTCTAGGGGTGAAGTTTCGAGGATTAAAGTTTCTAGGATTTGGGGTTTCTAGGATTGAAGTTTGTAGACTTGAAGTTTCTATGATTTAAGTTTCTAGTGATTGAAGTTTCTAGGCTTTGAGTTTCAAGGTTTGGACTAGGCTTGGGTTTCTAGGTTGTAATTTTCTAGGGTTTCAGATTCTAGGCTTTGGGTTTCTAGAACTAAATTTTATAGACTAGATGTGTCTAGGCACGGAGTTTCTTCTCTTGAAGAACAGAAGGAGAACTCGGTACCACAGCCTCCATGGAGATTACACTCTGATACCTGGTGGGGAGGAACGACTTTACACCAACTCACCCCTCCGATAGTCTCTGTGTACATCTGTCTGTCTATGTCTGTCTATATTCCTCTGTATCAACACGTTTCTTTCGCTCTCTCTTTCTCTCTCTCTCTCTCTCTCTCTCTCTCTCCTTTCTCTCTCTCTCTCTCTCTCTCTCTATCTCTCTCTATCTCTCTCTCTTTCTGTCACTTCCTGTCTCTTCCATTTTCTGGTTCTGCCTTTGTTTCTGTCAATGTCACTGTCTATATTTCTATATTTGTCTCTGTCTATCTCTGTCATTGCATATATATATCTCTCTGTATGTCTCTGTCAACCCTCGTTTCTCTCTCACTCTCTCTCTCTCTCTCTCTCTCTCTCTCTCTCTCTCGCTCTCTCTGTCTGGTTCTCTCTGTATGTCACTCCCTGTCTCTTCCATTGCCTGGTTCTGTTTCTTTGTCGTGTCTATTTATGGCTATGTCTCTGTTGACTATGTCTTTCTCTTTCTCTCTGCCGATCCATCTCTATGTCTCTTTCTATCTCTCTTTCGTTTTCTCTCTATGCCTTCCTGTCTGTGTCTGTTTTTGTTTCAGTATGCCTACTAATCTCCCTATCTCTTTCTTTGTGTATTTTTTTATTTCTCTGTTTCCTTCTGTTTTCGCTGTCTCTGTAAGTTTCGGTCTCTCTAGCGAGATAGCGAACGATTAAATATACTTCATGTCCCTAAACCTAGGATAGACTTATATAAAACAAGCTTAGCATACTCTGCCGCTCATTTGTGGAACAATCTTCCACAATAAATCAACGACACCACCAATCATTATACATACATTCGCAACCTGTTTGAACACTACCTCAGTACAGACTACATTCCCCCATAAACAAAAACAAACAAAAAGACAATAATAATGGTAAATTATCTCAAACGACAACTAGCCAAAAAACATTCCCATATGTATGGCACGTTACACCTTCCTTTGGTATTTATAATGCCCATGTTAAACATTGCCTCAGTGAGTCATTTGTTATTGATTATTTTTCATGCGTTTAATGCTTATTGTTCTTTTGTTGTCAAAAATTTGCTTCATAAGTGATGTTGAATGAAAGACTGTATGAGAGGAAATAAAGAAGAAGGGCAGAATGTCAGACGGGCCTGCGTGCCCAATTCTTAACCCTTTGAAAATAAAGATTTTCGTTCGTTCGTTCGTTCTCACTATTTCCGCATCTCTATACCTACGTCTCACCCTGTATGTATTTGTCCACTTCTCCTCCTCTCTCTTTCTGCGTGTCTGTAATGTCTCTTTCTGTCTCTGTCTGTGCCTGTTTCTATCTGTGTATGTCTCTACCTATCCCTGTATCTATCTCTCCCTATCTCATTATTTGTCTATCTCTGTCTTTGTCTGTCTCTGACTGCTTATCTATGTCTCACTCTATGTCTATTTTATTTTTCAGCGTTTCCATCCTGTTTCAGGATATTGCGGTCAACACCAGCATCTTTCAGCTGTATGTTGATTCCTAGGCTAGATTACGCTCATCAGCACGCCACGACTTTCTGAGCGACCGGCTCCATACTCTCATAAGTCACTGGTGCGACTCGAACCGCTTCCATTTCTTGTGCGCTCACGTCAACCACGAGAATATTCGGGGTTACGGAGAAAGCTACTAACCCCTCGACCAGGGAGACCGGCACTCTACGTCTATGTCTGTTTATATTTCTCTATACCTGACTCTCTCTCTCTCTCTCTCTCTCTCTCTCTCTCTCTCTCTCCTTCTCTTTGTCTCTGTATGTCTCTGTTATGCACTTTCTCTGTCTGTGCCTGTTTTTCTGCCACTCTCTCTGTCTCTCGGCCTGTGTCTCTGCATCTCTCAGTCTCTGTTATTCTTACTGGCTGTATGTCTATCTTTGTGTCTCCCATTTTTTAGGTCTGTCGCGGTTTCTGTCCGTCTTTGCCTCGTCTGTTTTCTCTCTCTCTCTCTCTCTCTCTCTCCTCTCTCTCTCTCTCTCTCTCTCTCTCTCTCTCTCTCTCTCTCTCTGTCTCTCTCTCTCTCTCTCTCTTACGTCTTTCCAAAGTTTACACAAACCCAAGAGAAGGAAATTATTGTTTATTTTCTGTATCACCTCTATAGTGTACAGCTGTCCGAATTGGTCTTGGAGTGTTCAGCGTGTCAAGACTAACAAACCATGCAGCACAGAAGTAAGAGCACCAGGTAATTCATGTCATAAAATATTGTTTATTTTCTGTATCACCTCTATAGTGTACAGCTGTCCGAACTGGTCTTGGAGTGTTCAGCGTGTCAAGACTAATAAACCATGCAGCACTCCTGTAAGAGCACCAGGTAATTCATGTCATAAACTTCAATTTGTCCCATTCTTGGTGCAGTATTCATAAAATAATAACTATTAATTCTACAATTGAAACATTTAATGCGGATTTCTTCAGCCAGAAGTTCCCGACTAAATATAATTGTTAATAGCAGAATATATTACTGGTATAAGTAAATAATTCACTATAAAAATCGCACACATAAAAGAGTAGAATCAAGTAGAACCAATCATTAAAAGCAAATGTTCAAAGAAATATTGTTACCAACTTCTTCCACTTTCAACAAACGCCCTAAAAAGTCGCAGCTCAGCTATAAATAAACAAGCACATCGCGTTTACGTCCAAAACAAATATTACTGAAGAACGAAGAAGAGGAAGAAGTAATATACCTTGAATTATGCTTATTATTGTTGTCTTATCTTTTTTTCTTCTTTTTTTATGAAAAGGTACTGCTCCAGCCATCTTCGGCATGGAATGCATAATCGATCATGTGGCGACCTACCTGAGAAAGGACCATTTGGCTGTCAGGAAAATCAACTTTATGCCGGATGGATACGTGAGACACATTTACCTTTTTTCATTGTTGGGGATGGAAAGTGTGACACCTTCGTGGCCTAGTGGTTAAAGCATTTGCTTGGTGTCCCGGCAGAAGTCCGGTGTCAATCCCTAGTACGTTAAGATTGTTTTCCCCTCAAGTTATAGCTCTGAAATCGAGCCAGCTTAATAAAATGGGTGCAGATTACGTTCAGAATTTTATAAGAATTTGTCTGGGAGCGAAAGGGTAGCAAGGAAAGAAACTGGACAATTCATGTCAAAATATCGTGACCTAGAGTATTGGACGGTATAACACTTCATATCCGAATAGCGGTATTTTCCATGATGAAATTGCTTCGACCTTTTTAACATGTTTCTTAAAGACAAGAACAATGAAATAAATGTGCTAATATATGTCTTAGAAGAGGATACTAAACTGAGCTATAATTTAAATTTATGGTATAGTATTTTACTTAATAAAGCTTGATTTTATTTAAGAAAGTCCGATGACGCCACGTCTAGATTGTATGTTGGATGTTTCAAGACCTCAAATTTCAGAGCACTTAGTGTATCCATTGTACACACAAGCTCTATGAGAGCGGGCGATGTCGTGCAGCAACAACACATCCATTTGAAAGAGGTCCCGAGGTTTAGATCGCATTGCTGTAACGAGCACTAATCACAGATTCGTCCCGTTCCTGGAAATGCACACATATAGGGCCCTTGACATTTCAAAAGATGGCCATTATGACTTTCCCAACGGATTCCTGTCTCTTGAAATTTTC
>OY992876.1:149641527-150031969 GCA_963921405.1 Cepaea hortensis | reverse complement strand
AGATAACCCTGGGAAACATGCTAATAGAGAACAATCTGGTCAGCGACCTGGTGGCCCAGCTGGACGCAGATATTACAATTGCAGATCGGGTCAAAGCGGTGAATGACTTTAACCAGGTATGTATTATGGGACACCCTTGGACTAGGTGGAGTAACCGTTTACCCGCATGATAAGTGTTACGTGAAGCCATGGGTGCAGGCGGTGGATAATGTTGAAGAGCAGCCGACAGATAGTTGTAGGTTATAGTCTCCATTTTCACGACGGTAGGCAGAAGATCTCTTTTTGGAGACAATGGCTACGATCATCGGCCAGTATGGCCATAGCTAAGACGGTAAACAATGGCAAACTATCTTCTTTACACATGCCAAGACAATCATGTTCCGTAATTAAAAGAGAATCAGAGAAACGGCGTACTTCTCAGGTGTTCGTGTGGGATGGTAAATCATGTCCACATACGCTAAAAGGCATGGCATATGATGACAATAATTAATGGTACAGTTTTGTTCTCGTTTTTTTTTTTTTTTTTTTGGTGAGATGGTGTAATTGAAACCATCAAACTAGTTGTTTAAAAGTTTCAAACACCATACATCTTATTCAGGGGCGTATATTAAAGAGTAAATGTCTAAGACCCATAAACACAAATCCTTTTAATGGAGCATATTAATGAGGAAAATGTGTGGGACACACAAACACAAATACTTTTAGTGGAGTATATTAAATAGGAAATGGCCGGTACCCACAAACACAAATCCTTTTAGCGGAATATATTAAAGAAGAAATGTCTGGGACCAACAAACACAAATCCTTTTAGTGGGGTATATTAAAGAATATATATATGGGACCAACAAACACAAATCCTGTTAGTGGGGTTTATTAAAGAGGATATGTCTGGGACCCACAAACACAAATCCTGTTAGTGGGGTATATTAAAGAATATATGTATGGGACCCACAAACACAAATCCTGTTAGTGGGGTATATTAAAGAATATATGTATGGGACCCACAAACACCATTCCTGTTAGTGGGGTATATTAAAGGGGATATGTCTGGGACCCACAAACACAAATCCTGTTAGTGGGGTATATTAAAGAATATATGTATGGGACCCACAAACACAATTCCTGTTAGTGGGGTATATTAAAGAAGATATGTCTGAGACCCACAAACACAGATCCTGTTAGTGGAGTATATTAAATAGGAAATGAACCAGGGAATGGAGGACACCTGAGACTCAATAACCCTGTTGACATGATCATCATGTAGCAAGTGCGTTGCACAACATGGCTGTCCTGCCTGGAGGGACTGACAGGCGCAGAGAAGACATACCATGACAACGCAAACACAATAAAGTTGTCAGCTCAGATAAGCAGCAACAAGATAGAAGTAACACTACTGACAACATAACTAATTTGCGAACGCTCATCTCATCTCATCTTGTTCCTTTTACCTCGCGTTGTCGAGGTGAAGCATAAACAGCGGGAGAGTGCCCGTTTATAGGCTTCATATACTCAAATTCCAATGCACTATGTTATTCCCACTATCCATCTTTTACGTGGTCGGCCTCTTCTTCTGGTTCCATTTGTTGAACACTATAACTTTCAAATTATAGATAACTTTAAGTTGCTTTGTTTAACAGGTGCAGAATAATGATCTTATGAGTGTGTCTATGCCGATATTACAAATCCACCACGATTATTGCTCGTGGAAAGGAATCAGTATTCAGACAACCAGTGCGCGAGATACTAGAGAAGCATCTATATGTTAAAAGTTGCAGCACAGAAATACACGTGATTCCAAGTGTGCAGATAACATTTTAACTTAACTCGACACGCCTCCTTCGACGAATCATCATAGTATCAAGAAACGACCCGCTCACTGCACTATTCGTGCATAATATCAAGAAACAACCCGCTCACTGCACTATTCATGCATAATATCAAGAAACAACCCACTCACTGCACTATTCATGCATAATATCGAGAAACAACCTGTCAACAACAGGAATGACAAAACTGTCAATTACTGCCAATATAGTACCTCACGATGTATGACAGGGGGGTCTTGAGCCTGGGGAATTAAGGCTGTCTGGCTACTGCAGTCGCCGCGAACTGTGCTGGTTAGAGTTTTCATTTTGCCCCCGACAGAAAAAAAATCTTACCAAGGATTCGAACCAGTGGTCCCGAAGGAGAATCAGGCATTCTAGCCACTCGGACAGCCTTTCCTCCAGAAACAACCGCCCACAACACTATGCATGCGTAAAATCAAGAAACAAACCTTCCATTGCACTATTCATGCATAATATTAAGAAACGACCGCCCACTACACTATACATGCGTAATACAGTGGTTCTCAACCGGTGGGGAATTCCCCCCCCCGGGGGGGGGGGGGGATTTTAGGGTTTCCAGGGGGGGGGGGGTGAAGATTATTTCAAGATCGCGTTAATACAAGAACCGATTACTTGATCTTGTTTTTCCCTTCATACTTTACGGTTCTGTACCTCTCACCCTTCTAAAATTCATTTTATAAAGTAAGTAGACCCACAATTCACGTTTTATGTGGACGTCTAGACTTGGTTTAGTATGTGCTTCCATTATTACATATACTGTGTAAGAACGGGAGGGGGGATTTTTAGGTAGGAAATACGAAAGGGGGGGAATGACGTTCTGAAAATATGGTGAAGGGGGGCACGGGCCAAAAAAGGTTGAGAACGACTGGTAATATCAAGAAACGACCGCCCACTACACTATTCATGCATAATATCAAGAAACAACCGCCCACTACGCTATTCACGCGTAAAATCAATAAACAAGCCTTCATTGCACTATTCATGCATAATATCAAGAAACAACCACCAAATACACTGTTCATGCGTAATATTAAGAAACAACCGCCAACTGCACTAATTAAGCATAATATCAAGAAACCACCGCCCACAATACTATTCGTGCACAATATCAAGAAACTACTGCCCACTACACTATCCATGCACAAAATCAAGAACCGACCGCCCACTACACTATCCATGCATCATATCAAGAAACTACCGCCCACTACACTATTCATGCATGCACTCTGAAGCTGCGGAGTTCGTTCTTTGTGCGACGCTTTCGGCAGGTCGCTCTGCGATGAAAGACCGAGCCATGTGAGAAAACCCGGGTCAATGAGGTCTTTCTAGTGACTGCCGAGTCCATCGACGATGAACTGTGGTTTTCGTGGATGTATTTTGTATTGGCATTCTGGCAGCGGCATTGCGCACAGTGTACCTGTGAGGGCTGTTGGATTGCCGAGACTCCTGTCTATTCCACTTTTCACATTGGACAGTGGGGAGCATTTTGCGTGATATTCACTGGCACAGGAATGGAGCATAATGGGGACGACCCGTTGCCGTGAAGTTGGAACCTCGACTAACTAACTAATTAATCCTAAAAACGACCGAAGGTACTTCAATTTTAATTCACCGCAAACAAAGGGAATTCCAGGGCACACGTCATATCCTGGAGTCCCCTTATTCGCGCTGTATCTCGGTGTGCATGACCTTGACCGGAATAACGTTGTCGGTGTGCAGCAAATGGTTTAGTTATGTGTGTGAGTTGACCTGAGTTTTCAGTGGTTGTATACTATTGTGCACACTTAGGGGTTGTTATTGTGTGCTAATTTGTGACCCTGAAAAGGGCCCGTTCCGTTATGGCATTCTTCTAGTGGCCCTGAAAAGGGCCCATTGCTGGATGATACTGCTGTATGCATGAGTTGACAATCATATTCTGCAGACTAGTGTTGCGGCGGTGGCCAGACTGCAGACTATTGTTGGGGTGGCCAGAATCGAACAATGTCAGCTAGAATGGTGTTGAACACATCTAGGCCAGCACATTTAGTGCGACGACGCCACATGAATTCGCACATGTAGGAATCGAGTAGATGCCTGTGTGTTCCATTCTGCCTCTTGTTTCTCTCCTTGGCCGTTCTCCACATGCGCTCGATGCATTGAGTATGTGCACCGGTGGTGGGGTCCACAAAGTTTTCAGAGTGGTTGACGGTGAGATGCGTCAAACCGGGAATATTTCTAATTTCCCCGTATGCACGCCAGAGGTCGGAGACTACTGTTGTGTCAGGCTGAATGTGTGTGCTGATAAGTGGCAAGAGCGTTGTCGCTCCTTTTTCGCGCCTTTTTCGCGCCATGTCGCGCCATGACACGCACTGTAAATAACTTTAATTGAACGGAGATCCCCCGCCAGTGCTATATATAGCTGCTAACTACGCTATATATAGCTGCTAAAGCTAAATATAGCCTCGTGACGTCTGTTGCGGTGAATTAAAATTGAAGTACCCGACCGAACACTACATTATTCATGCATAATATCAAGAAACGACCCCCTTCCAACACCGACACACGTATATTATCGAGAGCTAGCTCCTGCGACAACTTACACCAGTTGTCCGAGACATGAGAGTGGGGCAGGAATGGCATCCATTAGCATAGTACAGGGTATTTGTAAAACCTCCCTATACTTTGTATTTGAAAAATGAAGTACATGACATCACAAAATCTGCTCCACAGTCCACCGTGAAGCTATATGC
The DNA here is from genome assembly GCA_963921405.1 of Cepaea hortensis. NCBI lineage: Eukaryota > Metazoa > Mollusca > Gastropoda > Stylommatophora > Helicidae > Cepaea > Cepaea hortensis. Next base: position 150,027,393 of record OY992876.1, on the reverse strand, counting down.
AGCGAATGGCTGTCGTCTGCTGGAGTAATTTTTTCCACCCCAAACAGAATTGTGTTATCAACGGAAGAAATGACAACATAAACGTTACTGAGTGTATTTTACAATAAGAAGAGACGTGTACAGACATTTCTTGAAGCCAATGGTGGGCATTTCCAACACCTGTTACAATGAATATTTCACTGGTACTTTCAGGCTTCCCTAAAACAGTGTTAGACCATAGTAATAGCAGTAGCTATTTGTTTATGACATTGTGCACATCATTTTATAACATCTGTTCTATATAGAAAGTGTAGTGATACTTTATAAACATCCTAATATATATATATATATATATATATATATATATATATATATATATATATATATATATATATATATATATATATATATATATATATATATATATATACCCCCGCTGGTAACTTGCGGGATAACTGAGCCGGCCGCTCAGAAGGCGATGGCAAACTACTGAACGTAATCTTGCCAAGAAATCAACAGACTGCTGACAGATGCTGCTGTTGACAGTGATGTCCTGTAAAGGATATGCGAATTTTAATATATATATATATATATATATATATATATATATATATATATATATATATATATATATATATATATATATATATATATATATAACACGATGTATGTTTTTCCGTCCGCTCTTTATGCGTTCGCGAACGGTCCATCCGATTGAGATGAAATTTTCTACACGTTTTCCTTTCATTCCTGTGCAACTTTCTGTCATAGTTTTTTAGTTTTTTTTTTTTTCGGCTACTTACTTAATAAAATTTAATATTTCATTTTTCAATATAATTTCTATATAGCAAGGGGACTTAACTCTAGAAAAGTTATTTCAAGGGGCATAACTTGTAATAACATTTCTATATACTTTATAGTCATATTGTTGCTTGGTTTTCAAAGATTTATAAACTCTTTGCCTATAGTTACTTACAGGCATATGAGTTATAATAAATAATGATATAATCTTTAAGGCATTTTCAAAGTTTTCATAAAAATAATGCATAATGCATAACATTGTAACTCATCTTTTTATGCTTAAAGAAGTTATCTACAGTCATGTAGGTGATTAAAAACAGTTTTCATTAAAAATAATGGATGGTGTGTAGAAGGACATTCTTTTAAGTTATTGTGTGAATTTAATGAGACGCTCTCCGCCAGGAGCTGGGCGAAGCCACGCCGGGTCAGATAGATAGACAGACAGACAGACAGACAGACAGATAGTCGGGAACGGGAGCTTATATGACTACGTATATGAATTAAATGAGATGCTTCCCACCAGGGACTGGGTGAAGCCGGGCCGGCTCAGACAGACAGACAGATAGACAGATAGTCGGGAACGGGAGCTTATATGACTACGTATATGAATTAAATTAGATGCTCCCCACCAGGGACTGGGTGAAGCCGGGCCGGGTCAGACAGACAGACAGACAGACAGATAGACAGACAGACAGACAGACAGACAGACAGTCAGACAGACAGACAGACAGACAGACAGACAGACAGACAGACAGACAGATAGACAGACAGACAGACAGACAGACAGACAGACAGACAGATAGTCGGGAACGGGAGCTTATATGACTACTTATATAATTAAATGAGATGCTCCCCACCAGGGACTGGGTGAAGCCGGGCCGGGTCAGCCAGACAGACAGACAAACAAGCAGACAGACAGAAAGACAGACTGATAGATAGATAGATCCCCTCCAGGGACTGGGCGAAGCCGGGCCGGGTCAGCTAGTGTATATATATATATATATATATATATATATATATATATATATATATATATAATATATATATATATATATATATATATATATATATATATATATATATATATATATATATATGTCATCATCATCATCTCATCATGTTCCTCTTGTACCTTGCGGTGTCGAGGTGAAGTATAAACGGCGAAAAGGTGCCCGCTTATGGGCTTCATGTATCGATATTCCCATGGATTCTGTTATTCCCTGCGTCCATCGTTCGCGTGGTCGGCCTCTTCCTCTGCTTCCCTCTGGTCTGTACATCATTGCTTGTTGTGGTATACTGTTAGTTGGTAACCTACTTGCATAGCCAAATCATTTGATTTGCTGCCTTCTAATAAAATTTAGTGCAGCTATAACCTCGACTTTAGTCCTAATATCTTCATTTTTGATCTTATCTCTTCTTGATACATTGAGTATTCTTCTCAGGAATCTCACTTCTGTTGTTGCGATTTTTCTTTTCTCTTTTTCTGTCATTGTCCAGGTTTGGCATTGGTAACATAGAGTTGGTAGGAAAATTGTGTTGTAAAGTGCTTTCTTAGTAGTTATTGATACATGTTTGTTCTTTAGTATTGGTGCCATTTGTCCAATGAGTTGGTTTGCCTTATTGCATCTATTTTCGATCTCGTCTTCTAATTTGCCACTTGATGATATTATACTTTCTGGGTACTTGAAACTCTTTACTTTTTTCAAGGGATGTTCATTTAGGTGAATCGTTGTTGCTTTTTCTCCTTTAGTGATATATATTTACATCCACATCCACACACACACACAAACACACACACACACACACAGAGTCGCTTCTGTATCTTTAACCCTAAGGATGGTCTGGGGGTCCAGAGGTCCAGAGCGACTACGCTGGAAGTGGCGCAACAGTCATTGAGTAGCTCCATGTGGCTTTGCAGATGTGGTCCAGATGAAGAGTGTTGCAATGCATCTCCTGGGTTAGTGGCTGAATTAATACCACCATCGCGTGCCATGCCGAGAAGCGTATAATGCCATGTTTCATTGTGTGATCTCACACTATCACCAGAGTCGGGCATCAGCTTTGTGCTTCTGTGAAGATTATGCCATGTGACAAAGTCATCTAGATACTTATCTCAATGGCGTTCCCTTTGTTCTTTTCCCCCCAATCTTGTCACCACGTTCTCCAGTGTATTTCTTCTAATAACATGCCCAAAATATCTCGCCTGTCTACGTCTAATTTCTCCAATCAGTTGACGGTTTTCATATATATCTTGTAGAACTTGCTCATTGGTTTTGAAACAGCCTCCCAAACAACAAATGTCACAGTGAAATGCTGCCTAATGTTTCGTTGTAATTTTCACCCAAGCCATGTTTTTCACTTATTCAGTGCCAAACAAACAAGTAGATTTGGACCAAACATGGTGCTCAATCAAACGAACAAGTATTCTTACGTAAATTTCCATTCACTAAACATTGAAATTGCAGAAGATACCGCAAAACAAAACAAACAACACTATGACTCTAGTATGGTGACATGTTGTCCTTCTGTTCAAATGGAAATTTGGAGATATAGAATCCTTTGGCATTGAATCAATTAACGAGCATTAAACACTAAATCCCCTAAACAATTAATCAGAGATTTATAACCTGTTTCCGTCTTTATGTGTCTTTCATGTCTAGTTGAACTGAGTTGAGTTGAGCTAAGAACTGACATCACTGCGCTCAGGACATTCCCATACGTCCCTCCGTCCCCACATTTTCCACATACGGGTTCTCAGTATCTTCCCATGTTCCCCCACCTTCTTCACCTGGTCCCACAGGCGCACGACCACCTCTCCCTTGTCCATTGGTAAACTACCACCAAGAGATGCATTCCCTGTCAGCCTATCAGTATGTTCATTCCCCCACACTCCCGCATAACCAGAGCAAACAAATCCATACAATTCTCACAATCTGTGACCTCTGAAGCGAGGTGAGCCATTCCGCACGAAACATTCCTTTCTCCACTTTACTAAGCATACTCCTTGAGTCCGTGATGAAGACAATGTGTGTTGCTGTGGTCTCCTCTAACCAACGGAATGCCGCTGTGTCTGCTTCCACCTCCATTCTCATGCCCGAGATCGTAGCCTCATATGCCAGACTCTCTTTTTTTTTAAAGAATCGTCCATTAGCCTTCGCAACGAAACCCCAGCATCTCCGTCTGTTTCTCACCGCTGACCCATCAGTATATATCATTATGTTACCTTGATATGTGTTACTCTGGATCAGTTGCAACTCAAACTCTGTGCTGTATAATATTTTCCCATATAAGGCAATTACTATATTGCACCTCTTGTGTTTTTTCCCCTATGTATGTCATTTTAAAACATTTTACTTATTATAAAGTCTTTTTAACTGCAAGGAAACATAATGATAGCAACAATAGATTATCTAGCATCGATTTCTGTTATCAGCATTAAATGGCACATATATTAAGGAATGAGATATTGAAAATAAGTAATCCACGTCTTGTGTTGATAGAACAATCGGTGGAAAAAGCGTGGCTTTCATGTGATGCCCAACAAGTATGACATGACGTGGAGCAGGAGGATTTATGCCACTTCTCTGTACGTCAATCATGGAGATGGAAGCGTGCACATATGTCATGGCGGGATCGACATGGGACAAGGAATCAATACAAAGGTACATGTGTTATGTTTTATCTAACTGTTATTGTTGTTTACTAAAAGGTTTTAAATGGGTTTATAAAATAGGGTATCCCCTATCAAAGGAGAAGTAAGGCGCCTCCTTCCCTCCGCTAGCCTTGGGCAAGGTGGAGTACCCGTTTAGCCCCCCGATCAGGGTTACGTGAAGCCATGGGTGCAGGTGGTGGATGAAGATGGAGAGCAGCCAACAGATAGTTGTAGGTTATGGTCTCCACCTTCACGACGGTAGGCAGAGGATCTCTATTTTGAGGAGACAATGGCTACGGTCACTGACCAGTATGGTCACTGCTAGGAAGGAAAGCAATGGCAAACTACCTTCTTTACAGATGCCAAGAAAATCATGTTGTGTGAAATCATCGATAATCAGAGAAACGGCGTAAATGGGTGCTCCATAGGAGCAGCCTCGCCCGGTAGGGATAGTCATGCGCACCAGGTGACTCCAGACCGTCAACAGGCTACTAGGTGCAACAGATTAATATCATTGAAAGTAGGAACTTGGAACGTTAGAACAATGAATGCAGAAGGAAAATTAGAAAACATCAAAAAAGAAATGGGGAGAGAGAAGATTAACATATTAGGAGTATCGGAAACGAGATGGAAAGGAGCAGGGATAAGGACAGGAGAGGATTGTAAGATTATTTACTCTGGGGGAGAAGAACAGCAAAAAGGTGTAGCCATTATATTAGATAAGCAAACATCAAATTCTGTCAAAGGATATCATGCTGTGTCAGACAGAGTCCTATTAGTAAAATTAAACGGAAGACCTTTCAAAATAAATGTCATTCAAGTATATGCCCCAACAAGTGAAAGCAGTGAAGAAAGCATAGAGGAATTTTATAATGACGTGGAGTCTGCTTTGAAGAACTGCAAAAAATCAGAAATAAATATCATAATGGGTGATTTCAACGCAAAAATAGGACAGCAAGGCGATGGATGCAGTGTAGGGAACCATGGTTTGGGAGAGAGAAATGAAAGAGGATACAGACTTGTAGAATGGGCAAAAGAACAAGAAATGGTTGTAGGAAACACCTGGTTTAAACAGCATCCTAGAAGATTATGGACATGGAGGAGTCCAGACAGCAGGATTAAAAACCAGATAGATTACATCCTGATTAGCAAAAGGTTTCGAAATGCGTTAACAGTCGTAAAAACAGTTCCAAATGCAGACTGTTACAGTGATCACAGATTAATTACAGGCACATTGAGGGTAAAGTTAAAGAAAGTCAAGTATACAGCAGGAAACCCTAAATATGACTTGTGCAAATTGAAAACTGACAAAGAAATACAAGATAATTTTAACATAGAAGTAAAGAACAAATTTGATATATTGTCTGATCTAGAGATCCTGTTTCAAGATGTAGATGATCAATGGGAAACGATGAAGAATTCAATCAGTTTCGCAGCAGAAAAAACTATTCCAAAAGTAAAGAAAGTGGGCCGTAAGACATGGATGACTGAAGAAATTTTACAACTAATGGAAACAAGAAGACAGAACAAAAATAATCCTGCCAAATATGAAGAAATTCACAGAAAAGTGAGAACCTTATGTAAGGAGGCAAAAGAAACATGGCTTGAAGAAAATTGCTGAGAAATTGAAAAACAACACAACAGTAACAATGCGAAACTAATGCACAAAAGAATTCAGGAGCTTACTAATCAAAGAACACGTACATCAGCAGGCTGCCTAAAGACAAAAGATGGAAGAGTCATAATAGAAAAAGATCAGATCTTACATGAATGGTCAGATTACGTGAAAAACCTGTATGTCGATAATAGAGACGAACAGTATGATGTTCAAAATAATAATGAAGGACCAGCAATTTTGAAGATGGAGGTTCAGAATGCTCTTAACCATATGAAATCTGGCAAGACCCCCGGTTCAGACAGCGTCACAACAGAAATGATTAATGCTTTAGAAGAATATGGAATAGATCAAGTTACAAGTCTGCTTAATACAATATATGATACTGGAAATATACCTCAGGAGTTATGTAATTCTGTATTTATTGCAATCCCAAAGAAATCAGGAGCCTTGGAATGTGATCAACATCGAACAATTAGTATAATGAGTCACATCACGAAGATTTTGCTAAGAATTATCATGCAAAGAGTTAGGAGGAAAATACAACCTGAAATAGGAGAAGAACAATGTGGGTTTGTGGAAGGCAAGGGTACAGTAAATGCTGGAAAAACTACTCTACGGAAACGATATTGTAGTCTTGCAAGAAACACACCTCACCGACGGAACAGTCAATGTGGCGGGATTTCAGGGGTTCCTTAACAGGCGGCACCTCGGACAGGCCATTCTGGTCCGCGACAACATACTAGTGTCTGAGATCGATATGTCCGCCTGGAACAGCGATGCCCTGCAAGTGCAGGCATTAAAAATAATGACACCAGTGCAGCTTGTAATCGTTAAAGTCTATGCGCGAAATGGGAAGGTCGACGTGCGACAATGGCAGAGTTTGTTCGATATGGATGAAAGGCATATCATCTACTGCGGGGACTTCAATGCCAGAGGCAGTCAATGGGGGAATTGCATCACCAATAGACAGGGAGAAGATTTGGAGGACGCCCTGGCATCTGCTGCCCTAATCTGTCTGAATGATGGGAAGGTCACTAGAATGGCCACTCGACCAGGCGACTCTGACAGCATCATTGACTTGGCTCTGGTGTCGCCCACCATCGCACCAAGGTGCCGGTGGGGCACACTGGGATACCACGATAGTGACCACTACCCTTGTGTCATCCTGATCAAGAAAGACGGGGCCATGAGTCAAAGAAACAAGACCAATGCCTTCCCGTACGACACCACTGGTCAAGACGCCATAAGCAAGATCAGAAGAAGGAAACTAACTTCCTCCCGTAGGAGACAAGAAAGATGGCTGCAGCCACCATGGTGGAATGGAGAGGTCGAGAAGGTGTGGCTGGGAAAGAGGCAGGCTGTCAAAGACTGGCAAAAGGCCAGAAAGGCTAACATGCCACAGGTTGAATTGGCGAACCTGAAGACTGAGGTCGTTAGGACGACGACTTTATTCAAATCCTGCGCCAAACAGGCCAAGGCCGACAAATGGGACGAGTTCTGCAGGAAGGTGTGCCCCGAGCAATCTCTTACGACATTCTGGCGCCTCCACAAGAGCATGAACGGTGCTGCACAACGTAGGGGTATTCCAGACTTTCAAGGCACAGACCTCGCATGGAAAAAGTCGGATGCGGATAAAGGTAAGGCCCTTCTTGCACGCTACATAGAACAGACTGACCAGAAAGACGAGCCCGCCAGACAGAGGACCACAACAACACTCTCTCAGTTGTGCGAGGGGGTCGGGACAGACGAAGAATGGACGATCACAGTTGACATATTGCGTGCGATGCTCAAGAAATCACTTAACACCGCCCCAGGCCCAGACGGCATCCGATATGGTGACCTAATGGTGATATCAGATGATGACATGGAAGAACTGGCCAGAGAATTCAACACCAGTATCCAGAGGGGTCAGGTCAAAGAAGAATGGCTACACAGCTACCTGCTGCCGCTGCCAAAACCGAACAAAGACCACTCCAAGATAAGCGGCTACAGAATCATTACGATGCAGAATACTGTTGGCAAGCTACTGGAGAAAATTGTAGCACACAGACTTGCTTGGGACTTGGAACAGCTCGGCTGCTTCCCGCCCACACTTGGAGGATACAGACGCAACAAAGAGTCATGGCTGAATGCGGCGGTCTTTGCTCAAGATGTTTACGAAGGATTTCAGGTCAGAGAAGAGACATGTGCGGCCGCCATAGACTTAGAGGACGCATATAACAGAGTATCTTTCGAGCACTTGATGCAAACCCTCCTCAGACTGAAAGTGCACCCTCACCTTGTACGATGGATAGCTGCTGTTCTACTCCAAAGGAAGGTGGTGCTAAGATGCGGGAGTTGGTCTTCTGAGCCGATAACGATATGTCCAGGATTGCCGCAGGGTTCACCACTGTCACCAGTACTATTCAACGTGTATACGGTGCCGATCACTGAACAACAGTTGGATGGGAGGGGTAGGACTCTATCATTCGTTGACGACATCCTCGTGTATCGACAGGGTCGAAATAGACAGGCGGTTGCCAACTATATGCAAGGCGAACTAGATCGAATTTCCTCATGGTGTGCTGATGCCGATGCCCTTGTCAACCCTGCAAAGGCAACGGTTACATGGTTCTCACTAAACAACCATATTATGAAAACAGACCTGCCGGCAGTAAGAATGGATGGGAGCATTCTGAGTAGAACCCAGTCAATGACATATCTTGGCGTGAGGCTTGATCGTAGCCTGTCCTTCAGAGATCATGTCGATTATGTCATAACGAAGGCTCGAAAAGGTTTGGCAGCAATGAGAGTCATGGCGACTGCCAATATCGAGCAAAGATTGCTATTACTTCTGTTCCAAGGACTTGTGCTTTCACGCATCGAGTATGCCCTGGCCATCCTCACTGTCAGCCCTACACAGATTGGAAGACTTGAAAAGGTACAAAACGAAGCCATGCGCATCATTTTGGGCTGCCCGAGAGACACCAGCTGTGTAGCAATGAGATACCTCCTTGACTTCCCGACAATGGAACACAGGATCAAGATCTGGAGAGCTCGTGCATACTTAAAAATAAGTGCAGATGAGCAGCACCCTCTGCATGACGCTGTATTCAGAGAAAAGGGTGACAGGCTAAAGAGGGGCAAATCATGGATGGGTCGGGCGGAAGATGTCGTCGGACAGGTCTGCAGTCTTACCAGTATCAACCCCGGCAAGGAATGGGTGCCGGTGCCTCCAGCTTTTAAGTGTACCTTCTCCTGCATTATCACACTCGACAGACGGTGCAGAGAGCAGAACCCTGCCGCTGTCAATGCAGAGGTTAACGCGCTCATCTATGATCACTCAGATAGCCCCGAAGTGCTCATCTATACAGATGGATCTGTTGTAAAGCAGCAGAGAAGTGCGTGGGCATTTGCATCGGGAAAACCAAGCGCCTCGTCAACCAACACAGAACTGGCACTATTAGCCACCGGACGCTGATGCATATGCTGGGGGGAGGATCTGAGCACCTATGGACATGTCCGGAGTGCAACGAAGATACCCCAACTGATAACTAACTAACTAACAGTAAATGCTGTGTATATACTGAGAAACATAATCGAACGTTCTATAGAAGTAAACAAAGATCTACACCTTTGCTTTATTGACTACACAAAGGCTTTTGATAAAGTGAGACATGTCAACATGATAAGGATGCTTGAAGATCTACAAATTGATGGAAAAGATCTTAGACTTGTAAAAAACATATATTGGAAACAACAAGCTGCCATAAGAGTTGATAATGAAGTAAGCCAATATCAGCCTATTAAAAGGGGTGTGAGACAGGGATGTGTAATGTCTCCAGATCTGTTTTCCCTGTACAGTGAAAGTATTTTCAGAAATATTGAAGATATGGAAGGAATCAACATTGGGGGGCGATGCATCAATAACATTAGATATGCAGATGATACAGTCTTGATTGCAGACAATGAACAGGACCTGCAAAATTTAGTAGATGCGATTGTTACACACAGTGAACAACTAGGGTTAGAATTAAATTGTAAAAAGACACAGATTATGGTCGTCACTAGGAAGGACGAAATACCACAATGTAATATACAAGTAAATGGGAATATTCTTCAACAAGTGAGCAGGTACAATTATCTCGGAACAGTAATAACATCTGATGGGAGATGCCTTGAAGAGATTAGAACAAGAATCGCCATGGCAAAAGTAGCCTTTAGCAAGATGAAAAACATATTGACCAATAAAAAGATGTCAATTGAAACGAGAAAAAGAGTGTTGAGATGCTACATTGAACCTGTACTTTTGTATGGATGTGAAGCGTGGACAATGAGCAGTCAGGCTGAAAAACATCTGATGGCTGTAGAGATGTGGTTTCTGAGGAAAATGCAAAGAATACCATGGAAAGCCAGAAAGACCAATGAACAAGTCCTTCAAGAAACAAATGAAGATCGTAAATTGATTAGAGAAATTAGACGTAGACAGTCAAAATTTTTTGGGCATGTTATGAGAAGAAATGGATTGGAGAATTTGGTGACAACTGGTAAGATCGAGGGGAACAGACCAAGGGGAAGACCTAGAAGCAAGTACCTGGATGGCTTGGCCTTGTGGCATGGTCGAGACAGAAACACGGAGCTGATCCACGACTCTGGTGATCGAGTGAGATGGCAGAACATGACCGCCCACGCTTACCGGCATGGCTCATGATGGATGGGATAACACAAAAGAATCGGCTTCACTGAGTCAGGACTTATCCCATATGGCTCAGTCTCTTTCCTCAGGGCGGCCTGAAGACAACGTCGCACAAAGCACAAACTCCTTAACCCCAGCGAAGACACCCCCCCCCACGAACTCCGTAGCTCCAGCGACGACCCTGTCAGGGGTATTCGCAAAATGGCCACTCGGGAACCGAAACACGTAGTTCGGAATCAAACCCACAACCGTCGGAACACAAGGCAGGCGTCTTAACTACTTCACCAAGGAAACTCCCTATGATTATACTATTGTTACCATCGTCACATTTGGGGCAACACGTGACAAATTACAGATACGAGTAACAATCTTAGAATTCTGTGTATCAAGAACATGTCAAATACTGCCATTTTAGAAGTTGTGAACATTGGTAGAACTGGCAGATGAAGAACATCCTGTTCCAGGGACTGAAACACCCTGGACTTATTAACTAAACGTAACCGTGGTGTGGAAAGAACAAAGATGGACGGCTCGGTCCCAAGAAGAGGAGTAACGGGTCGACCAACGCCAAGGTGTGAACACCACCATGAAATATTTCTTGGCGATGAAACTTCCTGAGACAGATGAGCCAGGGATAGATTCAGTCTTTGTAGTCGCCTGTCGTGACAGTTGAGTTCAGTTCAGTTTAGTCAAGAAGCCACATCACAACACTCGAGATATTCCCATACGTGCACCGTCCTCGTCTTCAACAGCCACCGAAGAGTTCCAAAACTAATAATAGCCGTAGCAGTCTGATTATGTGTTTGTCTGGCCGTTGCCCGGAGTCCTGAACGGCGGCAAGATCCTCTGATCACTCCCTGCAGCACCATTTGTCTGCCTCCACGTTTCCCACCCCACCAGCATGTCCCGGGGAAATAATCCAACCGACGCTCTCTATTTTTGATTGTAGAATGGAAGGAAGCCTGCCACGTGTGCGAGATACAGAAATGACTTACAACATAATAGTGATAAATATATGTAAATTAGACGCAAAGGAAATGTTTAAGCACATAGAGACTTGTTGGATATAAAGTGCTAGCCCGGTAGATTAATAGACCAATCGGCACTTGACGGGTGATGTGGCGAGTGTCGCTCCGTATGCCTTAATTTCCTGGCAGTCGCCTTCAAGACTGGTCACCGGGGATGGGAAGGCTAGCCAGATCAACAAGCTTCCGCAGAAATCGGCTGTGTCAGCGGAAGGGTCAGTGCGCTCGCTCCTCAAGTAGAGACGCCTCTGGTGGCTGAGCTCTTATCTCGAATGGTGGATGAACGTATTCTCAAAGATCTCCCATGCGGAGAACTAGCCACAGGAAGAGGCCAACCGGAAGACCCCAAATTCGATATAAGGATGTGTATAAACAAGATATGAAAACCATCGGCATAATCCAGTTACATGGGAGAGAGTTACCTTACACAGATGTTCCTGGAGAAGAAGAGATGAACGACATGGACTGATGCACTTTGAGCGTAGTCTAATCCAACAAACTGAGGATAGGCGGCACAGGTATAAAATGCAGTCACTTACTGCGGGACCAGCCTCGTCTTACAGATGCGAAAATTGTAACAGAGATTGTGACTCTCGCATTGAACTATTTAGTCACCAGCGGTACTGTCAGGTGCCTCACTAGTGGCACAACTCTATAGTCCTACAGGACTGAAAGAGGCCTACTATTACTACTACTACTACTACTACTACTACCACTACTACTACAACTACTACTACTACTACTACTACTACTACTACTACTACTACTACTACTACTACAACTACTACTACTACTACTACTACTACTACTACTACTACTACTACTACTACTACTACTACTACTACTACTACTACTACAGCGGAAGGGTGCAAATATCGCAGATCTGCTGTAAACTAACACAATGCAATCATGCCAAAACAGCAACAACAGCAACAAAACTTGTCGTACAAACGACGACGAAAGAGAAGAAGAATGAGTCGCGCCGACAACCCAGGTCAATTAAACATATTCAACCTCGATGGAAATTCGAATACATGTTCACAGTGCCGGCAGACAAATGTGCCAGCAACTGCGTTACTACAGCTCCAGCCGGTGAATATATAACACAAGCATCGCAATGTAGGCCGGTCTCCCTGGCTGAGGAGTTAGCAGCTTTCTCCGTAACCCTGAATACTCTCGTGGTTGACGTGAGCGCAGGAGAATCTGAAGGGGTTCGAGTCGCGCCAGTGACTTACGAGAGTATGGAGCCGGTCGCTCAGAAGGTCGTGGCGTCTTGGTGAGCGTAATCTAGCCTAGGAATCAACATACAGCTGAAAGATGCTGGTGTTGACCGCAAAGATCCTGAAACAGGATGGAAACGCGGGAAAAAAAATCGCAATGTAGCGGACCTTTTACTGCACGTCGCTTCATCGCGGTAGACCGCAAACACTCGACCTCTTGCCTATTTATCCTGCCCCGTGCACTCTTATGCCCAAGGTGTCCTCATTGTCCTGTGTCCATTTTAGTTGTGGTCGAGCCCTGTGATTTCTTCCAGGAACCAGGCCTCCCATCACTGTTCTCCACAGCCACTGTGATGTTTCATGCGGCCTCAGTATTTTAGTTTCCCAGACACTATCATGTTTATGAACCAGTTTTCTTCCATGTTCGGGTCTTGATGAATGTCTGTATTTTCTGTTTTCTTGGTGCGTGATATTCTCAAAAGGTTTCGATAACATTCTGTAACATTTTATAATATTCAGTTCAAAAGCCTCAATTTTCATTCGCGGCTTCGTGGCTTAGAGGTTATGACTTTTCTCCGTAATCTCGTATACTCTCGTCATGTAACGTGATTACGGTGAGAATCAGCAGTGGTTCGAATCGCATCGGTAACTTACGGGGTATGTGAGCCGGCCGCTCAGAAAGCAATGGCAAACTACTGAGCGTAATCTTGCCAAGAAATCAACATACAGCTGAAAGATGTTGGTGTTGACAGCGATGTCCTGTAAAGGATATGCTAAAACAAAATATTAAAAAAAAGTAGTTAAGGATACTATGACAGGACTAACAAACCTGTAGAGAATTCATTTCATCCTAGACAATATTGCTCGTGAATCACGGAGGAAACTGGGGAGAAGGCGTTATTCACATGCCCTGGAACTTCAATTACCCCTCCCCACGACGATTAACGGCATAAGTGGAAGACTAAAACAGCAACAACTGAGTGCGACATGGTCCATGACTGAGTCTGTATGTTGCATGTTCTAAAACACATCATCCATTACCATTACATTATTTTTCCATTACCCATGGCCACAATGTATATATTTTAAAAAGCTCAATACAATGAGCACATTCCTATCTTGAAACTGACCAGTTATGTCTTGTTCACAGGCCATCCAGTGCTGTGCTTACAAACTGGGCATCCCGCTGGAGCAGATCCACGTTAAGCCAACAAGTACAACAGTCAACGCCAACTCCAGCGTGTCTGCCGGCTCGACAACAACGGATGTCGTCTGTCTGGTACGTCATCGGTGCTAGTTGCTTAGTTAGCTGTGCTTTACCGTTGCTAATGGTCATCACCACCACCACCATCATCATCATCATCATTCGGTGTCTTGCCTTGTGCAAAACGTTTTCTCCATAAGTCTTTCTTCATAATTCCATCGGTTGACATATTTTTCTAACTAGCGCCTTGCCGTCTTGGCAGACGATGATTTGTCACATTGTGCTTCAGTAAATACACAATAACTACAACCTATAGCGGGAAACTGAGATGGAGATATATACCTCTCTTTAGGACACAACCAGTGCTGAATAGTAGATACCATGTGTTGTCAATGCAGCATTATCCTTCTCCCGACTGCCTAAGACGAAAGGTAACACCAATACAACTGGAACAATACATGCTTAAGAAGCTGTCGGATCAGCAAAACAATGCTTTGTCTGGCTGTCGGAGCTTCAATCCTATACCATTTATCGACGACGGCTTAGGCCTGGTCTGCTCTATCATGACACTTAGTCTTTTTGTTGCACTCCCTCACAGTGAGATAAGGCGTGTAACTCCCAGTTGCGCTCCTCCGCCCGAAGTCGTTGGCACAATGTGGGGTGTCTGGTTTGGTGAGCGCTGCCCAGCATTCAGCGCTAACAGAAAGCGGGTAGTACCGTCTACTGTTATACGGTAGCTCAAGAATATCTGACAAAGACCTGACGTTTCGGAGCCGTATTTATAGAAAGTTGCGGCTGTTGCTTTTCTTCTTGTCACAGAAGATACTGGTCAGTGATCGAAGGCACTGACACTCTAAATAAATGCTTTGCCTATCCGTTGCAAACTTAGATAATAACCAATAGCTACCTGCAGGCTGCCCTCACGCTAAATCCACCACCTGCTAGGTTGCTTTCACTTTACTCTGGTTGGGGCGGTGTTGAGATGTTACAAGTTAAGTGGAGGTTAAACATTGCCCAAAGTTGCCTGTACATTAAAGGAGAGAATGAGTTGTCTTACTGGATGTCTCCGTGACCAAATTGTTACGTCGTCTGTCTCGCCTTACGGGGGCTAAGGGTTCGATTTCTGGCTACGTCCTTCGTTACACGAGTGCATTATTCGCAGAGACTCCTTGGAGTTGTGGCCGGAGCTACATAATTCGTGCTTTGTGCGACGCTTTCGTAGAACCTCTTGTTTCTAATCACGTATATCTTCATATGGTGACACAAAGTGTTCACATTTATACTTTTTTCATGACATTCCGGAAAATTTCGATTGTCTACATTTAAATTTCTCTACTCAATTACTGTTTGTATCTGCTTCTTAACTGATTGCCTAATTTGCTTTTCTATTCTCTTCGCCCGATATATGTTTGGAATTTTCCAAAGAAACCACATCCATGTTTTCTAGCCCTGATCTTATTGTCTAGATCTGACATGCACACAGTAGGCTACACTATATATTTATAGCCCTTTAACCCCTTTTTCCTGACTGCGTTTGACAAGTTAACGTATCGACAGTGTGAATATATAAGAATTAGTTAGTTAGTTAGTCGCAGTTCCAACTTCACAGCAACGGGGCGTCCCCATTATGCTCTGTTCCTGTGCCAGTGAATATCACAGAAAATGCTCCCCACTGCCCAATGTAAAAAGTGGAAAAGACAGGAGTCTCGACAAACAACAGCCTGCACAGATACACTGTGCATAATGCCGCCGCCAGAATGTCAACACACCATTCCCCCACGAAACACCCAGTTCATCTCTGATGGAATCGTCAGTCATTTTCCTATCTGGATGTTTCCTAGATGTTCACCCACACAGTCCACGAAAATACAGTTCATCGCCGATGGCAGTGGCAGTCAACCAGAAGCCTAGCAGCCACGCATTTCTGCATAAGGCAAACACCGGTCAACTCTGGGACATAGCCACCTGCCATCGCTCCGAACATGCAGTCACGTTCCAAAAATACCTCGGACAGATTCAAAAGCATTTCACACGAAACTCACAGCTCACAGTGTCGCGCCACGCACTCACTCAGTAGCAGGGCGACGGAACCATCAAGCCTCCTTAGTCGCCTCTTACGACATGCGTGGTAGGCTACAGTTTTGCTATTCTTTGCATCCCTTATGGGCCCCGGCATAAGAATATATGAGAATATATAAGAATATATAAGAATATATAAGAATATATAAGAATATATACAGACTCTTATATATTCACACTGTCGATACGTTAACTGTCAAAATTTGGGGGCATATCATGAACAAGTATAAATATCAGTGTGTTTCTATGAGTTAAAAGTTCAGCGCTTTCACTTTGTTATATTGATCATTATCACTAAAATAATATCTTTCTTTTTTTTTTTTTTGGCATATCCTTTACAGGACATCGCTGTCAACACCAGCATCTTTCAGCTGTATGTTGATTTCTTGGCAAGATTACGCTCAGTAGTTTGCCATTGCTTTCTGAGCGGCCGGCTCAGATACCCCGTAAGTTACCAATGCGATTCGAACCACTGCTGATTCTCACCGTCATCACGTTACCTACGAGAGTATACGAGATTACGGAGAAAGGTCGCTAAAATAATATCTACGAGTAATAAATACAAGCAGCCGATGTGTGTCATAATGCGCTAACATTGGAGTTCTTACTACCATTTTTAGACGAGGTGGACCTAGGTACAACTAGCTCGAAACAGTCACAACATCTGATGGGAGGTGAGTCGAAGAGATTAGAATAAGAATCGGTACAACTAGGTCGGAAAAGTCACAAAATTTTACGAGAGGTGCCTTGAAGAGATTATACCAAGAATCGCCATGGCGAAGGTAGCCTTTTGCAATATGGAAAACATACTGACCAATAAAACATGTCAGTTGCAACGAGAAAAGGGGTGTTGAAGTGCTACATAGAACCTGTACTTTTGTATGAATTTTAAGCGTAGACAATGAGCAGATAAACTTAAAAACAACTAATGGCAGTAGAAATGTGATATCTGAAAAATATGCAAAGACAGAAAAACCAATGAGCACATCCTTCAAGAAACAGATTAAAACCGTAGACTGATTTGGTAAATTTGACGTCGAAAGATTTTTTTGAGAACGTGTTGCAAAGAAATAAACTGGTGACAACTGGCACGATTAAGAAAAACAAATTAAGGCAAATGTAGATAGTAAATATATGGATTCTTTCGTCACATGGCATTATCGACACCAACAACATGAGCTGATGCACGACTCTTGTGATCGTGTGAGATAACGAAACCTGACCCTACACGCTTATCGGCATGGCACATGATGATGATGACATAGAAACCTATGTCTGTGAATAAATGTACTTGTATAAGAGGACTTGAACACATGACAAGCAAACATGCGTGCCCCTGCATTACGAGGCTCTATTGTGTATGCATACAACTAGTAAACTAGCACTTTTATGAGTAAAGTACATTGGTAAATTAATATTAACCATTCACAACTGTACTGTTATAAGTAATGTATGTACACACAACTGTACTGTTATAAGTAATGTATGTACACACAACTGTACTGTTATAAGTAATGTATATACAGACAACTGTACTGTTATAAGTAATGTATGTACACACACCTGTACTGTTATAAGTAATGTATATACAGACAACTCACAGTCAGGTCTTAGTCAGATATGACTGAGCTACCGTATAACAGTAGACGGTACTACCTGGTTTCTGTTAGCGCCGAGCGTTGGGCGGCGCTTACCAAACCCGACACCCCACATTGTGCCAACGGCTTCGGGCGGAAGAGCGCAATTGGGAGGGTACAAGCCTTACCCTGGTGCGAGGAAATGCAAGCTAAAGACAAAATTGTCATGGCAGGGCAGACCAGGCCCTAAGCCTTGGTTGGCGACTGGTCTAGGATCGAAGCTCCGACAGGCGGACAGTTAGAGCATTGCTTTGCTGATCCGGCAGCTTCTGCAGCTTGTCTTGTTCCAGATGTAGGGGTGTTACCTTTCCTCTGGAGTGAACTAGGCAGGCCGAGAGAGGGATCATGCTGCATGGGCAACACATGATCTCTATATTTTAGCCCAGGCTTTGTGCTATGGAGAGGCAATAACTCCATCCCTGGTCTTATAATGCCCTCAACGCCATAGAGGCTCTACCAACTCTTGACCACCTGGACACACTTCCCACCATAACAGAAATTAAGTGTGCTATAAATGAACTTGCATCTGGCAAGGCTCCAGGTAAGGATGGGATTCCAATAGAGGTTATCAGGAGTGGGCAAGACACACTCACTATACAGATCCACCAGCTAATAGAGCTATGCTGGCGTGAAGGACAAGTCCCACAGGATTTCAAAGATTCAAGCATCATAACACTGTACAAGAACAAGGGCGATAGGAGCGACTGCAACAACTATAGGGGTATCTCACTTCTGTGTATTGTTGGAAAAGTATTTGCCAGAATTGTTCTGCGCAGACTTCAAGTCCTAGGAGATCAAATCTACCCCGAATCACAGTGTGGCTTTCGACAGAACCGGTCTACCACTGATATGATATTCTCATTGCGACAAATGCAAGAAAAATGCCGTGAACAGAATCAACCACTGTTTATTGCCTTCATCGACCTCACAAAGGCATTTGATTTGGTCAGTCGTGAGGGTCTGTTCAAGGCACTAAAGAAGATTGGCTGCCCACCAACTCTTCTGTCCATTGTGGAATCGTTCCACACAGGCATGAAGGGTATAATCAAGTTTGATGGTGCAACTTCTGAAGAATTTGAAATCAAGAGTGGAGTTAAGCAAGGTTGTGTACTAGCTCCCACCCTCTTTGGAATATACTTTTCACTTCTACTGAAATATGCATTTCGTGATCAGGATGGTGGTATATACATTCACTCACGCTCAGATGGCGGCCTCTACAATGCTCAGAGATTGAAGGCTAAGACCAAAATTAGGAGGGTACTGATCAGAGAGTTGCTTTTTGCAGATGATGCTGCAGTTACGACCCACTCTGAGGAAGAATTGCAATGTCTACTATCTGCATTCTCCAATGCTTGTTCTGAATTTGGTTTAACAATTAGCAAAAAGAAGACACAGATTATGTCACAAGGTGCACATGGGGTACCATCAATCTTTATTGACGACGCCGAACTAGAGATAGTAGACCATTTTACATATCTAGGATCAGTGGTAAATAGCAAATTATCCCTAGATCAGGAAATCAACATCCGGATTGGTAAGGCAGCAACAACAATGAACAGGTTAAGAAAAAGAGTCTGGGAGAACAGGAAGCTTACTGCCAAAACAAAAGTCCTTGTCTATCAAGCCTGTGTCCTTAGTACTCTTCTCTATGGCAGTGAAACCTGGACAACTTACTCACACCAAGAGAACAATTTAAACAGCTTTCATATGCGGTGTCTGCGAAGAATTCTTGGTATTAAGTGGCAAGACAAAATCACAAATACTGAAGTATTGGAAAGATCAGGTTGTGTGACAGTTTATTCCATGCTCAGTCTTCGTAGACTTAGATGGATAGGACATCTTAGGAGGATGGATGATGGTAGAATACCAAAGGATATCTTTTTTGGTGAATTACAGATGGGTAAGAGATCTCAGGGTCGGCCTCTACTACGATACAAAGATGTGTGTAAGCGGGACATGATTGATACAGGCATTGATAATGCACATTGGGAGCAAGTCGCCGCTGAACGTGTTGCATGGAGGGCAAATATCAGAAATGGAATAAAGTCAAAGGAGAAAATTATTGCAGAAAAGTCACACACCAAGCGTTTGAGACGTAAGATGGTGCATGATGGTGGAAATGACCACGTGTTCACATGCACCCACTGTGAACGGACATTTACAGCGCAAATTGGCCTTATCAGTCACACTCGCTACCGCCATAGTTAAAAGTTATTATGCCTTTTTAAAGCACAAACTATCGTCTGTCAAGACGGCAAGGTGCCAATGATATACAGACAACTGTACTGTTATAAGTAATGTATGTACACACAACTGTACTGTTATAAGTAATGTATATAAGACAACTGTACTGTTATAAGTAATGTATATACAGACAACTGTACTGTTATGAGTAACATACATGGATATTGTACATGGAGCGCCGGCTTTGTTGTGTAGAGGTTACGAATGCGCCTCGCAACCTTGCGTTGGTTTCAATACAGTGACATGAGTGTCGGCCGTTCAGAAAGGATTGGCAAACTACTGAACGTAAAACCTGCCCAGGAATCACAAACAGCCAAAACAATGCTGGAGTTGCTTGCTACGTCCTGTAAAAGATATGCAACTAACTTTAACATGGGTAAGTTAATATTAACCATTCATAACTGTTCATTGAAGACAATCTTGAAGCACTTTAACAAATAGTAATTTAATATTGACCACACGTAGCTGTTCATTGTAGACAATCTTAAAACACGTTAACATGGATAAGTTAATATTGACCACACACAACTGTTCATTGTAGACAATCTTGAAGTGCTGTGAAGAACTCCTCGAGCGCATGGCTCCATCAAAAGCCAAGTTAGTGAACCCGACATGGCTAGATGTGGTCAGACAATGCTTCAATGACGTGGTGGATCTTAGGGCTCACTACATGTAAGTTGTCATAGTAACACTCGTGCCATTACCTGTAAGATGTCTCAATAACACTCATGTCATTACCTGTAGGTTGTCACAGTAACACTCATATTATTACCTGTAAGTTGTCACAGCAACATTCATGGCATTGCCTGTACATTGTCACTGTAACACACATGTCATTAACTGTAAGTTGTCACAGTAACACTCATGTCATTACCTGTAAGTTGTCACAGTAACACTCATGTCACTAACTGTAAGTTGTCACAGAAACACTTATGTCACTACCTGTAAGTTGTCACAGTAACACTCATGTCATTAACTGTAAGTTGTTTCATTATCACTCATATCATTACGTGTAAATTGTCTCAGTAACAGGCATGTCCTTACTTCACCACAATACAAAGATGTGAGTAAGTGGGGCATGATTGATACAGGCATGGATATTGCACCTTGGGAGCAAGTCCCCATTGATAGTGTTACATGAGGGAAAAGATCAGGAATGGAATAAAGACAAAGGGGAAATGATTGCAAATAGGTTATACACTGAGCTAGTGAGACGTCGGATGGTGCGTTATTGTGGAAATGACCATGTATTCACGTGCATCCATTGTGGACAAACATTTTATGCTCTAATTGGTATGTCCAGTCACATTCGCTACCGCCATGGATTGTGGTTATCATGTGGTTATCATGTGGTTATCATGTGGTTATCATGTGGTTATCATGTGGTTATCATGTGGTTATCATGTGGTTATCATGCCTTCTTTAAAGGACAGACGCAAGGTTTCAGTATAGTGTTTCTGCTACATCTATCTTTCTTAGCAGTTAGTTTTTAAGCTAGCTACCTGGTAAGTTATTCAAAGACAGAATTTCGTGCCGGAAAGGTTATGCAAGGGTGTAGTCACTTGTGAAGCAAACAGGACTGCAAGAGGTGTGGGGGGAAAAGGCTGGACAAATAAACCACCACAGGAGATCCTCCTCCTGGAACGTCATGCATCCCTTTGCCCACATTGTCAAAGAACATTTCGAGCCAAAATAGGCCTTATCAGCCATTTGAGAACGCACTGTTGCAAACTGTCAACCTTTCAAACTGGCTCTGTCAGCATCATCAAACAATACTCAATGACATAAATTATTAACTGCTGAAAGAGCCTGTAAAGCATCCTCTGCTCTACCCTGGTTGCTGCCATCGCCCTCAATGCATTAAGTCCCCTGCCATCCTTTACCACCAAAGCCTCCACATGATCCTTAAAAGACATACACCTGTCAAAGGTGATGCCCAGGTACATCAATTTACTCTCTCTCTCTCTACTAAGAGGACATCTTTCAATATAATACACGGGCACATCTGCCTTCACAATCCGGTTATCCAGGGGGTACCACACAACCGATGCCTTGTCTGTGTTTATAACGGTCCCTGCGTCACTGCACCACCCCGCCACCCTCTTGAAGGCCATCTGTAAGTCTTCAGCCAAACTTTCCCTATATCTGCCCGGTCTGCACACAAGCATATCATCTGCAAAAGTCAAGATTCTACCAATACATGGTGTCTCAATAGCTGCGACTTTGCTGGTGTAGACATTAAAGAGCACTGGGGACACGGCAGATCTTTGTGGCGACCGAAGTGTAATAGTACAGGGGTCAGAAGTTTAAGAACCCATGCTATTTAGTTAGCTACCTGGTAAGGTAGTCAGTCTGTCAGTCAGACAGTCATTTAGTGAATCAGTCAGTCACTTAGTGAATCAGTCAGTCACATAGTCAATCAATCAATTAATCAAGTTGTAACATAGTTATTTAGTTAGCTACCTAGTAAGTTAGTCAGTCAGTCAGTCAGTCACTTAGTTAATCAGTCAAGCAGTCAGTCAAGCAGTCACTTTTTAGTTATTTAGTTAGCTAACTAGTAAATTAGTCAGTCTGTCAGTCAATCACTTAGTTAATCAGTCAATCACATAGTCAACCAGTCAGTCAAGCAGTCACTTTTTAGTTATTTAGTTAGCTAACTAGTAAATTAGTCAGTCTGTCAGTCAGTCAAATCAGCAACCTCAGTAAACGTGGCGCAATGCCATGGCCAATCAGATTTAAGCCGCAGTATGTCTGTCATCACGTAACCTCTGACAGCTCCAGACTTGAGTTGATTAGGAAGACCTGACTGCCATAATATATACAACTGACATCATCATTGCCATCTTTGCCAGCACACATAATGTATAAAAGTGACGTTATCATTGCCATCTTTGCCAGCACACGTTGTCTGATTGGCGTTTCATTAGACTAACTATGACCGTGTCTACTCCAACATTCAGTACAAAAATACAGGACATGTACTCGGCACACTATGTGACCTTCGCAGCATGTGCTGTAGAAGTGGAGCTGGACGTTCTGACTGGTCAGTACCAGGTCCTCCAGGTCGATTACATTAATGACACTGGAACTAGGTCAGTATTGTTGGCGTTCTTCGTTGTGTTTTTTCCCCCTTAGTTTTCGAATGTAAGACTTCGCCATGGCGAAGGGATTTCGCACACAGTTCGTGATTCCGCATACTGGCATTCGAAACACAGCTAGCTGCTCACGATTTGGCAGCAGACCACGTTGCGCTGATTTCTTACGAAATGGTATGGGTGCCGGTCGTTTAGAAAGCAATGGCAAACTACTGAACGTAAACTTGCCAAGAGATAACAACAGCAAACAATGCAGGTGTTTATTGCAACGTCCTGTAAATGAGATGCAACTAACGTTTTTTCGATTGGAAGGTTGTTATATTATATTATCATACATGATAACATTAACATACATTATATCATTAATATACATTATAGCACTGTCGTACATGATAGCACTACGTGACATTATAGCACTTACATACATTCTATAACTAATAGATATTATAGCGACATCGTACATGATAGCACTAATTGATATTATAGTACTAACATACATTATATAACTAATAGATATTATAGCGACATCGTACATGATAGCACTAATTGATATTATAGTACTAACATACATTATAGCACTAACAAGCATTATAGTACTAACATACATTATAGCGCTAACAAGCGTTATAGTTCTAACATACATTACAGCACTAACTGACATTATAACACTTACAATCAATATAGCACTAACAGACATTATAGCACTACCATACATTATAGTGTTAACAGACATTATAGTACTAACATACAGTCTAACACTAACAGACATTATAGCAACTAACTGACATCATAACACTTAAAAACGTTACAGCACTAGTTAGTTAGTTAGTTAGTCGCAGTTCCAACTTCACAGCAACGTGTAATCCCCATTATGCTCCGTTCCTGTGCCAGTGAATATCACACAAAATGCTCCCCACGGCCCAATGTGAAAAGTGGAAAAGACAGAAGTCTTGACGAACAACAGCCCGCACAGATACACTGTGCATAATGCCGCCGCCAGAATGTCAACACAATAGTCCCCCACAAAACACCCAGTTCATTTCTGATGGAATCGGCAGTCATTTTCCCAACTGGATGTTTCCTAGATGTTAGTTAGTTAGTTAGTTAGTCGACAGATCATCCTCATTGCACATCGAACCATTCAGTCCATAAGTGCTCGGATCCCCTCCTCAGCAAATCCCGCAGCGTGTAGCGGCTAACGACGCCAGTTCTGTGTTGGTTTATCAATCTTCTTTGGCTTCCTGGGTAGTGTTCTTGTTTGGCCACCCCTCTTTTAATTTGCTGCTCTCACAGTCTGGCCATTGTTGTAGATTCACAGTCATCACTTGGTTCTCGCAAAAGTCTTACTTCTCGTAGAGCATTCAGAATGTCAGCTTGGTCCATGGCGCGGCTGCCCTCCACAGTAGCCTCATCTGCGAGCTTGTCAGCCCGCTCATTTCCTTGTACTCCCGCATGCCCTGGCACGAAAATGAAACTAATCTTTGCCAGCCGAGACCGCTCCAGAGGCAGCAACCATTCTCTTCGAATCGACCCCTCCTCTATCCTCTTGATCATGTTCATTGAGTCGCTAAGGAAACAAGCCCTAGTGAAGAATGTCTGTGTCTCGAGCCATGTTATTGCTTTACTTACTGCCATGACTTCCATGGTCAGGCTACTTGTGGTTTCAGTGAAAGCACCAGAATCCTCCTTCACAATTCTCCCTCCGGCCCAAGCTGTAAAGGCCCATGAGCTTCTCACATGTCGGACGACCGACCCATCTGTGTAGATGACCGCGTCACTGTCTAGCGAATTCTCGAAAATCAACGCTTGTACTTCAGCCTCCACAGCAGCCGGATTTTCTTGTCTGCATTTTCTATCTAGTTGGATGCAAACTGAAAAGGATGTGCAGAAGTCTGTTGGCACTTGCACCCACTCCTCGCCAGGTTCTAAGTCCTCAAGTGAACACACCTGTTGAAGAATGTCTTCGGCTTGACCCATTCACGACCGTCCTCTTTCCTAGATGTTCACCCACACAGTCCACGAAATGCAGTTCATCGTCGATGGCAGTGGCAGTCAACCAGAAGCCCAGCAGCCACGCATTTCTGCATAAGGCAAGACCACGGTCAACTATATGCCATCGCTCCGAACATGCAGTCACGTTCCAAAAAACCTCGGGCAGATTCAAAAGCATTTCACACGAAACTCACAGTTCACAGTGTCGCGCCACGCACTGACTCAGTAGCAGGGCGACGGAACCATCAAGCATCCTTAGTCGCCTCTTACGACATGCGTGGTAGTCTGCAGTGTTGTTATTTTTTGCTTCCCTTATGGGCTCCGGCAACACACGGGTGTTACAGCACTAACATATATTTTAGAATTATCATACATGATAGCATTAAAATACATTATAGCATTAACATACATTATAGCACTGCCGTACATGATAGCATTACGTGATATTATAACACTTACATACATTACATAACTAATAGATATTATAGCGACGTCGTATATGATAGCACTACCTGACATTATAGTACTAACACTAACAAACATTATAGCACTTGCATATATTATAGTACTAACATGCAATATAGCACTAACAGTCATTACAGCACTAACTGGCATTATAACGTTTGCATTATGTTATAGCAATAACAGACATTAATTATATCACTAACAGACATTATATTACTACAAGACATTATAGTACTAACATACATTATATCATTAACAGACATTATAGCACTAACTGACATTATAAGACGCACAAAAATTATAGCACTAACATACATTATAGCACTAACAAATATTATAGTGCTAACAGACGTAATAGTACTAACAAACATTATAGCACTAACAGATATTATAGAACTAACAGGCATGCAGAACTAACAGGCATATAGCACTAACATACATTATAGCACTAACAGACATTATAGCACTTACATGATAACACTAACAGACAAATGTGCTCACCGTGACCAAGTGGTCAAGCCGCCTTTCTAGCGCACCGAAGGTTATGAGTTCGTTACCGGACTCTGTCATTCGGTTCACTAATGCAGTTTTCTCGGAGACTCCAGGGGGTTGTCACTTTAGCTACGGAGTTCGCGCTCTGTGCGACACGTTCCCAGGCCGTCCTGCGGAAAAAGATCAAAACATTGGGATCAAACATGATGCAATGAAGTCGACCCTCTTGCCTATTTAAACTGGTTTAAACATTTTTCTGTGCAACCATAATATTATTGTCATTTCCCTCAGAATAAGCAAAGCGGCTGCATGTTTCTAAGCGTGGCTTGTTTACGTATTGTCAATGTTTTGCACGCACACAACAGAATGTATTCTATAAAGGGCTTTAACATTCTTATCCTCACTGTAATCAACAGTTATGTTTGTTTTTCTTGTGGGTAGTATAACTACGGCCGTCTACGTAGTGAAGAGGTTACGGACGCAGTTCGTAATCCCGCATACCGCGTTCGAAACACAGCTACTGGCGATTTGGCAGCAAACCGCTTAGCGTTTGTTTTTTACGAAATGATATTGGTGCCGGTCGTTAAGAAAATACTGGCAAACTACTGAACGTAATCTTGCCAAGAGATCACAAACAGCATAACATGCTGGTGTTGACTGCGACGACCTGTAAAAGGATATGCAACTAACATTGTTTTGTATAACTACAAATGCACAAGGCTAAAATGACAGTGTCCGTGAATTTTATAGTGGTTTGGATAACGCCTTCAAGAAGTGCAAATACTCAGAATTACCTATAACACTGGGTGGAAGAATTGCTGAAGATGGATGCACAGTCGGCAAGTATTAACTTTTTTTTTTTTTTAATTCGCATATCCTTTTACAGGACATCGCTGTCAACAGCAGCATCTTTCTGCTGTATGTTGATTTGTTGGCAAGATTACACTCAGTAGTCTGCCATTTCTTTCTGAGCGGCCGGCTCAGTTATCCCGCAAGTCACCAGAGGTGGACGAACTGCTCCCAGTTCTCGCCCGCTGCGAGACTCTGCGTGATAAACAGGATTACGGAGAAAGTGGTGTAACCCCTCGGCCAGAGAGACCGGCAAGTATTAACTAGGGGCGCATAATGAAAGAGATGTCAGACGTGTACAGTGGGCAACACAGCTTGATATGATTATTAGAAACACCTGGTATCAACAACATCCAGGCAGGTTGTGAACTTGGAAGGGTCCTGTCAAAAAGGTCAGATATCAGATTTATTACTCCCCCCCCCCCCCCACCTCGACCCCCTCTCCCCAAATCAATCAACATGCAGCGACTCACTGCGTGGGTCAATGTTACTGACGAAAATTCTCGTATGTTTAGTTTGATGCTCTTTTCACATCACAAAAATGTTCAATCCAAACTTGTGCACTTTAACAGTCGATGTTAGTTCATTCATTTAGAACTCCTCATTTCTGCTAAAATACGGTCGTCGTCATAATCACCATGTGCCATGCCGATAAGCGTAGGCGGTCATGTTTCGCCATCTCACGCGATCACCAGAGTCGTGGATCAGCTCTGTATTCTTATCTCTACCATACCGCGTGGCCAAGCCCTTTCTTTGCCCTCCCCTTGTTCTCTTCCCCTCAATCTTGCCAGTTGTCACCAAGTTCTACATTTCTTCTCATAACCATAAAATTGTGATTGTCAACGGTCTAATTTCTCTCATCTGTTTACGGTGTTCATTTTTTTCTTGTAAGTCATTGGTTTTTCTGTCTGTCCATGGCATTCTTTGCATTTTCATCAGAAACCACATTTCCACAGTCATCATGTGTTATTCAACTTGTCTGCTCATTGTCCACGCTACATATCCATACAAAAATGCAGGTTCTATGTAGCACCTACCACCCAGAACAGATAATCACTATGAAAACAACTCAACGCGCAGAGGAAGATAAAAAACAACAAACACCTCAATGTGCAGACGAAGATAAACAACAACAAGCAGTCTACCCCATTGACGTCAAAATAAGCAATAGGTTTGAAGTACTTCAAGAAAAGTCACCAGAAAAATTACAGTGCTTTAACATGCTGCAAACGGGCAAGACAAGCCAACAAGATACATCGGGAGAACCACATGGAGACATAAAGACTGCTGATAATCGGAAATTGATGAAACAACGGTCGAGACGTGCTGACAACCAACATGTACAGACAGCACGACCTGACTGTACACATATTATACTAGGCGATTCCTTAATGAAAGGTTTATACAGCGACAGGATGGCCACGTCAGACAAAGACATTGTTTCAATAATCCCACTGCCTGGGGCTGGTGTAGACCGGCTAACAGACAAGATTAGCAGGTTGGCTGTAAATCATAGCGTTAGAAGGGCAAGCGTACATATTGGCATCACCGACACCATGAACAACCAACAAATCACAGGGTCTCAACTGCTGGCACTCTTGAACGGATTACGTCACACTTTTCCTAACTCATCCATGTTCTTCTCCTCCATCATATCACCGAGTTATGGACACCAGCGCCGTCTAGCTGACATAAATAACAACATGTTGCAGAAGTTCTGTTCTCAAAACAAGATACAATTCATCAACAATACAGCATCATTCACTTCACAGGCTGGTGCACCAAAAAAGAGTCTTTACAAGGATCAAATACATTTATCTACATTGGGCACCAGTTTTCTCGCCAATAATTTAAAATATCCAGAACGGACATACCATACATCCAATACGGGATCGCGCCGGACACTTTTAGCTACTCCTGAAACTCAAGCCAGACGACATACTCCCGTCACATCAAGTACCAATAGGACAGAAGTGTGCAGACCACTCATAACCACTGCACCTGAAATCCAAGCCAGACGGGACACTACCACAACACCAAGTCCGTTAAATACGTCGTCTTTCACACAGGAGGGTAATAATTACGAAGATATGATTCCTATTCTCCCCAGAAAGGATCCGACTCTCAGAAACAACGACGTGCCAGCACAACCTCCTGTTAGCCACCAACCAGAGGCTCTAGTTGGTAGTCATTACATACCCATGAGACATCATCAGTACCCATTTCATTGTAATCCAGAATGGTTGCACCTCACACGGTATAGCCCAGCTACACTTCGTCAAGCACTTATAATGTCGCTATACCAACAACCAACACAACCTGGTATTTACTAGCAACTTAGGACAAAGCTACACCGGATCTCGGTACAAGAAAGAGCCTCTCCTTAAACGTTTATCTGCATATTTGGTTATAACTTGATCTAGTAACGTATTACCGGTCTCTCTGGCTGTGGGGTTACAACACTTTCTCTCTGTAATCCCGTTTATCACGCAGAGTCTCGTAGCGGAGCGAGAGCTGAGGCGGTTCGACCCCCGCTCGTGACTTGCGGGATACTGAGCCGGCCGCTCAGAAAGCAATGGCAAACTACTGAGCGTAATCTTGCCAAGAGATCAACATACAGCTGAAAGATGCTGGTGTTGACAGCTAAGTCCTGTAAAGGATATGCTAAAAAAAAAAAAAAAAAAAAAAAAAAAAAAAAAAAATAACGTATTAGGTTATAAGTTATTACAAACATTGACTGGTTTTGACTTTATATTAATTGATAGTACTTAGCTGTATAGCTTTTATAATAATTAATTCTAATTGTGTTTTCACGGTGAGTGAGGGGGTCTTCACTGCTCTTCCTTACGGATCTGTGTACGTATTTTTATATATTTACAGAGATATTACTGTTTTTCTGTACTTTAGAGTGTGTTTTTGTAATAAGGGACGTAAGTTGTATTCACTTTGTGTGTGTGTGTTTTGCTTTTAAACTTGTGATTACGCATTGTTGAAATGTCTAATAAGTACGAACACTGGCTCAGGAATAATGGGCTCAGAATCGGGCATGTAAACATATGCCATCTATTAGGGAAGCTGCCCGAACTATCACTTATACTTAATCAAAATTTTCACATGTTTGGCGTTAGCGATAGTCGATTAAATGGCAACATCTCAGATGATGACATCGCTATCAGAGGTTTTAAAACCATTAGAAGAGATCCCTATCAGAAACAAGAGACGGGTATTGCAGTTTATATTTCCAACTCGCTTAACGCCCACCGCAGGCTAGACTTTGAAACCTGTGAGATTGAGTGTGTATGGATAGAGGTTAAACTTCAAAATTGCATACCGCTAGTAGTTGGCTATCTTTATCGAAACCCCAGTGCAGGAAATATCTGGTATGAAAAATTCACCACTATGATGGATGTAGTCTTTAGTAATGCTAGGGAAATAATATTGCTAGGTGACTTCAACATAGACGCTAACAAATCAAACAAAACATGGGAAAACATAATAGAGTCATATAATTTCCAACAGTTAGTCAAACAAGCCACTAGAATCACTAAATCATCTGCAACACTTATAGATCATATTTATACTACGTGTGCTGATAACATCACAGAATGTAGTGTACCTATCAATGCAATGAGCGATCACTATCCAATATGTTGCACGTGGTCGAAAAGGGGCACCAAAACTCCCAAACACAAACATATAAGCATAAAATATAGAAATTACAAAAATTTCAATCGAGACGTCTTCTTACAAGATTTGGTCAACTCATCTCTAGATTATGTTTACCAGCTTCCTGACCCAGACGATGCTCTGGACCACTGGCTAAAGACCTTTCTAAGTATATTTGATAAACATGTTCCATTTAAGGAAGTTCGTGTTAAACATCACACAAAGCCCACGTGGATCACACAGGAGGTAGTTGAACTGATGAGAGATCGCGACAGGGCTCACAAAAATAGAGATCTAACTATGTACCGTAGTCTGAGAAACAAAGTTCAATATGTTATTCGAAAGGAAAAGAAAAACTATTTTAAGAACATAGTAATAGATAAAACCAACACTAAAGATATATGGAAAGCAATTAATACCTTGACAAACAAACACAAATCATCACAATCATTACCATCAAATCAGGTTACATGTGATCAATTCAGTAGATACTTTCAGTCCGACATAAACCAACTGAAGGCTGCAATACCAGATGCGCCTCATTACATATCTTTATTATCATCATTCTGTGAGAACAAATGCTATGGACACATTTCCTCCAACATACCGCTAATGACGACAACTGAAGTATTTACTCATCTCCGTAATCTAAAAAACAATAACTCATCAGGACTAGATGGAATTAGTAGTCGGATCCTTCGCCATGCTGCACCGGCGATCTGCGAGTCACTAACTTTTATATATAATCAATGTCTAACCAGAGGTCACTTCCCATCAGCCTTTAAAATCGCTAAAGTGTATCCACATTTAAAAGCTGGTCCTCTAGACGATCGTCTCATGAGTAATTATAGACCAATTTCCATATTATCCTCATTATCCAAACCGCTAGAAAAGCACATCCACAAAACAACACTAGATCACTTAGTTCGCCATAAACTGATAGTTGACAGTCAGTCAGGATTTCGGCCAAAATATTCTTGCCATACGGCACTAACAAACATGATAGAAAACTGGCATCAAAATATTAACAACAATACTCTATGTGGAGCGGTGTTTATAGACTTTAGGAAAGCATTCGATATGATAGATCATACTATTCTAATTAAAAAACTAGAAACAATGAAAGTAAGTTTTAATATAGTGACATTAATAAAATCATTCTTATTAGACAGAAAGCAAGTAGTATCACACAATAAAGTTTTATCTCAAGCCATTACCATTAATATTGGAGTACCTCGGGGGTCTATTCTTGGCCCTCTATTATTTGCCATTTATATAAATGATCTTCCATTAAATCTGTCGTCGTCCTGCGATCTATTTGCTGATGACTGCACAGTATATACAAACTCTGTTGATCGTAATGTGCTAGAATTATCCTTGCAACAGGAAATAAATAGTGTAGTTAACTGGAGTCATGCAAACCGCATGCAAATTAACATTACTAAAACAAAGTCTATGTTAATAGGAACCAGGCAAAGACTTCACACTCTAAACTCGCAGAGAACTCTTCAGCTGCACATTGGCAGCACGCCTGTAGAAAGTGTCACCGAGCACAAGACACTGGGTGTTATCATAGATCAAAATCTAACTTTTAACTCACATGTTCATGCTCTAGTTAAACAAATAGCCAAAAAAGTATACCAACTTGCCAAAATTAAAAATTTCCTTGACGAAAACACAAGAAAGATATTCTATACTTCTCATATACAAACACATATTGATTACTGCTCCACAGTCTGGGATGGATGCTCCAAATCAATAACAAAACGCCTATATTCACTCCAGAAAAGGGCAGTGCGTTTAATTAATGGTGAAAAGTTTACCGACAATTCTAACCTATATAAACGTCTCCGGTTACTGCCACTCCACAAGCGCCTGCTTTTTAATAAAACCAAACTAATTCACAAAATCCTATTTCAAAATGCTACAAGCTACCTTTGGCCATTGTTTATATATAACGCTAGACATAGCGAACGACTAAATATACTTCATGTCCCTAAACCTAGGATAGACTTATATAAAACAAGCTTAGCATACTCTGCCGCTCAGTTGTGGAACAATCTTCCACAAGAAATCAAAGACACCACCAATCATGATACATACATTCGCAACCTGTTTGAACACTACCTTAGTACAGACTACATGCCCCCATAACAAACAACACAAAAAAGACAATAATGGTAACTTATCTCAAACGACAACTAGCCAAAAAACATTCCCTTATGTATGGCACGTTACACCCTCCTTAGGTATTTATAATGCCCATGTTAAACACTGCTTCAGTGAGTCATTTCTTATTGATTATTTTTCATGCGTTTTAATGTTCTTTTGTTGTCAAAAGTTGCTTCATAAGTGATGTTGAATGAAAGAATGTATGAGAGGAAATAGAGAAGAAGGGCAGAATTTCAGACGGGCCTGCGTGCCCAATTCTTAACCCTTTGAAAATAAAGACTTATTATTATTATTATTATTATTATTATTATTATTATTATTATTATTATCTTTTTCTCGTTGCGAATGAAATCTTTTTATTGGTCAGTATGTTTTCCATCTTGCAAAAGGCTAACTTCGCCATGGCGATTCTTGTTCTAATTCCTTCAAGGCATCTCCCATCAGATGTTATGACTGCTCCGAGATAATTGTACCTATGCTAGTTCTAATCTCTTTAAATCATCTCCCACCAGATTTTATGACTATTCCGAGATAGTTGTACCGATTCATTTGTTTAAGAACATTCCCATTTAATTTATGGTACAGCATTTATAATCTCATGAAGCGGCTTGCCGAGTGGCTAGAACGGCCGATACATATCTGGGAGACCCGGGTTCGAACGCTCAGTAACGTCATAGATTTTTTTTTCCCGTTGGTTGAATAAAGTAAAACTGTTCGCGTTCACAGAACTACCCACCCAATGTGCTATAGGTAGTGATGACAATCTCCACTCAATCTATTGGTTGATCCGTTCATACAGTGTCAGTACCTACCAGTATATCTGTTCTTTCATTGCCAACAATACCAGCGTGACACGTTATCAACATAAATGCAGTTCTATACTTTGTAGACCTATTTCAACAACAAAATCATAAATAATAATGTGTTGTAAAAGCAGTTTTATGCTGTGTGTGATAGCATCATCACACCTGAATGTGCGGGAGAAATAGGTGGCTTATCTTTCCTCCAGCGTCTTTAATTTACGCCCAGGTGGAGAATCTGTGCCGACTGCTCTCATGACCTTAATCAGCTCAATTTGCTACGTTTGTTTTGTTTTGAACCCAAGCGTAGTCCATACACACTACTTTTAATGGCACTAGACTGAATTTTGCTTGTGGATTAGCTTTCTCTTTTACGAGAGTACCTCGCTATTAGGCGAATCCACTCAGACTTTAGAGGTGCTGGTAATTTACGTCACAATGACGAGAAGTCAACATTTTAGTCCAACTGTCTGGTGTATTGTTTGAACCC
This sequence comes from Cepaea hortensis, assembly GCA_963921405.1. Taxonomy (NCBI): domain Eukaryota; kingdom Metazoa; phylum Mollusca; class Gastropoda; order Stylommatophora; family Helicidae; genus Cepaea; species Cepaea hortensis. The sequence continues at coordinate 149,993,238 of OY992876.1, read as the reverse complement.
CTTACCTCGGCATCAGCACACCAGATGTTTAAGAACACGTGTCTTATCCATTCCGCCATGCTGACCTCCAGTTGCTACGTTTTAAATCTGCTGGGATTATCCTGAAATTTGACAAACTTGACCTATTTGTGAAAATGGTAAATATCACATGTTGCAGGGAGAATGCAACTTTCTGACAATATTGTGACAAGACCGCCGGGGCTTGGTCTGGTTTGCCACGATAGATACTATCCCCTGCCTTTACTCCAACCACCTCAATAGCACTCTACATCTACCAGGCCCCACACAAGCCGGGACAGCTTAACCTTCCCTCCCTCACCTAGGGTTCCAAACCCCAAGGGGGCTCGGACCAGACACCAGTCATATCACTGCACAAAGTCATAGCTAAGAGAACAAAAATTTAATTCTGAACTACGTCAACCACAACACAGAGAAGGATGGCTGAAAGCCAGACTAGAAGAACTATGTACAAGATCAAAGATGCAGATGAGTATTCATCATGGAGGCGGACGATAGCTCGTGCGGTTGTCCAGTCGTGGTAGCGACTCACCCAGGCTCCTCCAGTGGACTGGAACTCCAAGGTCTGCTGCCTCTCCAAAGTTCCCTCTTCACCCAGAGAACCAAGCAAGGGCTGATCAAGCGCAGTACCACTGCCTGACTGACACGGCACTGATGAACAAGGATCCTTCCTTGCTGTCGTACTATTTCACTCGTCACACTCCTGATGAAGTCTGGGCCGACCCTATAACATTAGCGGTCTCCCACTTGCAGAAAAAGTACATGTAGCACCGTCTCAAAATACACAAGAGCCAGGTCACTCTTCTATCTCATAGGTGACCCACACACTGATATGTCACCTACACAATGACGGTTGCTCCACCTGAACACACAATGTCACTGGTAAAGTCTATCAGGTGACTAAACACTTCACCTTATTTCCATGTCCTTGGACAAATAGATCTTCACACAGTATCATGTAACTACCCTGATCAATGGGTAGTAATCACAACCCAGCATACACTGTCAACAGTTCATCATGTTGGCATGAGGTAGCTCCCTACCGTCACAAACATTGTCAACAGTTCATAACGTTGGCATGAGGTAACTCCCTACCTTAAACATTTCACTCTGGTGTTTCCACCCATGTTGTAATCAATGTCCTAGTTCACTGGACCACATGTTGGCTTCATAAAGGTAACCAATGTAAAAACACTATGTAAGCATCAACTGATACATGGTGTCCCATAACCCAGCCGGGCCAGAAGCATATAACACAGGTCATGGTGACCGGTAACAATGATCACTCTGCACAACTTGAAAGGTCACTACCTTGCAATTACCAAGGTTTACACAGAGACTGAATGTCACCAGTGCTTCACTGGCTCGAATCACCAGACGTTTCAGTGTTGGATCCTCTCAGGATCGGATGACACTCGTCGGACTCTTGACGGAGGTCCTAACCTAGACCTACCGACTTATTCAGCACTCAGCTCCTTCCAACATTGATCTTGCAGAATCAGACAACCACTCCCAGTATGGCCTCAATCAACTTCTGGATAGGCACTGGAATGAGTGGGCCCATAGAGCTCATGGTGCAGCTCTTGAATCTTCTTCTGTATAGTAATAACAGATCCTGAAACACGGAGAGGTTGGTGTGAGTACTCAACTACAACAAAGACTACCAGCATCTCCACCCTGTCACCTGCCTCTCAGACATTCCTCATGTCTACCAACATGAGTATGAAATCATCACATCATAGATCTACTTAGTCACTATAATATATAAGCATAATGATGGTAGAAAAAGCAATAGCACACCTGTTCAGTCAAGTAACACTTCTGGGCTACATATAACCCCTAGCACCAGAGTCGACTGTATGACTCTGTCAAGCATCCTTCGCCTGGTGCCAGTCCAATCCGGTTTCATCTCCCATCCTCAATCAACATATACACTTACTTTCCTTTCAGTGTAGGGATTACTGTATCGAGAAGGTGTCCAGCCGGACATCTCCTTCCTGACAGACTCATCAATTCATCAATCCCTTAACCCATGGACTGATGAATTACACACATTAATAACTATATGTCCATAATGAATTATACTCCTGATAATTCATTACTATAGCATTAACTAAGGAGAACTCAGGACTTGTTACACTTAAATAACAAAATCATATCACAGCCATAGTGTCAGGTCTGGGATCCCTGCCCCAGATCCTGAGTTGCCCTTGTATTCACTGACTATCTTTCAGGTCAGTCATCCCTGTGCCGGTCGAGCACAGCTGTGGTGGCCATCCACCACTACACTTTCCCACAGCTACTGTGGGTCTCGTGTACCTTGTCCCGTGACGACTTAAGTCACGTCATCCAATGTAGCAAACCTCCAGACTCCACTACCAAACTCTGGCTCCACCTTTTTTTTTTTTTTTTTTTTGGGGGGGGGGGGGGGGGTTATGCCCCTCCCAACTACTACCTCACGGCAGTACTCCAAGTACTCCATGAACCGAGTCAGGGTTCCAGAAGAGTAGAATATTAGAGACAGAAACGGTTAGGTTCAAACCTCGATCTATCTAGACACCTCGGCCTCGAATTACGGAGCGCCGCATCACCCTCGATCGGGTACGTTCATCCATCGGATATGCACGATTGCATTGGGTCGGACCTATTACCGATCGGGTTGGGGGTACCGGCCTACCTCCTGCGGCCTAGACAAACGTAAGATGGAACACGCACGGTCATCCTTGCGGACGGACATGACAACAAGCAGTAACAATAGTATCATGAATACTTCTTATCAATTGTTATCCTACCGATGCAACGCCATTCGGCTTACGCGGAATAACACTGCTATCTGCACACAGCAAATACACCACTGCTGATTTCACCTTGATTCCTCGAAAAATCACCATCACTGATAGAACAATTACGTTACCATTCTAATGTCACGAAGCACATTACACATCTCTAATAATAAGCTCTACCTTATCATTTACAGCGTCTAGCATGTGGATGTCATGACGGACAAACTGTCGCCTTGCCTGCGTAATGAATAAACCAAACCCGTAACTGCTACACACTGTAACGCACATCGTTCGGCCTATTTTATTTACACACCACTCGCGGTGGAACACGGCTTGTTCCGTCAGGTAACACATTACATTGCTGATCGATAAAGCCTACTTAAAAATGCAACCGCCAACTGTAACGGATAACTCTACGCGACAACTCAATTTTGCGATGGCAATTAATTCATTCCGGGAACTCAGCACGGCATTACGACAACAATTAAATCATAGAATAAGTACTCAACTAACCTGTGATTGAAGAATCACAACCTTGACTGTAGATGTCCGCACTGGCCGCGAATATTGACATCACAATTACAACAGCCTGTTGGCCGCGATCTGTCTACGCTGAGGTTTGGTGGGCGACTGCTCACGACAAAGTCAGTGCGCCTTCCACTCGCCTACACGGGTCGCGTGACTTTCATGATTCATGAAGAAAACCAGAGTCACGATAAGTTCCCCCACCCCGTGCTGCATGAAGCACGCGTGAACTTAGAGATCTCTACCATGTACGCACTTGAGGGAACATTCTAGATTTTCTATAAATAACTAGAATAGCTCCTCCCCGCACTATTTTTTGATGGGGAATCCCCTATTAATTGATATTAATTCAAGGGAGACCAACGCATCGCACTCCCTTCAAAGGGATATTATGCAGAGATCTGCCGTTCTTTATCCGTTTCGTCACATAGGCCCCCACTTAAGATGGTCGACCCGGTCGAACTCACTAGACAAAGATCGGTCTGAACTCTGAACCTCTACTCTATCAAGATTGGATTCCCAGGAAAAGACGTTCCATAACATTCACTTTCCCTGCGGAGATCCACCAGAATGGTATGGATGCTGCATCACCAACCACCGCCTCAAACATACGTTATCTCCAGCGATTAGGCCCGAAACGTAATGGCCTGGTGATTGGCTTACAGGATCGGTCTACACTGGACTGTTCCGCATCCACCTGTTTCAGGCCATCGGTTACTTTACTGAAGGTTCGTTCGTCCCTTCCGACAATAGGATATTTCCTATCCCGACTAGGCATCACCTTCGTGGACTGTTCACGGATGTCGACCGAAATGAATGGTCGCTTACTCCAGGTTCGTCTGGAGTACCCTTGCTCCTGCCTTCTCTCCCGCGAGTAAGGACAGTGAGCCTGTCGGCGTATCGAGTCACCCGACGATCCCGTCGTGCCAGATGTGACATCGCCTGTCCGACCTCGATTCCCAGTGTGCTTAACACCATGGGCCTCTTCCCGACGGAGCCCGTTCGCCCTATCTACGGTTGAACGCTCAGGAGACCGCAGACCCTCCCCACAGGATGTACTGCGTAGGACTGAGTCTTCCTCGCCCTCGTCTGGACCCAGAACCGAATCTAGCGCGATGGTAGTCGCACTATCTGGTGGAGAAACTACCTCGGACCTCTCCAAATTCTGAAGGAGAGTACAATGGAACTTACGCAATTCCCCGCGGACCTTCACCTCATACGTGGATCGGGACATTATCCGCTCCACAGGAAAAGGGCCCTGCCATCCGAGTTCGAATTCCGCCCCCTCGATTGGGAGAAGCGCGAGAACCCTATCTCCAATCTGCAGAGATAAACCGTTTCTGGTCTTGTGCTTTGGTGCTGCCAGACAACACGTTGGGCACGACCGGATATATCTCCGCACGTCGCCTGTCATTCCAGGCCAGTGGTAGTGGCTGGAAAGACACTGGACTGTTGTCCCCACATCCTTATGTCCGGTTAAGGATAAGGTATGCACTCTATGTATCAAGCGGGATCTGTAGTCAGTAGGGACTACCATCTGACCGTACTGGCTATCCCCTTGCCCGGCTCTACGATAAAGCAACCGGTTTTCTACATAGAACTGACCCGGAGTTGGCGGGACAGAACTTTGGGACACCTCCAGTAAGTAAGGACGCAAAGTCTGGTCCCTACTTTGAGCACTGCTCACTAACCTCGCAAGAGAATGGTCTATTTCCTTACCACACTGCCTTTCTCCATCCTTAGCCCTGGCCTGCCTAGCGCTCACTAGACAATGTTCCCTGGGGTCCCCCAGGAATACATGCGGACGACCGAGGATCAAAGGGTAAATAGGATCAGGCAGCACAGCCGCCTGGATGCTACCCGTAACGTACCTGCACCGAATGTCAATCCGAGCAATCGGCAAGTCCATAGCTACGGAGCTCCTCATGGCTAGCTGAAATTCTCTTGTCTCGCCGGTGAGCTGCCCTGGGCTCACAAGGTGGGATGAGATTACAGCTTCAAACTGCAATCCTGTATCGTATAGACATTCCACCTGCTTCCCATTCACCTCTATCGTTTCGATCACAGGTGATTTCTCAGACTTTGGTTTCTCCCGACCCTTAGGTGTGGTCTCGCTAGGTCTACCTCTAGTAGAGGCGAGACACGCAAAGTGCAAGTCCTTTGGCTTCCTCCGACAATCTACAGTATTATGGGAAGGAGATTTACAGTGCTTACACCACCTCTTACTCCACTTCCGTTTTGGGGAGGCGGGAGGGCTTTGCTTATCGGGTTTCTTACCAGAGTCTTTTACCACAGGATCTGCTACATTGGATGATTCTTTGGGACCTTTGGTCTTGGGCTTCTGATCAAGCCCCTTCTGCCTTTTCTGTGAATCAGTCTGACTGGAATCCCCAGTCTCACCATAGACTTCCACATACCTTTCCGCTAACTTATTTACTATGTCTAGCCTTTCCGCCCCATTTTCCCCTAAGAAATTCCTTAAAGGCTTGGACATCTGCATTTTCATTTGATCCACCACCATCAACTCTCTCAGACTCTCATAATCCTCTTTGAAATTGGCCAATGCCATCCACTTCAACAGGTATGAGTTCAACCTCACACTATAGGCCGAGAACATCTCACCTGGTTCTCTCTTGGAAGTTCTGAACCTCCGCCTGTAAGCATGGGCTGTCATTTCGAATCTTTTCAAAAGAGCCGATTTCAGGGTTGGATAATCATTTTCCATCCCTGGGGGAAGACGCGCATACACTTCGTACGCGGTGCCACGGAGTCCTTGTGAAAGCTTAAGATTCCAACGCTCAGGCTCTAAACCCATAGCTTTACACATTGCCTCGAACTTCTCTAAGAATTGATCTATCTTCTCTTGGTCCGGTTCAAATGGTGGAAACGGCCATTTCATAGCATGGTAAGCTGGTCTGCTGGCTACTGATGAGCTAGGTAAAGCTACTCCACCTACTGCTCCCTCAGACTCACCAACCGATTTAGCCTCTACCTCAAGTTGCTTCATACGGAACTCATGTTCCATTTCCAACTTCCTAGCATCTAATTTCTTAGACTCTAGGTCAGCTGCCAGTTTTTGTGCTTGTTGGTCTGCCACCAACTTTTGCTCTTCAAGTGCTACCTTTCGAGCTTCCAGCTCAATTTCTGACTTTCTTCTCTCCCTCTCTTCTGCTCTGAAGTCTCTCTCTACTTCCAGTACATAGGCTTTGAATTCCTCACCTTCCAATCCCATCTCAGTTGCAGATGCCCGCACCTTAGCTAAATCTAAAGTACGAGTAGCCATGCTTAGTGTAACTTAGTATCAGTATAGATATGCAATACCCAATCACAATGCCAACTGTACTCCAACCAACACTGTAACTATGTATCTATACTAACTTAACTAAATGTCTGTCCACGTCGAAGAGAAAGGTTTCAGTAGCCCTACTCGTCAAGTAGATAATAGGTATAGGACAGATGACACTATAACCTATTCCTACGAGATGTCAGAACAAAGAGAAGATCCCGGACGGGCCCCCACTCTATCTTGTGACAAGACCGCCGGGGCTTGGTCTGGTTTGCCACGATAGATACTATCCCCTGCCTTTGCTCCAACCACCTCAATAGCACTCTACATCTACCAGGCCCCACACAAGCCGGGACAGCTTAACCTTCCCTCCCTCACCTAGGGTTCCAAACCCCAAGGGGGCTCGGACCAGACACCAGTCATATCACTGCACAAAGTCATAGCTAAGAGAACAAAAATTTAATTCTGAACTACGTCAACCACAACACAGAGAAGGATGGCTGAAAGCCAGACTAGAAGAACTATGTACAAGATCAAAGATGCAGATGAGTATTCATCATGGAGGCGGACGATAGCTCGTGCGGTTGTCCAGTCGTGGTAGCGACTCACCCAGGCTCCTCCAGTGGACTGGAACTCCAAGGTCTGCTGCCTCTCCAAAGTTCCCTCTTCACCCAGAGAACCAAGCAAGGGCTGATCAAGCGCAGTACCACTGCCTGACTGACACGGCACTGATGAACAAGGATCCTTCCTTGCTGTCGTACTATTTCACTCGTCACACTCCTGATGAAGTCTGGGCCGACCCTATAACATTAGCGGTCTCCCACTTGCAGAAAAAGTACATGTAGCACCGTCTCAAAATACACAAGAGCCAGGTCACTCTTCTATCTCATAGGTGACCCACACACTGATATGTCACCTACACAATGACGGTTGCTCCACCTGAACACACAATGTCACTGGTAAAGTCTATCAGGTGACTAAACACTTCACCTTATTTCCATGTCCTTGGACAAATAGATCTTCACACAGTATCATGTAACTACCCTGATCAATGGGTAGTAATCACAACCCAGCATACACTGTCAACAGTTCATCATGTTGGCATGAGGTAGCTCCCTACCGTCACAAACATTGTCAACAGTTCATAACGTTGGCATGAGGTAACTCCCTACCTTAAACATTTCACTCTGGTGTTTCCACCCATGTTGTAATCAATGTCCTAGTTCACTGGACCACATGTTGGCTTCATAAAGGTAACCAATGTAAAAACACTATGTAAGCATCAACTGATACATGGTGTCCCATAACCCAGCCGGGCCAGAAGCATATAACACAGGTCATGGTGACCGGTAACAATGATCACTCTGCACAACTTGAAAGGTCACTACCTTGCAATTACCAAGGTTTACACAGAGACTGAATGTCACCAGTGCTTCACTGGCTCGAATCACCAGACGTTTCAGTGTTGGATCCTCTCAGGATCGGATGACACTCGTCGGACTCTTGACGGAGGTCCTAACCTAGACCTACCGACTTATTCAGCACTCAGCTCCTTCCAACATTGATCTTGCAGAATCAGACAACCACTCCCAGTATGGCCTCAATCAACTTCTGGATAGGCACTGGAATGAGTGGGCCCATAGAGCTCATGGTGCAGCTCTTGAATCTTCTTCGGTATAGTAATAACAGATCCTGAAACACGGAGAGGTTGGTGTGAGTACTCAACTACAACAAAGACTACCAGCATCTCCACCCTGTCACCTGCCTCTCAGACATTCCTCAAGTCTACCAACATGAGTATGAAATCATCACATCATAGATCTACTTAGTCACTATAATATATAAGCATAATGATGGTAGAAAAAGCAATAGCACACCTGTTCAGTCAAGTAACACTTCTGGGCTACATATAACCCCTAGCACCAGAGTCGACTGTATGACTCTGTCAAGCATCCTTCGCCTGGTGCCAGTCCAATCCGGTTTCATCTCCCATCCTCAATCAACATATACACTTACTTTCCTTTCAGTGTAGGGATTACTGTATCGAGAAGGTGTCCAGCCGGACATCTCCTTCCTGACAGACTCATCAATTCATCAATCCCTTAACCCATGGACTGATGAATTACACACATTAATAACTATATGTCCATAATGAATTATACTCCTGATAATTCATTACTATAGCATTAACTAAGGAGAACTCAGGACTTGTTACACTTAAATAACAAAATCATATCACAGCCATAGTGTCAGGTCTGGGATCCCTGCCCCAGATCCTGAGTTGCCCTTGTATTCACTGACTATCTTTCAGGTCAGTCATCCCTGTGCCGGTCGAGCACAGCTGTGGTGGCCATCCACCACTACACTTTCCCACAGCTACTGTGGGTCTCGTGTACCTTGTCCCGTGACGACTTAAGTCACGTCATCCAATGTAGCAAACCTCCAGACTCCACTACCAAACTCTGGCTCCACCTTTTTTTTTTTGGGGGGGGGGGGGTTATGCCCCTCCCAACTACTACCTCATGGCAGTACTCCAAGTACTCCATGAACCGAGTCAGGGTTCCAGAAGAGTAGAATATTAGAGACAGAAACGGTTAGGTTCAAACCTCGATCTATCTAGACACCTCGGCCTCGAATTACGGAGCGCCGCATCACCCTCGATCGGGTACGTTCATCCATCGGATATGCACGATTGCATTGGGTCGGACCTATTACCGATCGGGTTGGGGGTACCGGCCTACCTCCTGCGGCCTAGACAAACGTAAGATGGAACACGCACGGTCATCCTTGCGGACGGACATGACAACAAGCAGTAACAATAGTATCATGAATACTTCTTATCAATTGTTATCCTACCGATGCAACGCCATTCGGCTTACGCGGAATAACACTGCTATCTGCACACAGCAAATACACCACTGCTGATTTCACCTTGATTCCTCGAAAAATCACCATCACTGATAGAACAATTACGTTACCATTCTAATGTCACGAAGCACATTACACATCTCTAATAATAAGCTCTACCTTATCATTTACAGCGTCTAGCATGTGGATGTCATGACGGACAAACTGTCGCCTTGCCTGCGTAATGAATAAACCAAACCCGTAACTGCTACACACTGTAACGCACATCGTTCGGCCTATTTTATTTACACACCACTCGCGGTGGAACACGGCTTGTTCCGTCAGGTAACACATTACATTGCTGATCGATAAAGCCTACTTAAAAATGCAACCGCCAACTGTAACGGATAACTCTACGCGACAACTCAATTTTGCGATGGCAATTAATTCATTCCGGGAACTCAGCACGGCATTACGACAACAATTAAATCATAGAATAAGTACTCAACTAACCTGTGATTGAAGAATCACAACCTTGACTGTAGATGTCCGCACTGGCCGCGAATATTGACATCAAAATTACAACAGCCTGTTGGCTGCGATCTGTCTACGCTGAGGTTTGGTGGGCGACTGCTCACGACAAAGTCAGTGCGCCTTCCACTCGCCTACACGGGTCGCGTGACTTTCATGATTCATGAAGAAAACCAGAGTCACGATAAGTTCCCCCAGCCCGTGCTGCATGAAGCACGCGTGAACTTAGAGATCTCTACCATGTACGCACTTGAGGGAACATTCTAGATTTTCTATAAATAACTAGAATAGCTCCTCCCCGCACTATTTTTTGATGGGGAATCCCCTATTAATTGATATTAATTCAAGGGAGACCAACGCATCGCACTCCCTTCAAAGGGATATTATGCAGAGATCTGCCGTTCTTTATCCGTTTCGTCACAAATATAAAATAAAGTCTTCTTGAAGTAAAGACAATTAGGTGTTAGGTTAAAGAAAAATATAGACACATCGTAATATTATTTGATTATATGTTGTATACATTTAACTCCGACACGTACATGGGCCGTAAAACTATGCTTGCATTACCAGTCAAAACGGAACTTTATTTGCCAACATTGTCAGATAAAAATATATGTGAAGTCTACATTTAGAAGAGTGTATTGTAAATATATTGTTAGATAGTTAGACGCTAGTCTCGGTTCCAACTTAATCGCAAAGGGTCACCTCATAATGTTCCGTTCCTGTGCCAGTGAACATGACACAAAACGCTCCTCACTGTCCCATGTTAAAAGACGGCAGTCCCACCAAACCACTAGCAAGCACAGGCATAAATGCATAAAGCCACTGCCAGAATGCCAACACATCAGTCGCCACAAATATTTTTAAACCTATTGTGTCATTCACAAGTTTGAATCCAGAGCTGGACATGGGTCAGTTGGAAGGTGGCTTTATGATGGGCTGTGGACTGTTCCTGCTGGAGGGCATGAAGTTTGACCCGGTCACGGGGCAAGCCCTCAACGATGGCACGTGGGTATGTTTACGCTTTTGTTTATCCTTCTGTTTTGTTTCCATTCTGTTCTTTCTTTCTCGCTTCCTGATTTTCTACCTCTGCCCCTTCTATCCCTCCTTCCTCACTCCCTCCCTACCATTGTTATCTGTATATTCGTTTTGTTCTCATTCATGGTCTTTAACAATCATCCTTCAATTGATTATTGCTCACTGGATTTAGGAGGCCTGGTGTTCCTTGCCAGTGAGAAGTCCTGATCGTTCGGGTCCCATCGATTGACGGACGTCGGTCGCGGCGATTGGGCAATCTTGAGCATAGCCTACGATGGGTAGCGTTGTGGTGTTCTGTTGTGATAATTTGGTGTGTCCAGTGTGTGCCGCGTGGTTACACACCCGCTTCACACGCGTGATCCGGGACTGTTTCCGGATCCGGTCAGGGATATGCACTACTGACGAGCTCAAACAAGGGCGAAACTCGAGTATAGTGCTTCCATATTGACGTGGATAGGCCTTAGGTTCATACCGGAATGCGATCGGCGTTGCCAGTAGTGGGTTGTGCTCAATATTTAAATTTCAAATCCCGAAACAACCACATAATCAATCATCCTTCACTCTGTTTTTATCTCTCGTCTCAATATTTGCCCGTCTCACCTCTCTCTCTCTCTCTCTCTCTCTCTCTCTCTCTCTCTCTCTCTCTCTCTCTTTCTCTCTCTCATCTATTCTCTCCTACTTTCTCTCTCACCCTCTGTGTGTGTGTGCGTGCGTGCGTGCGTGAGTGCGTGCGTGCGTACGTGTGAACAATTGTCTGTGCAAGTCACTCAGACAATTAAATACAAATGTTGCCTGTTGATTTCACTTTATTATCCTTTGTTCATACATTATTTAACATACTTGGTTTTCCTAGCATACTTGTTAATCAAAACAGCAACAATGAAATAATTATTCCGTACACAATACCTATTCTGGAAACTTTATGAATGTACTAATAGACTGTGGTAAACCAATTACATATATGTTGCCAGGAATACAAGCCTCCACTGGGCAAAGACTTGCCAATCAAATTTAATGCCAAATTTCTGAGAAACGTGCCAAATCCTTCTGGAGTCCTTGGCTCAAAAAGTATGTATATTAAACACTTCACTTTGTAAAGTATCATTGCTATTGTAACGTGAACATAATAGTACATTTAAGTCACTTATTGAAGAGATGTAAATATAATAATAGAAATTGGAAGAATATAGTACTATCATCATGTATATCTTTGCGTTCCAAGTGGGTTGTAGTCTTCATATTTCTTGGCCCTGTGTCTTCACTGTGCGATAATGCCGACTTCTTTAAATCCATCTGTTAATGGTGCCCTCTGGCCTATCTTACTTCCTTCCTATTTCAAGCTTCCCCCTTCATTTTTTTCACCGAGAATATTATTTAACCATAAGATGTGGTTCTCTATGAAGCCGAAGAACTTTAAATGTCTGACCTTAGCCTTATTTGGTAATGTGTTCTTTAAACCCTCTTATTGAAATAATTCTTTGCTTTCTTCTCCTGTCATGAAAGATTCCTTGCATCTGCTAAATTACATTTCTAAAGCTTCACCGTGACGTTTACCTTGTTCATCAGTTGTCCGTGAACACATCACCTACAGATAATTAAATAGCCAAAGTATAACATTACACATCTAGTCGTTTGTCGCGGTTCCAACTTTACGGCAAAGGGTCAAACCCCCCCCCCCCCCCCCACAACGCTCCGTTCCTGTGTCAGTGAACATCACATAAAATCACTACCCCATGTGTAAAGTGGAACAAACAGAAGTACCAACAAACCAACAGCACGCTCAGGCGATTACATGCGTAAGGCCGCTGCCAGAATGCCAATACCACAGCCCGCCACGAACATTCCAGTTCATCGTCGATAAAAGCAACAGTTACGAGACAAGCCGCAGCTTCACACATATTACTGCATACTGTACACAATTAGCTAGTTTTGCAACCGGCAGCTGCCATTTTTGTTAACATGCAGTTCACAATACAAACAACCGTGGACAGATATAATAGCACTGCACACGAAACCAACTGCTCACGGTGTCGCTCAAAGCACTTAACTCAGTAGCTGGGTGACGGAACAATATACTACTAGTCCAACATGAGGAAAATGCGTAAGCAAGCCGTATCCAGAAGCAAAAACACTTCAAAGACCTGAACAGCTCAACTACATTTCCGCCATTTTGGACCGGAAGTCCTGGGTCTCATTTGGTAGTTCACATATTTATAATGATGGTAGGGGATCTTCTTCTTCTTCTTCTTCTCTTCTTCTTCTTCTTCTTCTTCTTCTTCTTCTTCTTCTTCTTCTTCTTCTTCTTCTTCTTCTTCTTCTTCTTCTTCTTCTTCTTCTTCTTCTTCTTCTTCCCCCTTTTGCCCCCCCCTCCCCCCCCCCCATTGTGACATAGTCTCCAACCTAACTGTTTACAAGCTGTCCCATCCTGAGCTATTCCAAGCAGCTACGTCCACGTCCTCTTCATATTATAAATTTCTGTCTTTACTCCTTTGTCCATTTGTTTATAGGTCTTCCGGGGTTTCTTATTCCACGTGGATTCCAGACAAGGATCTGCCTAGTTATGTCAGGTTATCTCAATGTATGTCATAATCCAGCGCCAGCTTTAACATGCGACTATTTTGTTCCTTAAACAACAAACGAAACGTTTTGCTCCTCCAATCGCGTGACCGGTGTCCAAATTAGGGTGTCATGTAAATGACGTAGGAAAGTTTCGTTGTGTAGGCTTTGCCAGGATACCATAGTCTGTGTTTATTATTATCAAATTATTATAAATTTAGATACTACATATTAGATTATATCTCCCTAACAACACAAACGACTATTATAAAATCGTTAGTAATACACTGCAGTGGGCGCGGTAGCGTAGTTGATTGTGAAATGCACCGATAACGTCATGACTATGATCGGGCGCGGGTTCGGCGTATGCGTTTGTCGTCTAAGTGAGGGGGGAACTGTCCATGTATTCATCAGTGCTTCCAAGCCTAAAAAATACAATGACACTGCCACAATAAGACCCATTATATGTTTCTGCTTCGGCACATGTTATGGTAATGATACTGCGTTTACTCTGCCTGCCTACATTAATTGTTAACTTTACAGTAATAGAAATTTGAGGCACAAGATGGTGAAATAACATCTGGAATAGAGTTGGTTAAAATATTAACAGTATGAGTCTGAACGGAGTGAAAATAGTAATCTGGACAGAGTGATTGGTGATTAGTGATTAGTAAAAAATCATCTTCGTCACACTCCGAACAGGTCCACGGGTGATCCGCTCTCCTCATCAACATCTCCGCCAGCGTATATCGACTGACAGCACCGGTTATGTCTTGATTAAACAAATATAATGCGCACTTGACATGCTCATATCTGGCGGCTCTCCGCTGAACGCCCATCCAGCTCTGGATAACGAAGCGGATTTCAATGTTTCCTGCAATTCTTAAAGCGCTGATTATGTCTGATCCATCCACTGTTTTTCCCTCCTCGATCATTGCCATGTTCGCCAAACGATCGGTTTACTCGTGCCCGGTACATGGAAGAAATTTATCTGAACTAACTGTGATGTGCTCAGTATGTCGTGCCACTCATATCGTAAATAGGACAGAGTGTGTTGATATAATAATTGGGCTGAATGTAATGACTTCAGGTAAAGAATACAATGTCAGGGGTATTCACCGGATGTGAGGTTTCTGAAATTCGAAGAGTTATTATATTTAACAGTATTATCAATGGAGAATTAAAAGAACATCCAAAATATAGTTCATCATTTATTATTCGCTGTAGGGAGCCTCCATGCAGGCGTGGTATGCCACCTACCTCGCGCACCAAAGGTTGTGGATTCCATTCTGGTCCACGTTGTTAGGTTCACGAATGCAAATTTCCTCGGAGACTTCTAGGAGTCGTCGCTGAAGCTATGGATTTCATGCACTGTGCGAGTATTTTGGCAGGACACCCTGCGGAATGAGTCAGAGGCATATTGGGTAAAAGCGGATGCAATTAAATCGATATTCGTGGCTTTTAAACCCTCATTTATATCCACCGTAGTCACTTGTAAAATGCTTCTGATTCTACAGTTGTCGGTGAGGCGCCAGTAAGCACGGGTTCATGTGTCTTGTTTGCCCTCAAACGTGCAATAGAGGCCGCCAGGGCTGAGCAGAACAACTACGACTGGTTTCCAATGCGTAAGTGCAAATTCAATATTTACTTCTTTAGTTGTAAATAACATGACCTTTATGGTAACAAATACGTGTTCATAGTGATAAATGCATATTCATAGTGGCAAACATATTTCCATTGTAACTAATACACTTCCATAGTGACTTACACATTTTCATGGTGACTAATACATTTTCATAATGAGAAATACATTTTCATAGTGACTAATACATTTTCATAGTGACTTATAATTTCATAGTGACTAATACATTTTCATAGTGACTAATACATTTTCATAGTGACGTATAATTTCATAGTGACTAATACATTTCCATAAGGACAAATACATTCTCATAGTGACTAATACATTTCCATAATGACAACTACATTCTCATAGTGACTAATACATGTTCATAGTGACAAGTATATTTTTAAAATGACTAATACATTTTCATAATGATAAATGCAGTTTCATAGTGACTAATACATGTTCATAGTGAGTAATATATTTTCATAGTGACATATATTTTCATAGTGACTAATACATTTTCATAATAACAAATACATTGTCATAGTGACTAATACATATTCACAGTGACTAATAATTTTTATAGTGACTAATACAATATTATAGTGACAACTACCAATTCCAATTTTGAAAACAAAAATTCCAAATTCGACCTCGTTCAACCTGCCTCTTCAGCTGTGGTTATTGTTGAGGTCCGTGGTTTTTGTGGGTTCATTAGCCCTAATTCTTGACATGTACTCTCTCACGAGTAAGTCCTATCTCCGACTGGTTATGTTGGTTTGTGTCTGTGACGTATACTGGGTTGGTCGGCGGCTATCCTTTGTGCTCGTCTCCTCTTGTGGTTTTCATTGTTGGTGCAGGCTCCTGGCTCGTCTGGCTTGGCTGGTTTCAGTCCTTATAAGGACTCTTTGTTTGATGTTTCGTTATCTTTCGTTTCGGTCTGAGATTGTGTCACCTTCTCGTAGTTGCTGTGATATTCTTCCTCCATTTGTTTCCAGATGAGTTGCTTTTCCGTATGAAATTTATCTTTCCATGTGCTGAGGTCATTTTCGTATTGTTTGCATCGTAGTCTGGCTTGCTTTAACCATTCTTCGTAATCAGCTTCATATATTACTTTCCTCTTCCATAGAGCTAAGCGGGGACTATCTTCCTCGTCTGTACTCCCGTTATCTTCAGACTCCTTTAGGTCATATTGATCTACCAGGTGGGATGCTGATTTCATCTCGGGTTGCTTAGGTATCGTGGCTGGACTACTGGCTTCTGCTTGCTGTTTCTTATTGGTTGTCGTGTCCTCCTTTAAAGTGTCGTCCCTGGAGTGAGGAGAGTCAACACCCACATTATATTTTTTTCCTTATCTATATCCTGGAGAATCCACCAGCTTCCGTCCAACACACTCCATCAGTCCATGGACACCTTTTCCTATCACTCTCTCACTGTCGTACTATGCCCCCTCTCATACTTCCCCAACGCAACATACTCAACAACTCTTGCTTCTAAAAATTAATAAAGATTAATTTATTAAAAGAAAAGTGTAACGTATATGAGACGTGTATGCGAAGAAAATGTGTGTCGTGTATTATAACATAAATGTATATGTCAGCCTTCAAAGTTCAGGATCATAGTGCACACATCATGGCAAGAATTACACGACATCACACGAGTCAGTACAATAGACCTCACAGAAGTCGTATCCTTCTCTCCAGACATGTCCTCCTCCAGGAGCTCTGATGACCATGAGATCTGAATCCCATGTAAATATATAATCCGTGGAAAATACTATTATTGTTCCTAACACAACGGTTCCTATTAGTTCTGTATTTTCACTCTTAAACAGGCAAAGTATCTAGGCAAAAATGGCTTGCTTTATTCACTAGATATAGTCTGAAAGTTCTGATTTCCTTGATACGTGGAACAACTACACTTCAATGTTTGGTTTCATCTAATGTGAACATCAGTTCCTACTGATCTAATTCCACATGGGTTGAACATCCATCACTTCAGGTGTGTTAACGATTGGTATTCACTCATATAGGATACATATACCATTAGGCTCCACCGAGCAATGTGTATTAACTTCGTCCGTTGCGAAAGTTGCTGGCCCATCTCTCTACATCATAATTTATCCGGGATCGGATTTTTCATTGGTTCCGGGTTCTTCATTCCAACCAGAGGAAACCTGTAAAATAAATCATACAACTGGTGATAGCCTCCCCGTTACTGATCTCTATTAGATGATCGTGGGCCATCGGCCTCGCTCAGAAAATATAATGAACCTACTCTGTCAGGGACAGATGACTGAATACATAGGTTTTCATCAGGCCAAGACAAGAAAAAAAAATCAACAAACAGAATGCGGAACCCCGCCCACCAGGGACACCTACTGGAATCTCCCAATTATCCCTCATTACTCAATTCTCAATTAGTAAAGCCTATCAACACTTCACTAATCTATTTTCAACTAACAGAGCCAAGTATCACTTCCCTACTCTAGCTAGTTTTCCACTAACAGTGCTAATCATCACACTTTAGTTTTACCCAAGCTACAGCCTATATTAATTAGAACTAATTATAATAGGTTCTACCTTAGGCAACACCGCAATTAGATCCAATTACATCCACTCTTGCCATGACAGGCACGTGTAAAATTAAATTAACTCAATTTGCACAAGGTAGACATTTTCCAATCAGAACTGCAGTGACGAAGCACGTCCGCTAAAATCCAAGGTGTGAGTTCAACTGTCCTCTCCAATCATGGTTTTTGGCAAAACCTAAAATTGGTCACGTGACGGTATTCTTCCTGTCCACACAGGTGTTATTTGGACATATCATCCATTGTCAAGAATTCATTTTCCCTGGCCTTGTCACTGTCAGAGTTGTCATCAGTTGTTTTGACTCCCCCAACAAACTAACGAGTATGATCCCAACAACAGTTTTCCCCAACAAACTGCCAATCTTCTTGATGTTCCGGAAACTATAAATTGACAGACGGACTGTTTTCTTCCGAGCTGAGTACTTCCGCTTCCAATCCGGCCTGTTTATAAACTGTCAAAGCGTTGTATGATTCAGCTCACCCACTTTCCCTACACATCTGCAGTTGTAAATTTTGCCGACATGTGATGGCTGACATCCGATTGCAACCAGGATCCGACGGGTTCCATCTGTATTCAAATGTTGACAAACTGTCAAAGCGATGCAGGGATTTGTCTCACTCACCACCGAATGTTCCCAATCCGTCGACCAGATGTAAACACGTGCCGCTACATTTTCTGGATTTGTTGAAACAACCTTTGGCCTCGAACATCCGCTAATTCAGATCGCCTTTATTCTCATAACGGTTAAATCACGTTGGTCCTTCATGTGACTACTCTTAAGAGAGTAGTCCATCTCACTCTTCTCCACCGCGATTTTAATCCAGATGATTCATTCTTCTTCTTCAGGAGCTGGGTGTCTTGACAAGAAGTCCGCTCCAACATTTTCCTTCCCAGGAATGTACTCCACTGTGAAATTATAAAGTTGCAGTAACAACGACCACCGCATCAAACGGGCGTTGAGCTTCTGAGAAGTAGCCAGGAACATCAGGGGCTGATGATCCGACTGGACTCGAAACTTAACTCCATACAAATATGGCTGGAATTGTTGCACTGCCCATGCAAGGGACAAGCACTCTCTCTCTCGACGGTTGAATAATTCCTCTCCGCCAGTAGAAGTTTCTTACTTGCATATGCTACAGGTTTCAAAACCGAAGCATCGTCTTTTCCTTCCTGTAACAAGGCTGCCCCAATCCCAATCCCACTCGCATCTGTTCTCAACACAAATGGTTTGGAAAGGTCAGGGAGCTGTAATACAGGTTTGCTGACCAAGGCCTCCTTTAACTGACTATAGGCATTCTCACATTCTGGTGTCCAAATGATTTGGTCCGGGAATCTCTTTTTCAAGGTTTCCGTCAATGGAGCTCCCAGTTCAGTGAAATGTGGGATAAATTTGTGGTAGAACCCACACAACGAGAGAAAAGATCGCACATCCTTCTTCGTTTTTGGCCTTGGTGCATTTCTGATTTTCTCCAGGTTCTTCTCTTCTGGGACAATGTGTCCTGGAGTGATGGTGTAACCTAGAAATTCCAGAGTCTGGTAACCAATCATGGACTTGGTTGGACGAGCGGTAAGCCCCGCTTCCTTGAGCCTATTAAACACTCTCTCCAAGGATTGTAAGTGGTCATCCAAGCTGTCACTGGAAATCAGAATATCATCCATGAATGAGATGATAGCCGGATCCTGTAAAGGATCAAGTAAAGTCCTCATCATGCGTGTAACCACACTGGGTGCATTGCTGAGTCCAAAGGGCATGACCTTGAATTCGTAGTGTTCACTGGGTGTACTGAAAGCCAACAGTGGTCGAATCTCCGGTTTTACTGGTATCTGATATTACCCCCGACTCAGATCCACCTTTGAAAAGTACCGAGCCTTATGGAGCCTAGCGAATAACTGAGTTGGATTCGGCAAAGGTTCCACCTGAAATTGTGTGTGACTGTTCAGAAGTCGGTAGTCTATACACAACCGGTGTTCTCCACTTGGTTTGCGTAACAAAACTACCCCTGCATTGTATGGGGATGTGGATGGTGCAATCACGTCATCCTCTAGCAGTTTTTGTATTTCCTCCTCCAGGGCCTTTTCTTTAGAGAATGGCACTGGGTAAACCTTTTGGCGAACAGGCTCCTGTGTGGTCAAAGTCATCTCGAACTCAACCAACCTCGTTCGTCCTGGCTTATCAGTCAGTATCTCCTTATGAGACTTGAGAACCTGGGTTATCTTTTCCCTCTCCTGTGAGGTCAGATCAGGGTTCACTTGTACATCCCTATAGGTTTCCTGGTGTACCAAGGGATATTCCCTGCCCTCGTTGGTTCCCACTTCTGTCTCCACTGCAACTGCCATTGCCATGAGGTGAGCTGCCTTGTCTCCGGGTCTCTCTTCGTATTTTCGCAAGAGATTGATATGGAAAATCTTCGACTTTCCCCGGATCCGGATCTGATAGTTGGTTCTGGATATCACCCTTTCCACGGGAAATGGTCCATGCCAACCTATCTCCAGTTTGTTGTTTCCCGTAGGGAGTAGCACCAAGACTTTGTCTCCCACCTCTAGAGATCTTTCTTTAGACCTACGGTTGTAGTAAGCCGCATGTCTTTTCCTGGCCTTTATCAAGTTTTGATTTGCCAGAGTCCATCCCTTGTGGAGTTTTTCTTTCAGTTCCTCCACGTATTTCTAGGATGAGATCACTTCTTCTGACGTCCCCTCTTCAGTCCAACTCCTCAACATGGCTTCCAACGGTCCTTTGATTGGACGACCAAACAGCAACGTAGCGGGTGGTAGTCCTGTTGAGCCATGAGGAACTTCCCGATAGGCAAAGAGTGCTGCTGGGATATATTCATCCCACCTATCAGGTTTTTCCTGCGCTAGTTTCCTGAGCATTGTCATCAACGTGCCGTTGAAACGCTCTACTTGTCCATTGGCTTGAGGGTGGTAAGGGCTGGTATGTATGTGGTTAGAGTGAAACACCCTAAATACCTCCTCCATTAGTTTTCCACAAAACTGAGATCCATTGTCCGTCAGAATTTGATCCGGAAAGCCTAATCTGGTAAAGGCCTCCATCAGTGCGTCCGCCACTCTTTTCGAGTCAATCGTGGTCAACGGTATGGCTTCACCCCACATGGTACAGCAATCCACCATTGTGAGTATATACCTGTTCCTCTTCCTAGTCCTGGGAAGTGGACCCACGATATCGATGGCTACCCTCTCGAAAGGAGAGTGTATGATGGGCATCTCACCCAACACCACCGGTGCTGTCCAGTGTTTCGGTGCCACCATCTGGCACCCAGGGCATGACTTCACATACCGACGCACATCATCTGTCATTCCCGGCCAATAGTAATGGCAGGAAATCCGCTGCATGGTGGTGGCAATACCCATGTGTCCACTAAAGGAGATGGTATGCCCCATATGAAGAATCTGGGACCGGTGAGCTTTCGGGACGACCAACTGACCGTATAGGTTGTCTCCCCTTCCTGCTCTCCTGTAGAGTATCCTATTCTTCATGTAGTACTGCCCCCGTCCTGGTGGATCAGCACTTTTCTGCAGCTTTCTGTAGCAAGGACGTAAAGTATCATCCTCACTCTGGGCAGTTCGTAGCTCCCCCGGCATTGGGTTAGTCACAATTGCGTCTGCCTCTTCCGTTTTCGTCTGAGAGCGAGTCTGCATTGCTTCCATATGGATTGACTCCCTGGGCATTCCCAGAAAGACATACCGGCAACCTAGGATTACTGGAAAAATGGGATCGGTCAATACAGCGGCCTTGATGGTGCCGGTGACGTACCTTGACCGAATCTCCACATTAGCAATGGGCAACTTCATGACTACAGCACTCTTCTGTGCAGGCTGTATCTCCATGGTTTCACCTGTGAATTGTTCTGGATGTACCATATCCGCAGAAATCACGGCCTCCCCGTCCAGTCCTGTGTCGTATAAACACTCCACTTGACGACCGTTAACCTCTACCAATTCCACTACAGGTGGTTTTTCCTGGTCTGGAGTCTCTTCCTCGGCCTCGACCTGTTCGGTGGGCTCCACCTTAGGTTTCCCGGGGCACACGACGAATTGAGTGTCTCCTGACTTTTCCCTGCAGTCAATAGCATTGTGCGTATTCGACTTGCATTGGTTGCACCATTTCCCTGTCCTAGATTTTCTAGTGCCGGACTTGAGTGAGCTCTCCTGGTGGCGAGCTTCCTTGTTGACCTTGGCATTTTCCGTGACAACCTCCTTGGAAGTCACTTGACATGCTGCGAAGTGAGGGTTCTTAGCCTTTGATTTGCAGTCCCTCGTATTGTGAGAGGGTGACTTACAAATTGAACACCACTTCTCCGACCACGGTCGTTTTGGTGTAGAGCTTGAAGTGCTCTTGCTTCCCTCCTTCTTCTTCTCTGAACTATCCTCTGATTTTTGCACATAAGGTTCCCACCTTTTAGTTCCTGAATTTTTTGCTTTCTTCTTATCATGTTTCTCCTGACTTTTGGTGTTGGTGGAAAGGTTTTCCCCAGCCTCCCCATGTACCTCGACGAACCGTTCTGCTAATTTTGTCACGAGGTCAATACGTTCCGTTCCTTGTTCTCCCAGGAACGTCCTGAGAGGTTTAGACATTTGCTTCTTCAACTGGTCGACCACCATGAGCTCTTCCAGACTCTCATAGTCATGTGCGAACCCAGCCAAATCCATCCACTTATGGAGATAAGATTTTAGACGCAAACTATAGGCGGCAAACAACTCCCCCGGTTCTCGTTTCGCTGCTCGAATTTTTTTCCGGTAGGTATGTGACGTAACCTCGAATCGTTTCAGCAGAGCCGTCTTTAACTCGTCATAATTGTTCTCATGTCCTGGTGGCAGGCGAGAATAAACCTCGTAGCCTGTCCCGCGTAATCCCTGGGATAGCTTGAGATTCTATTTGTTACGCTCCAGACCCATAGCAACTGACATAGCCTCGAAGCGTTGAAGGTACTGGTCAATCTTCTCTTTGTCCTCCTCGTAGACCGCCAAAGGAAATTTCATAGCATGGTACCCATGTCCACCTACTGGTGTTGAGACTGGGATGGAGGCACCTCCAACTGCTCCCTCAGTTTCCCCATTAGATTGACTCTTCAACTCGAGTTCCCTCATCCGGTACTCGTGCTCCCTTTTCTGAGCCTCCTGCTACGCTTCCAGTTTCCTAGCTGCTTGCTCAGCTTCAAATTTCTTAGCTGCTTGCTCAGCTTCAAATTTCCTCGCTTCTTGTTCCAACTCCATCCTTCTCAATTCCAACTCGGCCTTTCGATCTTCCCTTTCTGCTTGACGATACTCTCTCTCCAATCCGTTAGAGCAGACCCCGACAATCCCATGTCTTCCCCCTTTGCCCTTAATTCTGCTGTGCTTAGTTTAGGGGTGGCCATTTCACAGAGAGGTAAGTTAGCAGGTCAAGTACAATATAACTGCCAATTACTATACAGATATATGACCAAGTAATATAAATCTAGATATTACCACACACAGCACATTCACTCAGTGACAAGAGTAGAATCAGGACCACAGACCTATGCAGACGTGTGAAGTGTGAACAGGTAAGATATTAGTCCTAACCCCTATCCATATTCACTCTAGCTGGATTCTCCAATATGATATCTCCGTCTTATAACTAAGGATCCCGTGTCAAAAGACCCCGTTGTCAGAGGATCCCAATGTCAAAGGATCCCACTTGCAGGAGATCTCGCTGTCCAAGGATTCCGTTTACAAGAGATCCCGCTGTCCAAGGATTCCGTTTACGAGAGATCCCGCTGTCCAAAGATCCCCTTATCGAGCTCCCAATAATGTCGTGTCCTCCTTTAAAGTGTCGTCCCTGGAGTGAGGAGAGTCAACACCCACATTATAATATTTTTTTCCTTATCTATATCCTGGAGAATCCACCAGCTTCCGTCCAACACACTCCATCAGTCCATGGACACCTTTTCCTATCACTCTCTCACTGTCGTACTATGCCCCCTCTCATACTTCCCCAACGCAACATACTCAACAACTCTTGCTTCTAAAAATTAATAAAGATTAATTTATTAAAAGAAAAGTCTAACCAATATGAGACGTGTATGCGAAGAAAATGTGTGTCGTGTATTATAACATAAATGTATATGTCAGCCTTCAAAGTTCAGGATCATAGTGCACACATCATGGCAAGAATTACACGACATCACACGAGTCAGTACAATAGACCTCACCGAAGTCGTATCCTTCTCTCCAGACATGTCCTCCTCCAGGAGCTCTGATGACCATGAGATCTGAATCCCATGTAAATATATAATCCTTGGAAAATACTATTATTGTTCCTAACACAACGGTTCCTATTAGTTCTGTATTTTCACTCTTAAACAGTCAAAGTATCTAGACAAAAATGGCTTGCTTTATTCACTAGATATAGTCTGAAAGTTCTGATTTCCTTGATACGTGGAACAACTACACTTCAATGTTTGGTTTCATCTAATGTGAACATCAGTTCCTACTGATCTAATTCCACATGGGTTGAACATCCATCACTTCAGGTGTGTTAACGATTGGTATTCACTTATGTAGGATACATATACCATTAGGCTCCACCGAGCAATGTGTATTAACTTCTTCCGTTGCGAAAGTTGCTGGCCCATCTCTCTACATCATAATTTATCCGGGATCGGATTTTTCATTGGTTCCAGGTTCTTCATTCCAACCAGAGGAATCCTGTAAAATAAATCATACAACTGGTGATAGCCTCCCCGTCACTGATCTCTATTAGATGATCGTGGGCCATCGGCCTCGCTCAGAAAATATAATGAACCTACTCTGTCAGGGACAGATGACTGAACACATAGGTTATCATCAGGCCAAGACAAGAAAAAAAAATCAACAAACAGAATGCGGAACCCCGCCCACCAGGGACACCTACTGGAATCTCCCAATTATCCCTCATTACTCAATTCTCAATTAGTAAAGCCTATCAACACTTCACTAATCTATTTTCAACTAACAGAGCCAAGTATCACTTCCCTACTCTAGCTAGTTTTCCACTAACAGTGCTAATCATCACACTTTAGTTTTACCCAGGCTACAGTCATATTAATTATAACTAATTATAATAGTTTATCACGCAGAGTCTCGCAGCGGAGCGAGAACTGAGGTGGTTCGACCCCCGCTCGTGACTTGCGGATACTGAGCCGGCCGCTCAGAAAGCAATGGCAAACTACTGAGCGTAATCTTGCCAAGAGATCAACAGACAGCTGAAAGATGCTGCTGTTGACAGCTAAGTCCTGTAAAAGGATACGAAAAAAAAAAAAAAAAAAAAAAAAAAAATTATAATAGGTTCTACCTTAGGCAACACCGCAGTTAGATCCAATTACATCCACTCTTGCCATGACAGGCACGTGTAAAATTAAATTAACTCAATTCGCACACGGTAGACATTTTCCAATCAGAACTGCAGTGCCGAAGCACGTCCGCTAAAATCCAAGGTTTGAGTTCAACTGTCCTCTCCAATCATGGTTTTTGGCAAAACCTAAAATTGGTCACGTGACGGTATTCTTCCTGTCCACACAGGTGTTATTTAGACATATCATCCATTGTCAAGAATCCATTTTCCCTGGCCTAGTCACTGTCAGAGTTGTCATCAGTTGTTTTGACTCCCCCAACAAACTAACGAGTTACTGTATGATCCCAACAACAGTTTTCCCCAACAAACTGCCAATCTTCTTGATGTTCCGGAAACTATAAATTGACAGACGGACTGTTTTCTTCCGAGCTGAGTACTTCCGCTTCCAATCCGACCTGTTTATAAACTGTCAAAGCGATGTATGATTCAGCTCACCCACTTCCCCTACACATCTGCAGCTGTTAACTTTGCACGACATGTGATGGATGACATCCGATTGCAACCAGGATCCGACGGGTTCCATCTGTATTCAAATGGTGACAAACTGTCAAAGCGATGCAGGGATTTGTCTCACTCACCACCGAATGTTCCCAATCCGTCGACCAGATGTAAACACGTGCCGCTACATTTTCTGGATTTGTTGAAACAACCTTTGGCCTCGAACATTCGCTAATTCAGATCGCCTTTATTCTCATAATGGTTAAATCACGTTGGTCCATCATGTGACATTGGTCTGTGGCTTGGCTAGATCATGCGTCTTTTTGTCTTCTATTTTGTGAATTGTCTTCAACAGTTTCTCGATGTTTTTTTTTTTTTTTTTTTTTTTTTTTGATGCTTCATCTCATCTGTTGGTTTGGATTGTTGCTGCGTCCTTACGGCGTTTAGTAGTTCTCTTTCGGTCTTGATCATTTGTAGGATTTCCTCGTTTTCCTTCTTCATCTTAGCCATGCACTCCATATCTTGTTTGTTGTTGTGCTGGATCTCTTTCATGTTGGCCAGCAGCTTCTCATTCTCGCTGGTTGGTGCTGGCGTCTGTGGTGCCTTGACTTTTTCTTCAACTCGTTTATCTGCTTTTGCAGTTGATCTCTTTCAGCTTGTGCTATACCCGTGGCTGTCTCGCCCCTCCGCATTGCTTCCTTTAAGGCGTCTCTGTGTCGTTGCAGATACGGACAACCCAAGTATCTTGCTCCATGCTTGCCCAGGCAGTTGGTGCACTTTCTCTTGCTGTTGGGTGCTCGAAAGTCCGTGTCCAACTTGGCCAGCGGACACTCCTTAAGGCGTGGTGATCGGTACAGTACCGGCAGATTTCCGTCTTACTGTGACATACTGCTCTGCTGTGTCTGGCCCTATGACATCTTGAATATTGATTGATTCTTGGGATGAATCCTTCAGGCTGTTGAATTTTCTTGCTAATTGATACCTGGAGTGGTGTCTCGCTTCCCTCAGTTGTCACCACCGCCAGCGTCGTAGGGATCTTTGAGTAGGTCAGGATCTGCTCCGCCTTCACAATTCTGATGTTGAGATTCACTTCTTGCAGTTGCTTGAGGATTTCTTCGTCTGACAGCTCCACTTGAATCCGCTTGACAACCCATCGGACTGTTTTTGAGTCGGTGTTTCCGAATCTGGTGTCTTTCTCCTCCTTCTTCTCTGCTGTCTTGCATCTTGTCCGCGGTGGGCTGTCGATCTTCTTCTTCGTGGTAGCCTCAGTAGTAGCTGTAGTTTCAGGTTCTTTGTTACAGCTCGCAGACAGGCTCTCCACTTTCGTCTTCTTGACGGTCTTGTCGGCTCCCACGCTGCACATCTTGGATGCCACGTGTCTTTTGGTGTTCTTGCAACGTGCCATTTTCTCCCGTATCAGGCTTCTTGACTTTTTCAGGCGACATGTCTTAATAGCGCTCGCAGTGCGAATGAACGACGCACGACGAACGACGGTGACAAATACATTTTAATAGTGACATTTATATCTTCACAGTGACAAATACACTTTCACAGTGAGAGATATATTATCATAGTGACAAATACATGTATCTGTGATTTTGTTACAAAATCTTGACCCTGTTGCCATTTCTAACTTTTATTCAATGCAGGGAAAATTTAATAGTTTAGATCAGGGGTGGGCAAACTACGGCCCGCGGGCCGCATGTTGCCCGCGAGGGCATTTAGAAATAAAAATGTTTTATTCGTTTTTAAGTTATTTGGTTGCATTTTACAGAATTGCATGTACCTTTATGATGAGTGTCAATAACAAACGTAAGATTGAAGATGAATGCTGTGTTTTTAATGATGGATGGACAACTAAGTGCTGTTTTATAAAAGTTGGTAGCAAATCAGTTTGCTTGTTGTGTCGTGAGTCAGTGGCTGTCTTCAAGGAGTACAATATACAAAGACATTATCAAACAAAACATTCCAATTTCGGATACAATTTAACGACCGAAGAGAAGGAAAGGAAATGCCTTGAGTTGGAAAAAATTTGAAGAAACAGCAAACGAAACAGTCTTCAATTCAAGATGCTGCAACTGAAGCTAGTCTTGTGCTGTCACACAGAATTGTAAAACAGAACAAGCAATTTTCTGATGGCGAGTTCATCAAGGAATGTTTGCTAGATGCAGCAAACATTATGTGTCCAGAACGAAAAAACAAAACAGATTTGACAACATAACTTTAGCAAGGAGAACTGTGGTCAGACGTGTTCACAAGATCAGTGACAATCTGATGCATAAACTTCAAAATGCAAGCAAATAATTTTTGTGGTACTCTCTTGCATTGGATGAGAGTACCGATGTACATGATACTGCCCAATTATTGATATTTATACGTGGAATAAACACTTCTTTCAAACTCACTGTAGGGTTGCTGAGTGTTGAGTCACTCAAAGACACAACCACAGACCATGATATATTCAGTGCTGTTACTAACTGTATTGAAACAACTGGGTTAGTTTGGAACAAGATGGCAAGTGTTACAACTGACGGAGCTCGTGCTTTGACTGGAAAAAATGTAGGTCTGGTAAAGTTGATAAGTGAAAAGATTAAAGCAGAATATCCAGACCACACATTATTACCACTTCACTGTGTGATTCATCAAGAAAGTCTGTGTAAAACTGTTTTAAATATCAAGCATGTTATTGACCCAGTTGTCAGTGTCATCAACCTCAACAGATCAAGAGGATTTAATCACAGACAGTTCAAGGCATTACGTGACGATTTGGAAACTGAACATTCCGATGTCCTGTACCACACCAGTGTTCGATGGCTGAATCTCGGCAAGGTGTTGAGGCGAGTGTGGGGCCTCAGAGAAGAAATAGTGATGTTCCTAGAGATAAAAGGCATTGAATGCGACTTTAATACTAACATTGTCAATAAAGAGTGGCAGTTAGACTTTATGTTTGCCATTGAAATTATGGAAAAGTTAAATTAACTGAATGTCAAACTTCGGGGCACTGGTGTGTTTGCACATGAATTGTGTGTATATGTGAAATCATTTCAGGCAAAACTCTCACTGTTCTCCAGACAAGCAAGTGAAAAAAGAATTTTGTCACTTCCCTTTGCTGAAACAAGAAACCATTTCTGGTGAAATAACTGAAAAATACAAAGCCCAATTAGATGCATTGATTGAAGATTTTGGATTGGAGATTCCAAGATTTCAAGAAATTAGAGCCATAGTTCAATATTGTCAGTTAACCTTTTAGCGCAGAAGCTGATACAGCCACAGAGGACATACAGTTGGAGCTGCTTGACTTACAAGCAGATCATGACCTGAAAGAGAAATTCAAGACAGATGGTTTGCTGGATTTCTATGGATCTTTATCACAAGAATCATTTCCCAACTTGAAAATCTTTGCAGCTAAACTTTTATCATTGTTTGGATCAACATACTTTTGCGAACAAGCATTCTCTTGCTTGAAGATCAACAAAACTAAGAATAGGTATTTATTGTCGGACTGCAACTTGCATGCTGTCATGCGAATTTCAACAAGTAAACTTGCTCCAGATTTCAATAATATTGTCAAAAATTGCAAGCAGTTATTTACATCTCATTAAAGATCAACAACTGTAGTGACAATGTAGTCGTTGTGTGTCTAAATTAAAGCCATTGATAGATAATAAAGAATATTTGTTATAATAACAAGTTGTAAAATCGTGTTAACAAATTAGTAAAAGTTTTTCTCCATATTGTCAAATATAATATATAAGTGTATAAGAGTTTTGCATATCCTTTACAGGACATCGCTGTCAACAGCAGCATCTTTCAGCTGTCTGTTGATTTCTTGGCAAGATTGCGCTCAGTAGTTTGCCATTGCTTTCTGAGCGGCCGGCTCAGTTATCCCGCAAGTCACCAGCGGGGGTCGAACCGCTCCCAGTTCTCGCCCGCGACGAGACTCTGCGTGATAAACGGGATTACGGAGAAAGTGTTGTAACCCCTCGGCCAGAGAGACCGGCATAAGTGTATAAGTAAAATAAAATTGCAATAATTAGTTATTTATACTGCTAATCTTTCTTCTTCTTATATATAAAAAAGGATCTCCGTCCAAATGTATGTCCTTTATGCGTTCGCGAACGGCCTATCCGATTGAGATGAAATTTTCTACACGCCTTCCTTTCAATCCAGCGCTGCCAACTGTGATATTTTGCTAGTGTGAAATCGCCTGCTTACTCAGTATTATTTCATTTTTCATTTTTCATCATAATTTCATATATCTCAGGGGACCTAACTCTGTAAAAGTTATTTCAAGGGGCATAACTTTTCTTTATAACTTATAGTCATATTGTGGCATCGTTTTCAAAGATTTATAAACTCTTTGTCCATAGTTATGTACCGGCATATGAGTTATAATAAATAATGATACAATCTGTAAGGCATTTTCAAAGTTTTCATAAAAATAATGCACAATGCATAACATTGTAACTCATCTTTTTTTGCTTAAGAAGTTACTGTAGTCATGCAGGTGATTAGAAAGAGTTTTCATTAAAAATAATGGATGGTGTGTGGAAGGACATTCTTTTAAGTTACTTTTTTTGTTGTATGAATTTAATGAGAACTTATATGACTACTTATATGAATTAAATGAGATGCTCCCCACCAGGGACTGGGCGAAGCCGGGCAGGGTCAGGCAGACAGATAGACAGACAGACAGACAGATAGATAGTCGGGAACGGGAACTTATATGACTACTTATATGAATTAAATGAGATGCTCCACACCAGGAGCTGGGCAATGCCGGGCCGGGTCAGACAGACAGACAGACAGACAGACAGACAGACAGATAGTCGGGAACGGGAACTTATATGACTACTTATATGAATTAAATGAGATGCTCCCCACCAGGGACTGGGCGAAGCCGGGCAGGGTCAGGCAGACAGATAGACAGACAGATAGACAGATAGATAGACAGTCGGGAACGGGAACTTATATGAATTAAATGAGATGCTCCACACCAGGAGCTGGGCAATGCCGGGCCAGGTCAGACAGACAGACAGACAGACAGACAGACAGACAGACAGACAGACAGACAGACAGACAGACAGACAGACAGTCAGTCAGTCGGTAACGGGAGTGAGAACTTATATGACTACTTATATGAATTAAATGAGATGCTCCCCACCAGGAGCTAGACAGACAGATAGACAGACAGATAGACAGTCGGGAACGGGAACTTATATGAATTAAATGAGATGCTCCACACCAGGAGCTGGGCAATGCCGGGCCAGGTCAGACAGACAGACAGACAGACAGACAGACAGACAGACAGACAGACAGACAGACAGACAGACAGACAGACAGTCAGTCAGTCGGTAACGGGAACGAGAACTTATATGACTACTTATATGAATTAAATGAGATGCTCCCCACCAGGGTCTGGGCGAAGCCGGGCAGGGTCAGCTAGTAACCTATAAATAATTAATAAATTAATAATTACTTATTGTGACAGGTTGCTGTAAACAAAATGGATATATATATATATAAATGCGGCCCGCCAATAGCTTTACATTTGTCAATGCGGCCCTCCGCACGAAAAGTTTGCCCACCCCTGGTTTAGATAAACAACAATACAAAACAGCAACACACGGATAAATGGCTTTAGAAACCAAAGACACCAAATTATGTGGCATGATAAAACAGTTGAAGACGTAAATGTCTATTGATCTCTTAGGTCCTCGGGCAGAGGCGCGCAATTAGGAGGGTATGAGCTTTACCCTAGTGTGGGGAAATGCAACCTCAAAAGTAAATGTCATGGCAGGGCAGACTGGCCCTAAGCCTAGGTTAGCAACTGGTCTAGGTTAGAAACTCCAACAGGCGAACTGTGAGCATTGCTGTGCCGATCCGACAGCTCCTGCAGTTTGTCTTGCTCCAGAAGTATTGGCCTTATATTTCCTGTGGAGTAAACTAGGCAGACACAGAGAGGGATTTTGTAGCATGGGCAACACATGATCTCTAAATTCAGCCCAGGCCTTGTGCTGTGGTTAGGTTATTATGCCGTTTTTTTAAGCACAATGTAACAAACTATCATCTGTCAAAACAGCAAGGTGCCAATATAGTACAGAACTTAGTGCCACAATAAGCAATGAGGTCATGCGGGAGTGCGGGGGGGGGGGGAGATGAACAGGCTGATAGCCTGGCAGGGAATGCACTTCTTGGTGGTAGATTACCTATGGACAAGGAAGATGTGGCCGAGCGCCTTTGGGACCTGGTGGAGAAGGCGGGGGAACAGATTGAGAACCCGTCTGTGGAAACTATGATATTGTGGGGGATCGGCAGGGGTACTGGAAGAATCTCGAAACTGAGAGAGACGACCAGGAGAACTTTCTATCAGATAGCGATGGGAACGATTAAGAGTCGGTTGTTGAACAAGGGGAAGGAGCGCATATGGGAATTTCCTGAGTCCAGTGATGTCGGTTCTTAGCTCAACTCAATTCAACTAAGCAGCTATGAGGGAAGTTAAAGCATACATCTTGGTACCCGCATCGTCCTTAACAAGGCTGAATGCCACCTTCAAAAGCAACGATTTCCACTTTCAAGTCAGTCCTGAAGCTATTCACATCTTCGGTGGTACCTAGTATCTTCTATAAGTGTGAAATATGGACACTAGATGCAGAGTGGAAATGGAGAATGCACATATTTGAACAGAAATGTTTCAAAAAACACAACTCATGTATTTAGCAAAGTAGTCAGTAAAGACCTTTACACATGTCAATGTGCAAGTGGCATATCGTGTTAGATTCTGTTAGACCAATCTGCAGTGGCTGCGTGATATGATCTGTATCAAGTCGGTCGCCTTTACATTTCAAGACACTTCCTAGTGAGAGTCTCCGTGGCCAAATGGTTACTCCACATGTTCCTCGCTCCGAAGGTTGTTTGCTCGATTTCGGCCTACGGTGTTCGGTTCAATATTTGAATTTTTCAGAGACTCCTGGGATCTTAGCTGGAGCTTATGGGTTAATGCACTGTGTGACGCTTTTGGGCAGGACGTCATGCAGAAATAAACCGAGCCATGTGGGATAAAACCTTGAGTTGATCTTCTTACTTTTTAAGACTACTAAGGACATTAGGCCGGCTTCGTGGCTTAGAGGTTATGACTTTTCTCCGTAATCTCGTATACTCTCGTGGGTAACGTGATGACGGTGAGAATCAGCAGTGGTTCGAATCGCATCGGTAACTTACGGGGTATGTGAGCCGGCCGCTCAGAAAGCAATGGCAAACTACTGAGCGTAATCTTGCCAAGAAATCAACATACAGCTGAAAGAAGCTGGTGTTGACAGCGATGTCCTGTAAAGGATATGTAAAAAAAAAGGGGGGGGGGTGCATTAGAAACACAGTCAAACCTCGTTTTTCGTCAAAAATCTGTCAGAAAACAACCGGCGAAATCCTAAATCGACGAAAATCGAGTCAATTATTTTCATATGAATCAATGTGAATCCAATTAGTTCGTTCTATAAACCCCAAAATGCATACCAAAAACGCATTATATGGAGAATAAATATAGTGTTTAATAATATTTTTAGGTCGCGGACTTGTCTAAACGCGTACCTTCGCCGTGCCTAGTAACTTTATGTATGTAAGTGCGCCTCTTGAATTGTTCAAACCATCATCTGCTGGCTTTAAAATCACTTAGTAACTAGCACTCGTCCGGGAATTTTCTTAATGAGATAGGCATACAACAGTCTGACCTTTTCACATATGATTGCCTACAAAACAGAACCGCCGTCTAACTGGTTTTGATTTATCCAAATTATTAACAACTGTTCGACATCTTCAAATCTTTGTGATCTCTGATACCTTAGCACATTCATGCCTTTCGCTGCCTTTCATTAGCTTCCTTTATGTTTCCTTTTTCCCCACAATGGAACTTATAGTGAATGGCGACTTCCCGTACAAGCGACCGATTTCAGCAATCTTAATGCCGTTTTCGTATTGTGTTATTAGCAAGTGATGCTCACAAAACGAAAAAAAAAAAAAAAACAACTACGCCAAACTGAGCAGAAGAACACGTGGGTCCCTTTTTTTCGCAACATTAGCAACGGGCTCTTGTGGGCACACCGATGAATTCCGAGGTAACAGACAAAATCCGAAACAAATTTTTCGCAGGAAAAAAAAATCGATGGAAACCGAAACCGACGATAACCGAAGGCAACGAAAATCGAGGTTTTACCGTACTTAGCTTGAAATGTGTAATAGGTTTGAACAACGTCATGGCTATACACATTCATATATTTCTGCAGATGGTAACAGTTGAAAACTATGACTATGAACGAACCTATACTATGACTATGCACGAACCTATACTATGACTATGAACGAACCTATACTATGATTATGAACGAACCTATTTATCATAGCTGAAAACAAGAATCATGACACCCATTAAACATACAGACACTATATAATAAACAGACTGAGTATCGGGACAGAAGCATTGTAGATAATCAAAGTCGCGAGAATTGATTTCTAGAACAATCTCTTCTATGATATGCGCTAAACATTCTTGCTAAACTTTTCATATGCATTGTACAATACACTAGCCATTTTATAAGCTTTATAAAATATGCAAACATATACTATGTTTGTTGCATGGAACCTTTCCCTCAGATTCTGTAAACTCTCCTTCACAGATGCGCCAGCAACGGTGGAGAGCATCCAGACAGCTTGCTTGAACGACATCAGCCAGTATACTTTTGGAAGCTAGAAGCTGATTGAACCAGGCATTATTTCCATTGACATGTATTTATTTCTGGCACTTTAAACAAGCCAGTTTATGTTTTTCCTTTACATATCGATTGCGTGTGTACAGTTTGAAGTTTTCTCTATTTATGTTACAATGGCCAGTAATGGAATTATTTTTTATCTTATTGGCCCCTTGTTTAAAATGTACACGTGAATTCCCATGACCTTAATTATAAACATAGTTTTTAAGTATTCTAGAAATTCTCATCATTAACAATAAACAAAACATTTGTTAATGTTAATGAAAACGTTTGTTTACGGTTGCAGAAAATAAACGAATGATAAACGACACACAACAAATAATACAACAGGTATCACAGACAAGGTTACAAGAGGACAAAGAACGCATGCTATTTAAGTGACTTCTATAATAGTCACTTCCCGAAACAACTATAACAGTCGAAAGCATCACTACAGCCACTAGTCGAGCTAAACAAGACGGATAAACCGAACACTTTAGTTGAATAGACTGAACGAGTAAAACATAAAACAGATAAAATGAAAAATTATGTGTTGACACGTAGACTGTCTTTATTTACTAATACCAACATAATGGCAGGTTTATAGCTGTGATAGTTATACATACAAAACGCTAGTAGAATAGTTCAATATGTGTGCAAGCCAGCAAATCTTTCAATACCCCCACAAACCAACAATCAGGCGTCTTTTATTCAGACATTTAGTAACGAACGAACGAACTTTAGTTTGTTACTTTTGCTATTTTTTTTTAAACTTTCTGTTTTTTTCTTAAGTGTGCAGGACAAGATGGCTACACCACCTCAGTTACGTGTACGAAATAGGCCTCAATAATGAGAGCTACATACAGTGCTAATGTTGATGAAATAATAAACACGAACTTGAAATAGTACGAGGAATGCTACGAGAAATATTACGAAAAATACTACTACGAAAAATCTTGAAATCCCATTAATAATACCAAATCTTCTCTGTAATATAGAAAACACAATTTACTTGTTTCTGTTGCGCTTGCTGCATTGAAACAAAACAATTATAATTAATTCATAAAAATTGTCATAATAAAGCGTTCAAATATTACGAAAACAATCATAATTAAAACCAATATAAATATAAATACACGTAAAGCAAACATTGAAAATCAAATATAAGATTAGCACATACATCACCAGTAAGCATTCATACATCGGCAATAATTTCAATCAGAAATGTGAACTTAATATGACCATAACTGAAATACGAATACACCTGTTATTATTTACCAACATAGAACCACCGACATCGCATGTTAATGAACACAAATAATATTAAATTGATTCTTACCAGGTTGTAGAAGAGAATACAAGTTTAATAGCATATCAATGTCAAACTCATGCTTATTATGCCTGAAGAAAGAAAAATACATACTTCGGCAATAAAATACTGCAAGACTGCTGCCATGAGTTCATTAATAGATTTCCAAACAATCATACGGGGTGTGAAATATGAAGCGATTCGCTATCTCAACAGTCTAACGAGACTCAAAAAGTATTAACAGATTCTTTGCCAATCAAAAAGTAAGTTTGAACCAAACAAAAACGTATGACTGAAAATGGGAAGTAGGGGGTGTCACAGTTATGACTTAAAAGTTGTTAATATTGCGTTATAGCTTCCGGTCCTCAACATGGCGGTTAGGCATTCAACCGTTAAGTCCTATGGCGTTTTATGCTTGTAGCTACGGTTTGCATTCGCATTTTACTCATGTTAGACTGGTAGTACATTGTTCCATCGCCCTGGTACTGAGTGAGTGCGTGACGCGACGCGGCGGCATATGCACAATGTACTTGTGCGGGCTGTTGGCTTGATGAGACTCCTGTCTGTTCCACTTTTCACATTTTGCAGTGAGGAGCATTTTGTGTGATATTCATTGGCCCAGGAACGGAGCATAATGTTAACGATCCGTTACCGTGAAGTTGGAACCGCGATTAACTAATTAACTAACTAACGTAACGACATAATTACAGCGATATATAATCACATGGCGGGATACGAACAGTCGCTTAAGGCGATTATTCATCGCATGACACTTGATCACTTAAATAGGCGTGAAGATGCCTTCTCTGTTGCATCAGAAGAGGTCAATCCGCATTATTTGGGCACATTATGACAAGAGGAAACTGCCCTATGTCGTCGTGATAATGGGCACGTTGGAGGAGAGGAAAGCTAAGGGGAGACCAAGGGAATAGATTCTAGACAGTTTGGTACCATGGCATGGAGGAACATAGGTATCAGAAATTATTGGAAGGACACGGAACAAATGGCTGTGTGCAGACACGGTGACAACGCCACACAGTATTGACTATATGATCAACTGTCACCTACTGCCTAGAGTATCTTGCGGTATAAGACAAATGGGTTCTTAAACCGAGCTAGTGTAGTAGTCGCCAACTGTGCAGGTTAGGGTGTTTTTTTTCCTACGACAGAAAAGTATCCACACCTTACCGAGGATTCGAACCCGGGTCTCCACATGATCAACAAACACCATGATAGATGATAACAAACAACAATTTACATATGATGGCTACAAGGGAAAGGTAAATGTGATCCTAATGTAGATATTGTCGAGGGTGCTAGGCCTTCACATATTTATAAAGACGTGAGGTTATCAGTGCAATTTCTGGATCGTTTTTCTACCCAGATAACGTCCAAAATATTATGAACATGTTCTTATAGGAATTTGTATGCGGATGGGTGGACTACTGCCAAACTTAATGTCAACAGAAGATTGTAATCAATAATTAAGTGATAACCCTTCACCATACGATCCGGAGTACGACGAGGTTGTGTGCTGTCCCCTCTCTTGTCCATAACATACATAGACAACATATGTAAAGAAACCAGCCAAACAGAGACCATAAGAACACTGCATGACGAAAACACGGAAGAAGAACCATCTGTAAATTTAACCATTAGAGAACTCCTGTTTGCGGACGACAAAGAACCTTAGCATAATCAGAAGCTGAATTACAAGACCACATGAATAGTCTAAACGAAATGTGTAGGGAAAATTAGCACAAGTAAACCATGGGTAATGAATTTAACTAAAGAATAAAAAGCCACAACGATTCACATAAACGAACATCCCTTGAAACAAGTAAAGAGTTTCAAGTACTTATTAAGCATAATATCATCAAATGGCAAATCAGAAGACGAGATCGAAAATAGATGCAATAAAGCAAACCAACTCACTGGACAAATGGCACCAATACTAAAGAACAAACATGTATCAATAACTACTAAGAAAGCATTTTACAACACAATCTTCCTACCAACTCTATGTTACCAATGCCAAACCTGGACAATGATAGAAAAAAGAGAAAAGAAAAATCACAACATCAGAAATGAGATTCCTGAGAAGAATACTCAATGTATCAAGAAGAGACAAGATCAGAAATGACGAAATCAAGACTAAAGTGGGGGATATAGCTGCACTAGATTATATTAGAAGACAGCAAGTCAAATGGTTTGGCCATGCAAGTAGGTTACCAACTAACAGTATACCACAACAAGCAATGATGTACAGACAAGATGGAAGCAGGGGAAGAGGCCGACCACGTAAACGATCGACGTAGGGATTAACATAGTCCATGAGAATATCGATACCTGAAGCCCATAAGCTGGCACTCTCCTGCTGTTTATACTTCACCTGGACACCGCAAGGTACAAGAGTAACATGATGAGATGAGAAGAGATGAGAATTAAGTCAATGAAGATGTCACGAACTGTGAATAGTTTACCTCTATTCTCATTTGTAAATGGGGACAGTTATATGATGAAGTTGGTGGTAGACTAACTAACCATAGAAATAGAGAGGATGAACAGTAAGAAGCTATAGCACAACACCAGCAAACACACCAAAGTAGCATCTTTGAGAGCGTGCATCTTCTCTAATATGGGAATGTAAGTCATGGACCATTTGGCAATTACTATCAACAAAAATGACTTCTGTTGGATTTAAGTATTTCAGAAAAGTTCTTAGAATATCAGGTCAATGAAGACCAAAATACTAAGATTTCATAAGATCTAAACATACAAGAAAACTGGATCATATAAAGCACCATGTCTCGAAAACCATATCCAACGTCACTGCTATTTGGAGAGAAAATAATGACACCTGGAAGAAGAGGCAGGCGTTCATCATTACGATGAAGGACACAGGACATTGCGGGCACTTTTGTCATGAGGATACATGAGGCAGGAAACATGACCAGATATCAGCTGACAGTACACACAACAAGTAACGATGTACAGACCACATACACCCAGAAGAAGAGACCGACCATGTAAACGAAGGACCGGAAGAACAGAGCACATGGGAATCTCGATATATGAAGCCCGTGATGAGCGTCGTTCTACTGAGAACCTGATATATAGTGATGGGCCGACTCCCAGAGCTGTACTGACCGGGGAACTAATCTTTCTTCTGCGGAAGTTGAATGGCTGCAAGACAAATGTCAAAGTGACCAGATGAAGCATAAACAGCATGGCAATTTTGATGAAGAAAGGTGATGAAACGTGGGTCTAGATTACAGACAAGTCAAAATCTGCAACAGTGCTCATCATATTGTCTTGTTAGTTCTGAACATCGGTTTTAAGATGAGTAATTGCTAACTGTATTCAGTAATAGTGACCTAGCATGACAAATAGTTTACCCGTGAGCAGTTTTCAGTTTTCATTTTCTAGCATTGGACAAGAGTCTATGAAAGTACCCATCTGTTCTACTCGGTTTTATATTATCTACTGGTTTTGGTCTTATTGTTCTTTGATAAAGACTACGGGATAATCGCTCGCCTGTATTTATGTTGTTTTCTTTTATCCCTCGAGCTTTTTAATCACATTATGATTTTTCCCCCACTAATATTTCACTAGCTTTATATGCAGTCACGTTAAATTATTATTATTTTAGATGCTATTCAGGGGATCAGAAGTAATTACCACCTATATTCAATAACATTACTTCACACGTCAAACATTTATATTATAAAAAGTTTTCATGTCAGTATTATTCGTAACTTCTGTGTATAATTAAAACCCATTTCTTCTTTTTGCTTTGATTGAAGTTATAATTCTGCAATAATGTACACACAATTATTTTCGGGATTTACTGCGTGTTGATATACAAATTGTATAAATTTATGTTATTGATAATTATATATTGTAATGTTCTTCGTAATTATGCATTATTATGTTCTCCGTATTGTCTCATCGTGTTCATCACTTAGATAACTACGAAAGCTCAGCAACCGCTGTGTCAAATGCAGGTAATTATGACACATTTAATCAATGACCATCTGACTTAATGAACCAGACGTTCTCCTAAAAATAATGACAGCCTCCAACACCCGAGGCAGCCGCGGGAAAGTAGTGTGGCTTGATCCCCGCCAACCTGCTTGCCTGGTGGTCATATCATAGAATCACATAGGGATGAATTGTTTTCACTGACCCGATCTCCTGTGTCGACCCGGAAATGTCTTTTTATTCTTCGATGGGTTACTATGCCTTACGGTGATTATCCAGTGTTTATATATGTTGTATTATATGTATTTGTTTGCTGATGAAAGCTAGTCACCGCTATGTCATATTTTTTTCCGTAATTCTGTTCTGCGAAACTGCGTTACTTTCTGTTATTTTATATTGTTTACATTGCCACAGCTTTACCGCAGTTACACTAATTTTATTGATACTTTAATCAATGAACCTGAAGAAATGTTAAAGAGTCTTGGCTGTTGTGATTTCTTGGTACATTTACTTTCTGTAGTCTGCCATTGCTTTCTGAACGACCGGCACTCATACGATTGTATGGAAACCAACGCAAGATGGTCCTCTTTCAAATCGCCCACAACTGTGATTCGAACGCAGTATGCAGGATTACGAATTGCGCATGTAACACCTTCGCCACAGAGCCAGCAGAAGAACAAACACCGGATCAGAAATGGCAAACCGTGATCGCCCATGTTTGTCGGCATAATTCTGCTGTATGGAATGGCAAACCGTGATCGCCCATGTTTGTCGGCATAATTCTGCTGTATGGGATAGCAAACCTTGATCGCCCATGTTTGTCGGCATAATTCTGCTGTATGGAATGGCAAACCGTGATCACCCATGTTTGTCGGCATAATGTTGGTCGATATTGATATGTCGTATAGAGTTTATGACAAGTGAACAATATTTGTATTTCTAATGAGATTGTTTTAATGTCAATAAAATCAACATGCATTCGTTGTACTTATTATGTACTTATAAAATGTGTGTGTGTTTGCATATACGTGCGTCTGTGTGTACGTGTCTTTGTGTGTTGTGTGCGCGTGTTTTGTGTCTTACGTGCACACTTTGCTCTGATACTAATTGTATTTGGACATTTGAACGTAAAATTGCATAGAACAACCACAAAAGGTCAAGAGGGGTTGTGGTTGACTAAAACGCTCTGCTAAGAACATGAAAAATATATAATACATCCACAGATCTCGGTCGCTGCCGGTGTAGATAAACACTGTTGATGAGATACCTCCATTCCACAGTCTCAGACTCTGATCTGTAGAACTGTAGAAGTTCATGAAATCTTGGGAAGATAATATGTCGGTTTCCTCTTGACTTCCACAATCATACTGGGAGTATTTTACCTGAACCTTTCACATAAATGTCCAACTGTCGAAACAATGAGTGTCCTACTCCGCTCAGCTGCAGGGTCATTCACTAAACCCGGTAAACACTCGATCCCCAGAGCTACATATGCAACATTATGATGTGCTTCCATCCTCTACCACTTGGAGGTGCAGCTGGGATTTCCCCTTTCTCGAGTTATGAGGTCATGATGACATTACCCAATCTCTTTAGTACTTTTAGAAGACACAAAGGGAATGAAGGAGTAAATCAGGAGATGGAGGTCAGTATGGCCGAGTGGATAAAAATGTCAGCTTTTAAACTTCCGATTGCTGATACCAGAGATAGCTGATTCAACTCCTGCACCGGTGATGTTGAACTAAATTGTTGACTTCTCGTCCTTAACTTTGTGATATAAATTACAAATACCTCTGAAAGATGGCGAAGGACACTGGTAATAGGGAAATCTAATCCACATACAAAAATCAATTCAGTGCACCAGAAGTAGTAGCATATATATGGACTATGCTTGAGGTCAAAGAGAGAACACGCAACAACAACAACAACAACAACAACAACAACAACAACAACAACAACAACAACAACAGAAAGATAAAAGGCAACAGTAGAAAAAGATAATACTAGTAAAGCATTTAGTCGACGTGATATCGTGGCTGATACACAATAAACAGATCTAACTCTGTAGTAGGTTTGAGGAACTTTTATTATGTTTTATTTTCTCTTTGTAAAACTCATGACGGAACAGGTCAACCGTTAAATACTAATATTAGTCTCAAATTATTCATTGTGTGATTAACCTCACGTAGCACTTTACCATGAACCAAAGTCAGCCTTTGAAGATGATATTGGTGTCACTTGAAACAATGTTGTGGCTGCTTTTTATCGCTATTATCGTTTATCACTAAGAAATATATACCATCTGACACCATCCCTATGCTTTCATGGTGGACAAATTGTTTGCTGACACTACTTGTAATCTAGAAAATATGACACGAACAATGTACGACAAATATAACAGTGCATGTACTCTGTAAAGATAGTGATCTAGTGCGGTTCATATTATCTTCCATGCAACTTTGCTCAAGGCTATCGGTGATTAAGATTCTTATGTGATAAGTCACCAGGGTGTTTCTACCGTGTTTGACGGCCTTGAAGAGCCTGTTTTGTGTGATAGTTACGTTACAGGTATAGAAGTGGGTTTCAGATTAATGTTGTATATATTGTGAGCAATGAATGTTGAAAATATTGTGTAAGGAGTAGATAGAATGTTGAGGATGACATGGACAGAGTAGTTAGAATATCGAGAATATAGTGGACAGAGCAGATAGAATGTTGAGGATATAGTGGACAGAGTAGAAATACTGTTGAGGATATCGTGGTCAGGGTAGATATAATGTTGAGGATATCGGGGACAGAGTAGATAGAATATTGAAGTTATCCTTGAAAGAGTAGATGGAATGTTGAGGATATCGTGAACAGAGTAGATATAATGTTGAGGATATATGGGACAATGTAGATATAATGTTGAAATATCGTGCTGAGGTTATCGTGGATAGAGTAGATGGAATGTTGAGGATGTCGTGGACAGAGTAGATATTGATAATATCATGGATAGATAGATAGATCTTGAAGATGTCGGGGACAGAGAAGAGTGTTGAGAATATTGCGGGCTGAGTGGGTATAATGTTGAGTATATAGTATACAAAGTAGATAGAATGTTGAGAATATTTTTGACAGAGTAGAATGTCGAGAATATCGTGATCAGAGTAGATTGTTGGGAATATCATGTATAGGGCTGACTGTTTTTAGAATTCGTGGACAGAAAAGAGTGTTGAGGATAACGTGGATAGAGTAGAA
This sequence comes from Cepaea hortensis, assembly GCA_963921405.1. Taxonomy (NCBI): domain Eukaryota; kingdom Metazoa; phylum Mollusca; class Gastropoda; order Stylommatophora; family Helicidae; genus Cepaea; species Cepaea hortensis. The sequence goes on along the minus strand of OY992876.1, from coordinate 149,950,352 downwards.
TGTTGAAAATATCCTAGGGGAGATAAGAATGTTGAGACTAACGTGTCAGAAAACAATGTTGAGAATATTGTGACAGAACAGAATGTTAAGAATATTTTGACTGAATATACTTGAGAATGCCGGCTTCCTGGCTTAGAAGTTATAACTTTTCTCCGTAATCTCGTATACTCTCGTCGGAAACGTGATGACGGGGAGCAGTGGTTCGAATCGCGTCGGTAACTTACGGGGTATGTGAACCGGCCGCTCAGAAAGCAATGGCAAACTACTGAGCGTAATCTCGCCAAGAAATCAACATACAGCTGAAAGATGCTGGTGTTGACAGCGATGTCCTGTAAAGGATATGCAAAAAAAAAAAATACTTGAGAATATCGTGTCAGAAAAGAATGTTGAAAATATTGACAGAAAAGACTGTTGAAAGTTTAGTTTAGTTTAGTTTATGGATCAACATCACGGCACACGGGTGCAACCCATAAGTGCTCCGTTCTCCTCGAACTCAAACCTGAGTCTGGAGAAACTCAGCTCAATGCACGAACTCCGTAGCACTGCCGAGGATCCTGAAATACTTGGGTAGATTTTTAACTCGAAATTTTTCCCGGGCAGCGCCGTTAGGCTACTCTTTTTTCGATTTCCAACTGCCAAGGGATTTTTTTACGTGCGCAACAATACACACGGGCGTCCAATCTCACTACCCAGAGACCAGGGGAAATTACTGGAAGTCCCGGTGGATTTTTTAAATAAATCCTGGTCCTCACCGGGGCCTGAACCCGGGACCTCCAGCACTCGAGGCGGACACCATACCTCGAGACCACGCAGCCCCCCATAGACTGTTGAAAATATCGTGTCAGTAAAAAATGTTGAGAATAGCTTATCAGAAAAGACTGTTAAGAATGTTATGACAGAAAAGACTGTTTAGAATAATTGTGGGCAATATCAAAAATTAACGTGGGGGTTATGAGATCTACTCGTATATATGTTACAATATCACTCGCCAAAACTATGGAGCAAAGACAAATAAAATGCAATCTTCATATCAACACAAAAGTCGGAATAAAGAAATAAGACTAATGTGAGAACAATACTAACAAGACCGGCAAATGAAAACAGGAAAGATGTGCATGGAAAGCTTAACAGCTTCAGTGCCAAAGAAAACGTAGGTTTGGACTAAACATAACGTACTATTCAATAGGAGTAACAAGCATTATGATGAACGTTTCCGTTTACTGACCTTCAAAATTGCATAAGATACCTCGAAACAAACAAATATACGGTGACATTAATATGACGATACATCACCCTTCAGTTGAAATGGGAGGTCACATGTGGCGATATATTATCCGTCAGCACGGAATCAGTCAAACTGGGCAACAAATATTAATATAAGCAACTTCAACAAAATATAAAATAACAGATGATTATAGCGTCTGCTCCAGACTAGGAGTCTGCTAAATTTTTTTTCTGGCTGCTTCTAGCTTCAAAACAATCTTTACATTTTATCCATTACTGTTCATTGATTCATTTAAAAGACACACTTGAAATCTATCGAGCAATAACAGTTAATAGCCTAATAGTTGCATTCTAGCTATTAATCCCGATTCATTCAGTTGCATATCACACTTGATTACTACTGGGCACATATAATTAACTCTTACGACGCGGTGAGCCAATATGGTAAATTGGCAGCCATAAATCATGGCTAGTAACTTGCATCAATTCTTTGTTTTGCTATCCCCCTACTTTTTTTTCTTCATATCCTATTTACAGGACATCGCTGCCAACACCAGCATTTTACTAGTCCTGACTATCATCCACTTGAAGCCACTGCAATGAAACAATGTCAAACGTGTCATCTGACCTCGACTTCTTTCCAATGCCACACGACAGCCCATCAGTATTTGCTAATTCAACAGCTTCAATGGTTCTTTAGCAAATAACAGTTAATATAGCCTTGACAAGAATTCCCGAAAATAACTAACTTTACACTTTAAATGTATATGAAAACTCATCGAGGCAGAAAAATAGTGGAAATATCTTACTTTAAACGTGTGTATATATGAAAACTCAGTAAAACAGACGAATCGAGGCAGAAAAATAGTGGAAATATCTAACTTTAAAAGTAATGTGGGACGCAGAGGTGTTTCCAAGGTACCAGGACCAGGTTCTATACTGGCCAAGACCTACTAACACGTCCTAGTCGTGAGTCCTGGGCAACAGGTCCCTTCGGGGTCTTGGCTAACGTAGTAGGATCGCTGATTCTTACGAATTCGGAGAGTATCTGACTGCACGGCGAGGATCCACCAGTCTGCACACCAATAAGCCAGACATGGGACAACGGATACTCATGCAAACCTCAGTCTGGTATGACATCACGCTGATGTTGGACAGCATGATGTCTTCATCCGACATACAGGACTTCATGCTGGAGTTCACAGCCAGCGAACGCAAGCAAGCAAGAAGCAAGCAAAGTAATGTGTATATTAAAACTGAACGAGATAGACAAATCGTGGAAATATAATTTAAATTTGAACAGTAAATGATAACTCATGGAAACGGGAACTGCCTTCATCAAACATTGGAAAATGGTAACGTCTATTTATACGTGTCTATATCACTGCCAGCGAGTTCTAATTGGTCTACAAACTATGTGTCCAGCTCTGTAAGCATAATGCGCGTTAAGGAATGTAAAGTGTCCTTTACTTTCAATCAATCATGTGCCATGCCGGAAAGCGTGGGCGGTCATGACTCGCCATTTCATTCGATCACCAGTGTCGTGGATCAGCTCAGTGTTCCTGTCTCGTCCATGTCATGTGGCCAAGCCATCCAAGTATTTTCCTCTCGGTCTTCCTCTTGGTCTGTTCCCTTCGATCTTGCCAGTTGTCACTAAGTTCTCCAATCCGTTTCTTCTCATAACATGTCCAAAGAATTTTGACTGTCTACGTCTAATTTCTCTAATCAGTTTACGATGTTCATTTGTCTCCTGTAGTACTTGGTCATTGGTTTTTCTGTCTGTCCATGGTATTCTTTGCATTTTCCTCAGAAACCACATTTCTGCAGCCATCATATGCTTTTCAGCTTGACGGCTCATTGTTCAAGTTTCACATCCATACAAAAGAACAGGCTCTATGCATCCTCTCAACACTCTTTTTCTCGTTTCAAATGACATCTTTTTATTGGTCAGAATGTTTTTCATCTTGCTAAAGGCTACTTTCGCCATGGCGATTCTTGTTCTAATCTCTTCAAGGCATCTCCCATCAGATGTTATGACTGTTCCAAGATAATTGTACCGATTCACTTGTTGAAGAATATTTCCATTTACTTGTATATTACATTGTGGCACTTCTTTCTTCCTAGTGACGACCATAACCTGAGTCTTTTTACAATTTAATTCTAACCCCAGTTGCTCACTGTGTACAACAACCGCATCTACTAATTGTTGCAGGTACTGCGCATTGTCTGCAATTAATACTGTATCATCTGCATATCTAATGTTATTGATGTTTCGTCCTCCAATGCTGATTCCATTTATATCCTCTACATTTCTGAAAATATTTTCCCTGTATAGGGAAAAAAGATCTGGAGACATCACACATCGCTGCTGTAACAAAACGCCAGTGGCCCATGTCCTCATGCCTTCTTTGGGTTTGGGTAAACATTGGGAAACAGCTTTCGGGAACCCTCAGTTCTCTTATTCGCTCAATCCCCATGGAAGATAGTTCTCTTGGTTACCTTAACAACCCGATCTTCTTAATAGAACTATTAGAAATCTGACTTTTCTTCGGGGAAAACCCGATATGGCACCTTGCACCAAATACGCATTAATGTAAATTCTTGGGCCATCAATGTCCGTTTAAACAACTACCATTTGTAGACTGCATCATGTCAATTTGACACTTTAAAGAGTGAGACAGATTAAGTGCAGCATCCTACTGGTGGATTGAAAGGTAACAATGGGTTTTATTTAGTCCTGCCAGACCTTGGCCTATAAATCTATGTTATCTCGACTGGTGAGACGAATTGGCGAAACGGCAGTCACGCCATATTGTGAGTGGGTTGACCGTTGGCCAATCTAGCTAGGCGTCTTGTTCTTGGCATTGCCTGGGAACGAATCTGAGCAATATATCTCCCCAGATGATTTCGCTTGTTATTGGCGGCAGATGGGCGGGTGCTATCTTTCTTCCTACGGCCTGAACTCGGCATAGTATTGTCTGTAATTTGAATATAAACACGACATATATACGGTATGCCGGAAGGAGGGGAGGGTTCCGTGGGGACGGGTTCCACCCATCTATCTTCTTGAGCCGGAAGAGGGTATCCACTGTGCTATCTCTTTCGTCTTTTGGCAGATAGGGTGGCCAGGTGGATTGAATAATGACTGGTCATTAAGATGATGCCAGAGAATAAATAGAACTCTTTATAGCACTGGAAAGAACCAGAACTCATCTACACATATGGCTTATGCAAGGCACTGCCGGTACATTGCGGCGACAGCTCAAACGAGAGCAGCAACCGGAAGGGGTAGTATCTTCTTTCCTATTCTTGCTGGGAATAGGGAACTACACTTCTTTCCATACAGACCCACTACTATAATATTAGCTAGGGGGGGGGGGGACACACATAATTACGCACACAACACCACAATAGCTTTGTCGTGAGAAAGAGAGGGTTTTCAAGTGAGAGGGAAGCCGGGAAACGAATGTGCCCAGGAATAATAAAGGCATGGTATGAGAGTGGAGAGTGAATCTTGTATGCAAAGAGTTCCTAAGGTAGCCAACATGACGTATACTAGCTGGAGGTCTAGTCAATCGGGGACGTAGCCAATCCAGGGGCTACCTGACATGTCAGGCCCATTCACTCGGGCCTCTTATCTAATTGATTAGGTATGGGAAATGTATGACAAATTTATTTACTGAGGCCCTATTGGACCTCAGGATTGTGGTACTTGAGTCAGCCCAGTCTCTCACTAATCGCTGTCATCTCCAGGGTCTTCCTGGAAGTGAAAGGAGCAGAAGGGATCTTCAAGGCCACGAGATAGTCACCTTAAGAAATTCTCAGGTGATCCATGGACTGTCAGGATGGCCACAGGCCAATTACTCCAATTAAGGAATTGACATCCGACTAGTCCTGATCTAGTGGTATTCTTCAGTCCAGCTCAGTGCACATCACATCGCTAACATTGGAGTGGCTGACCCTATGTTCTTGGCTGGACCTACGCCTAATTTCCAGTCATCAGCATCCGTGTCTGTAACATTGAAAGGAACATACACATTCCCCATACACGAACTTTTCCTATTATTGTAAATTCTACCCAACATCGTGCCAAATGATCCCCTGAGGCTTCAATGAACACTGGACTCACTATGTAGAGAAGTCCACTCAAACCCGTAGGCATGGTTCTACAGCAGCCTGTTGTTCGTACAACCGATCTGAAAGGAGGGAACTAACTAAGGACATAATCGGTGAGGCAGATGTCGACTGACGGGACTTTGTCGTACTCTTGGGCCTATGATTATCATACTTATGAGGCTTTGTGCCTGAACTGAACACTTTATCCCTATTTGTTTTGTAGAGAACTATCTGTTTTAACTGCCTTGATGTTTTCCTGTGCTGTTCTTTATTAAGTTATTAAATTACAATTATAGTTACTGTGACGAACGTCATGTTATACTAGTGTCAGCCAGAAAGACACCTCAGGGAATAGGCCTCGAAGTCAAAAGATAGAGTGACAGTGAGTCCGGGGAACGGAGGAAAGTTGGCAAGCAAAGACCTATCCCAGCCAGGGCTAAAGAATATTAACGAAGCATTGTGACAGGGGTATTTGGGACCCTCCACGTAACTTGTTGCACCTGCCTAACACCTATCTTAATTGGCTGATACTGTCGCACTTCATTATCAATCCTTATTACAGCTTGTTGTTTCCAATATATGTTTTTTATAAGTCTAATGTCTTTCCCATCAATTTGTAGATCTGCAAGCATATCCACCATGTTGACATGTCTAACTCTATCAAAAGCCTTTGTATAGTCAATAAAGCAAAGATGTATATCCTTGTTTACTTCTATAGCACGTTCAATAACTGTTCGCATCATATACACAGCATTTACTGTACCCTTTCCTTCTACAAACCCGCATTGATCTTCCCCTATTTCAGGTTGTATCTTCTTCCTCACTCTTTGCATGATAATTCTTAGCAAAATCTTTGTGATGTGACTCATTATACTAATTGTTCTATGTTGATCACATTCCAAGGTTCCTGATGTCTTTGGGATTGCAATAAATACAGAGTTACATAATTCAGGAGGTATATCTCCAGTATCATATAATGTGTTCATCAGTCTGGTGACTTGCTCTAGTCCAAATTCTTCTAAAGCTTTAATAATTTCTGTTGTGATGTTATCTGCACCGGGGGCCTTGCCAGCTTTCATATGCTTAAGAACATTTCGAAACTCCATCTCCAAAATTGGCGGTCCTTCATTATTAAATCTAATATCATATTGTTCGTCTCTGTTACCATCATAAAGGTGTTTCACATAATCTGTCCATACATGTAGAATCTGGTCTTTTTCTATTATGATTTTGCCATCTTCAGTTTTTAGACACCCTGTTGATGTACTTGTTCTTTTATTAGTAAGTTCCTGAATTCTTTTGTGCACTAATTTGGTATTTTGACTGTTGTGTTGGTTTTCAATTTCTAAGCACTTTTCCTCAAGCCATGCTTCTTTTGCCTCCTTACATAATATTCTGACTTGTTTGAGAATTTCTTCATATTTGACAGAATTATTGTTGTTGAGTCTTCTTGTTTCCATGAGGTGTAAAATTTCCTCAGTCATCCATTTCTTACGACCCACCTTCTTTAATTTTGGAATAGTTGTTTCTGCTGCCACATTGATTGAATTCTTCAACGTTTCCCATTGATCGTCCACATCCTGGAATAGGATCTCTAGATCAGACAAAATTTCAAATCTGATCTGTACTTCTATGTTGAATTTGTTTTGTATTTCCTTGTCATTACTCAATGTACACAAATCATATTTAGTGTTTCCTGTTATATACTTGACTTTCTTCAACTTTATCCTCAATGTTCCTGTGAGTAATCTGTGGTCACTATAACAATCAGCACTGGGAACTGTTTTTGCTATTGTTAATGCGTTTCTAAATTTTCTGTTAATCAGAATGTAGTCAATCTGGTTTCTAATTCTGCTATCATGTCCATAATCTTCTAGGGTGTTGATTGAACCAGGTGTTTCCTACAATCATTTCTTGTTCTTTTGCCCACTCTACGAGTCTGTATCCTCTTTCATTTCTCTCTCCTAAACCATAGTTTCCTACTGTGTATCTATCCCCTTGATTTCCTACTTTTGCATTTAAGTCCCCTATTATGATGTTTATTTCTGAATTTTTACATTTCTTTAAGGCTGACTCTATGTCATTATAAAATTCCTCTACACTATCGTCACTGGATTCTCCTGTTGGGGCATATACTTGAATAATATTTATGCTAAAAGGTCTGCCACTTAATTTAACTAGTAGAACTCTGTCCGACACGGCCCAATATCCTTGAATAGATTTTGATGTTTTCCGGTCCAAAATAATTGCCACTCCTCTATGACGATCTTCACCTCCAGAATAAATAATCTTGAAGTCTTCTTCTATCTTGACGCCTGCTCCTGTCCATCTCGTTTCGCACATACCTAAAATATTAATGTTTTCCCTTTAAATTTCTTGTTTTTTGTTCTCTAATTTTTCGTCGTCGTTTAACGTCCTAACGTTCCAAGTTGCTAATTTTAACGTCTCTGTCCTTGTCTTGCGATGATCAGTCTTTAAGCGAATCATGATATACTAGACACTATTAAAGAGGTAGTTTGCCGTTGCTTTCCTCTATGGTAGTGACCTTACTGGTCGGAGACCGCAGCCATTGACTCAAGAAGAGTTCGTCTGCCTGCCGTCGTGAAGCTTGAGGCCGTGACCCACAAATATCTGTCGGCTCCCCTCAAAATTTCACCCACCACCTGCCTTCCGTGGCAGTGAAATTTCACGTGGTTTTATTTTGAAAACTTCCAATAAAAGGAACACAAAATAACATCACATAATCCACAGGAAAACACTATTCAGAGGGAATCCATAGGAAATCACACGAAATCCAAGGGAAAACACTAAATAGCGTCCCTCCGAAAAATAACGCTTCATTTTGTCGCCATTGTACCTATACTTTACTAAGAATAATACTGCCTCTGTAGTAGAACAAGAAGACAAGTACAGCTAGAAGACGTAACGATTTGTTTGTATACAAGCATCTTCGAGAGGTGATTTGAAGCATGATAAGACTCATAGTGAAGTCCCTCTAGGATACTACTATGAAAATGCGTGGGAGCAGGTTGCGTATTTCTTTTTTTTTTTTTTTTGCTTCCGGTCACGAACATGGAGGATAGGCAGTGAAACGGTTAAGGCCTCTGTCTGGAGTGTTTATGCTCGTGGCTACTATTTGCATTCTTTTGCATTCGCATTTTCCTCATGTTGGACTGGTAGATTTTGGTTCCGTCATCCTGCTACTGAGTTGAGTGCGTGGCGCGATGCTGTGAGCTGTGAATTTCGTGTGAAATGCTTTTAAATCTGCCCGAGTTTGGGGAGCTTGAACTGCATGTTCAGAGCAATGGCGGCTGGCTATGTCCCAGAATTGACCGGTTTTTTGCCTTATGCAGAAATGTGTGGCTGCTGGTCTTCTAGTTGACTGCCGCTTCCTTTTACAATGAACTATGTTTCGTGGAGGACTGTTGTTTTGACATTCAGGAGGCGCATTATGTATAATGAAATAATATTTTACATCTGTCCGAGGTGTTGTGACGTGAACTGCGTGCTCAGACAATGGCGTAGCTGGCTAGAAAACAGCTAGAAACTGAACAACATCTATAAATATCGAGACTTTGTAGGCTAACATCTGGTTGGGATAGTGACTGCCGCTTCCATCAAGGATGAACTGCATGTTTCGTAGTGATCTTTTGTGTTGGCATTCTGGCGACGGCATTATGTACAGTGAAAGTTTTTACATCTGTCCGAAGTTGTTTTGTCGCGTGAACTGCATTTTGGAGATAAAATGGCGTTGCTGGCTAGAAAACATTTAGAAACGGAATACCAACAGCTAAAAACATCGAGACTTTGTAGGTGAACATCTGGTTGGGAAAGTGAGGGAGCTGTTGTTTATCAAGACTCCTGTCTTTTCCACTTTTCACATAGGGCAGTGAAGAACATTTTATGTGATATTCACTAACACAGGAACGGAGCATAATGGGAATGACACGTTGCTGTGATGTTGGAACCGCGACTGAACTGAACTGAAGTTGCCCCTCTGGGAGTACTATCACGGTCTAGAAATAATGCGGCTGCAAGGGCATTCAAAGGATCTTGTAGACAGTCGTCACTCAATCTGTTCTCTCATTTTCTCCACATGCTTCAACAGGCGCACGTCCCTTGTCCATAGGTAATCTACCACCAAGAGTTGCTTTCCCTGCCAGCCTATCAACCTGTTCATTCCCCCTCACTCCCTCTTTGCAAGGTCAAAAAATCCATACAATTCTCACAACTTGTGACCTATGAAGCGAGGTGAGCCATTCCACACGAAACATTCATTTATCCACCTTACTAAGCTTGAATCCGTAATGAATAAAATGTGTGTTGCAGTGGTCTCCTCTAACCAACGGAATGCCACTGTGACTGCTTCCACCTCCATTCTCATGCTGGAGGTCGCAGTCTCATATGCCAGACTCTCCTTTGTCAAGAATCGTCCATTGGCCTTCGCAATGATACCCCAACCACTACGTCTGTTTCTCACCACTGACCCAAAAGTGTCGACTACTATATCACTTTGATGTGTGTTACTCTGGATCAGTTGTTGCACCTCAAACTCTGTGCGACTCGCTGCCCATTCTCTACACTCACGACCCAGTGCTACTATTACATTGTGCCAATCCGTTATGTCTTCCGTAACTTCAACCCACTCGTTTTCACTATTGATGGTCTCTAGATCATAGGCCTGACGTAGAGATATTTCTGCCTGTGCCAGTCATGATCACATAGCCTCCAGACAAGCTAGATTGTATCCCTGTGAGAGTGTTTGCCTCTCATCAGTTGCGTGGCGTTATTGCTACGGGAATAACAAGCATGGGAACTCTTTGCTGGCATGTGTGGAAATGTCCTGAGTGCATTGTTGTTGATTCTTAATTGATTAAATGCCATGAGATGATTCATCACCTTAAGCGACTTCCCATATCTGCCATTGGCTTATATATCGTCGAAATGTTGACATTGCGAAATGTTGTATCAAGTAAAATATATATACAGTAGTTTCCCCTTAGCAACCTCCTTTAATTTGATATATAATACAACATGTCTTTTACTATATTAACAACTTTTAGGTCATAACTATGGGACACCCCTACTTCTCATTTTCCTCCATGCATTGTTGTTCGGTCCAAATCTACTTTTTGTTTGGCACTTAATCTGTTAAACTAAATATTCAGTATATGTTGATTACGAATAGACACATCATGTACGTCGAGGCAGACATTGCACAGTTATAATTAGTCCACATTTCAGACATGTATACATCTAAAATTGTAGAAGACACTAGACTAGGGACACGCAGACACACTGTATATTTATTAATGCACGCATATACCTAATGATGTTGAGAGTGCACACGAACTTCCACATTGTGGCAATGTCTATTTAAATTCCAATAACTTATCACTGAGTTGTCAGGTCCTAATTGCAATCAACAGATAACACAAATTGTATCTGGTTGACGTAGCTACGGATAGATCGTCAAACAGCTGTCGGTTAATGTCAGTGTGATCAATGATACTCTGTTAGCAGACTGTGATATACACAGTTCTTTAACATGGGATCACATCTGACGGAGCAAGAGAAGCTCAAAATGGCGTCTCTGGTGAGGTGCCCGATGTGTTCTACCAGGTTGATGTTTGAATTCTCTTTTCTTTCCTATTCTTCTTTGTGTGTGTGTGTGTGTGTGTGTGGGTGGGTGGGTGGGTGGGGGTGGGGGTGTGTGTGTGCGCGCGTGTGCGTGTGCGTGCGTGTGTGCGTGTGTGCGTGTGTGTGAGAGAGATTACATTTCTTATAATGTTATGTTATCATTCATTCATTCATTCAGTAACATGTCCTTTGCAGAACCTCGCTCCCATAACAACCTTCCGGAAAACCTCTCGATCATAAGCAAAATCTCCCGCGTCTTATACACCCATCTGGAGATCATCCGCCACATCCTGCACCCATCTTCTCTTTGGCTGTCATCTTCCTCTTTTCCCAGGCATATACCCCTCCATTATTGTTCTCTCCAGACTTTCGTGACGTTTCAAGTGACCAAAATATTTCAATTTCCTTTGTTTTATCGTCATTAATAGCCAACCTTCTTCAATATTAAACTCTTGAAGTATGGAAGCATTTGTTCTTTTCTTTACTCAAGATATTCTTAGAACTCGTCTATAACATTTATATTCAAAGGCGTTTATGCGCTGTTCAGCTTGTTTAGTAAGTGTCCATGTCTCACAGGCGTATGTTGCAATGAGAAAGATGCATGCTCTTAAAAATCTAATTTTTGTAGTTCTATCTGTCCCACTCCATAATTTATTCAGCTGTTTTAGTCTTTGAAGAGCAATTGATAGTCGCCGTTTAATTTCTTTTATTGTGTCACCGTTGTTGGTAATCAATGAACCAAGATATTCAGAATTGTCCACTACCGCCAATTTTTCCCCATTAATGTATATTTCTTTCTCCATAGTAGTTTTATCTGTATGCATTATGTTTGTTTTTGCTATGTTAAGATATAAGTTGTGATTTTCACTATTCAATTGGGTTGAAGCTATTAGGTTTTTCTATGCCATTCTGTGTTGTGGATAGTAATACTGTATCATCAGCATATCGAATCTCCGGTATGTCATGACCGCCGATATTTAGGGCATCATATAGCTCCCTGTTTATATCATCTCTTACATTTCTCATTATATTTTCGGCTTACAGGTTAAACAAATAGGGTGACAGCACGCAGCCCTGACGGACTCCTTGCTTGATGTCAAACCAATCAGATGCCTCGCCATATATTCTAACTGCTGCTTGTTGGTCTAGATAGAGCATTTTTATGAGTTGTACTACATGTGATGAAAAGCCCATATTCCTCATGATTTCCCAAAGTTTCTGATGTTGTACACAGTCAAATGCTTTTGAATAATCCACAAAACATGAGAATAGGTTTACATTAAATTCTCTGCACTTCTCTATTATTAAACGCATGTTGAATCTGTGATCTCTTGTTCCTCTTCCTTGTCTAAATCCAGCTTGAACTACGTTAATCTCTTCTTCCATTTACTTACGAAGTCTTCCCATTATGACTTTTAGTAGAATTTTACTTGCATGACTGATCAGGGCAACAGTTCTATAGTTGGTGCATAATTTCAGGTAGCCCATTTTTGGTATTGGAATGAAGATAGTTCTCTTCCAATCTTTTGGCCATATACCATATTTCCAAATCTTTGTACATAATGCATGATATATGTGTATGCTTTTTTCTGCTCGCGCTTTAATTAGTTCAGCTGGTATCTCATCACATCCAGGTGATTTACCATTCTTCAGGTTCTTTATAGCCCAAGCAATTTTATCTAATGAGGGTTCAGGTTCTGTCTCTGCTGCCATTGGCTCATGTATCTCATTCATATCCTCACTGTCACTCACATCATACATTCCACTGGAGCACTCCTGCCATCTTTCTAGAATTTGTCTAGATTCTGTTAAGGTATTTCCCATCTTGTCACAGATAACATTCAATTGAGGTTGATCATTTCTTGTCAATAACTTCATTTCTTTGAACATTTCATAATCTCTTCCAGTCTTATGATATTGCTCTATTCTGGTAGAGCAATCTTGTATATATTGATTTTTGTCCTTCCTTGTGTTCTTTCTTATTTCTCGAGTTAAAGATTTATACTTCATCCTGCTGTTATCGGATTCACCTCCTTTCTGTTTCAGTTCCCTTCGTTGTTTTATTAATTCTAATGTGTCTGATGTAATCCATGGCTTACGTTGCTTTTTCTTGGTCGGAATTAAATCTTTGGCTGCAGTTATCAAGATATCTCTAGCTTGTGCTGCCAGTTCATCAGGTGTCATTTCTTCTTGTACAGACATCAAGACCCCAAAGCGATTCCTATCTTCTACAGTGTATGCATCCGGTATTCTTGTGAGATCAAAACGAAGTGGCCTTGGTCCTCGGAAAAGCTTTTTGAGTTTTAATTTCAGATCTGCTTCTAATAACTGATGATCTGTATCACAGTCTGCACTACGTAGGGTATTTGTAGATGTTATGCTTGATCTCCATCTTCTTTGTATTAAAATATAATCTATCTGATTTTTGGTAATACTATCTGAAGACTTCCATGTGAAGAGTCTTCTTGGATGTTGTTTATAAAGCGTGTTGGCTATCGTTAACTCATTTTCTGTGCAAAATTCAATTAATTTGTCACCTGCATCATTTCTATTTCTTAATCCAAATTTTCCTAAAACGTGTCTCTCATTTTCAGCTCTTCCTGCACCTACTTTTGCATTAAAATCTCCCATTATTATTTTTATATCATTATGACCAATCTTATTTAATGTGTCTTGTAGTGTGTTGTAAAAATCTTCAATTTCGTTCTGCTCTGCTGTTGAAGTAGGTGCATATATCTGTATGAGAGTTGTGTTTTTGGGACGGCCTTTAAGTCTAATAGTGAGGATTCTATCACTAACTGGATTATATCCCATTAAAGATTTTGCAGTTGTCTTATCTAAACAAAATGCCACTCCATTCTGGCCTCCGACATCTCTGCCAGAATAAATGAAAATACTTCCATTTTCAGTTGTAAAATGTCCCTTGCCGATCTAGCGATGTTCACTAATTCCTAAAATTTGAATGTTTAACCTCTCAATCTCATCACACACTACTTTAAGCTTTCCCTCATACAGACTTCTCACATTCCACGTTGCTATTCTCACTCTTTCTTAGTCTGACACAGGGGATTTCCTTTGTAACACAGTCAGGATTAACTCCTTCATCACGATTACTAATACTGGTCCCTGTGTCACACTCTTCCCCAGTGTTATCTGATCTGCCTGGCCTGGGGGTCTCACCACCAGATCTCTTTCTTATTATGTTTTCTTTCATGGTTGCTATGGTTTCTTGGCAAGTTTTGCAGAAGGTAATTTGCCATTGCTTTCCTTCTGGGCAGTGACTGTATTAGTCGGTGGCCATAGCCATTGTCTCTACTGATGAGATCATCTGCCTATCGCCGCAGAGTGCAAGACCAACAACAATCTGTCGGCTGCTCTCACACTCCATCCACCGCCTGCTTCCATGGCTTCACGTAACCCTGATCGGGGGGCTAAACGGGTACTCCACCTTGCCCAAGGGTGTCCCGTAGACTAACGGAGGAAAGGAGGCGTCTTACATCTCCTGTGACAGGGGATACCCCTACCCCGCTAACTACCTTATGTTATCAGTTAAGTAAAATTAAGACACATAATTTAATAATTTAATTATTTTATTTGTACTCTTTAGATACTCAAATGTTAATTATTAATTGTTATTGTAGGCATACAGGTCCGCATGGCCGAATGGATAAGAACGCGTGTTCTTAAACATCCGGTGTGCTGATGCCGAGGTAAGCGGTTCAACTCCTACACCGGACAGTTGGACTAAAATGTCGTCCTTGACTTGGGGACGTTAATTACAAGTACCTCTGAAGTCGAAGTGGGTTCGCCTGATATTAATAGGGAAAGCTAACACGCGCATAAAATTCTGCCCATCACTGCTACTATAAATAGTGTGTTTGGACAACGCTTGAGTTCAAAGCTAGCGAGCAAAATAAATAAATAAATAAATTGTAGGCATAATGCAATTGCATTCTGTAATGTATTTTGTTTCACAATAATATTGCATTGAAAGTTTTGTACCAATTTGTGTCATATGATTGTGAAGCATCATTGTCACCTATCACATTCAGTCCATTCCCATATAAACTCGGTAGCAACTGTCGCATGATTGCGCACTCCGTCTTGTTCACTGCTGCACATCACAATTTCAAAACACACTTCTCACTAAGGGTTTGCACTAGAGAGAATTGGGATGCTAGGAATGTGGCGTCAAGAGTATTAATAGCTGTGACACCCAATGATGGACAGATCATGTGATCTAGGCCCGTTCTGTCCATTGATTAACCTAGAATAATCGCGTCGCCCGCGAAATATTTTGGGGCCAGCGACGCTAAAATTCGGCACTTGCAGAGCGACCGGCAAAGCCTCCAGATGTGGTTTAGGTCTCTGTATGTCCCTAATCCTGATTCAGAAGGAAAGCTTCAGACGAAATTATGCCTGAGTTTGTTTGTTTCTGAGTCAGGTAAAGCTTTAAGTATGAGAGTGTGTGTGTGTAAGTTCCGGCACGAATATATATATTTATTCTTCTATTAGAAGATAGAAACCAACTTTCAACCAGTCCCAAGATGGCTACTCTCTGCCAGCGCTGATGTAGATATCTGACGCCTTCTATCTTTCGTTTCCAGAAGAGTGCTGTACAATCACTATGTCTGAAGCTGTGAAAAGAGGCTCAATTATGCCCAGACTGTTTCCTATTCTTGAGTCTAAATCCCACTGGCTTGCTGACTGCGTTCAGAGCAGGTTTAGTACAAGATAAACTATGATCTGGTGCTAGGTGTCGCCTTAGTTGCAATCCACAGCGAACCGCCAACACACGCGAATGTGAGAAGGAGGAATGAAAGACTCTACCTCTTATCTTATATGTCTGTGGCGTGAAGACAGATTGTGAGTGTAACTGTTTAGCATCCATGACTGGTCCAGCATTTATACTGCTGTGATTTATTCAACCAAGCATTTAGCACTCTGACCGAACCACAGTCCAGCTAACAGTCCAACACCGGCACTCGAGTGAACGAATAAAAGAAGAATGGTGTTAGTTTGAGAGAATGAGTACAATGTGGTGTCTCATCTTTCTTTCACTCTGTATATATATATATGTGTGTGTTATTGAATGAGAGGCAGTGTAAATCCTCATAAGGAACATTTCACATAGACCTCCACATTCATACCAATTATATGTTAACTTATATTAACTTTAGAGTGAAATATTCAATGTATGTTTCTTTACATTATTACTTTGATGCAACATGTGGAATGTAGTTATTAAACCATCATCCTGGTTGACCGAGTAAGTAAAGGACATAATATGCTTTCATGCATAAGCACTTCTAAACTGTCAGGGGGAAGTTAGTTAGTTAGTTAGTTAGTTAGTCGACAGATCATCCTCGTTGCACATCGGACCATTCAGTCCATAAGTGCTCGGATCCCCTCCTCAGCAAATCCCGCAGCGTGTAGCGGCTAACGACGCCAGTTCTGTGTTGGTTTATCAATCTTCTTTGGCTTCCTGCGTAGTGTTCTTGTTTGGCCACCCCTCTTTTAATTTGCTGCTCTCGCAGTCTGGCCATTGTTGTAGATTCACAGTCATCACTTGGTTCTTGCAAAAGTCTCACTTCTCGTAGAGCATTCAGAATGTCAGCCTGGTCCATGGCGCGTCCGCCCTCCACAGTAGCCTCACCTGCGAGCTTGTCAGCCCGCTCATTTCCTTGTACTCCCGCATGACCTGGCACGAAGATGAAACTAATCTTTGCCAGCCGAGACCGCTCCAGAGGCAGCAACCATTCTCTTCGGATCGACCCCTCCTCTATCCTCTTGATCATGTTCATTGAGTCGCTAAGGAAACAAGCCCTAGTGAATGTCTGTGTCTCGAGCCATGTTATTGCTTTACTTACTGCCATGACTTCCATGGTCAGGCTACTTGTGGTTTCAGTGAAAGCACCAGAGTCCTCCTTCACAATTCTCCCTCCGGCCCGAGCTGTAAAGGCCCATGAGCTTCTCACATGTCGGACGACCGACCCATCTGTGTAGATGACCGCGTCACTGTCTAGCGAATTCTCGAAAATATCAGGGGGAAATATCACCCCAGTGTCAGAAGAAGTAAGTAAAGGAAATGACAGAAGAGGTGAGAGGGTATAAACAGGAAAGTATCCAGGCAGACTAAAACAATGGTGGCAGCACTGATTGGTAACATGAGTTAATATGTATGAGATGAACAATCATCCTATCCTGTTCCATTACTATGTAGGGATCAGATATGCTGGGTACATCTCATCATTTACTCTCCATCATTCTTTTCTAGCCTTGTCTGTCACTGCGTCTGTGACCTCTGTGAGAACATCAGCCAACAGGCCACTATGTACAAGTGCAGAAAAAGAAAGCTTGCCCAATATAATTGCTGATGTCTAATGCCAGTACAAGGAGACCCACTGTAGCTCTTAACTTGTAGGTACTTCCTGAATCTGCTACCTTCTGTACCTCATGTCTGTAAACCCTTTTCATTCTTGTCCACTGGAGAATTATCATCCTTTGGCTAGATATAAATGTGTTCACCATGTTTATCCACCTCAGGTGAGGATGGCGGTGTTCGCAGATTGTCATGATCCAGAGTTGCAGATCATTGTCCAATAATGTACTCATGATCCAGAGTTGCAGATCATTGTCCAATAATGTACCATGGGACTGCCAATCATGAGCTGCTCAGTAAGATCTGTTGTCAGGAGTTGATCTGATCAAAAGTCTTCTTTGAGCTTTGCTTCCTGGAGAAGTGACAACATAAGTGATTTGGGGAGACTTTCTAAGATCATTAGGATCAGTTTTATCATTCACAAAAGATGTGAAAATTGGTAATATCATGGCTGAAGTCTGATAGACAATTTTATAAGGAAAGACTGTGTCATATAGTTATGCATTCCAGAAAGTTCTCCGGGATATGTGTAGACTGTTTAATTCCAAGTTTCACTTAATAACTCAACTGAAAGTTCACGAACAGAACATTTTGTGTAGTGCAGAGACTTTGTTAGGAAATCAGAAGGGGTACAGTGATGAAATGCCAGAACTGCCATGAGAGTTTTCAGGAGTTCTAATCTCCATTGTGTCTTAGAAAATTATTCTGGAACCAAAGTGGTTTAGTTCATATGTCATAATGCATCACTGGTTTACTTCCACAGGTTTTTATTTTGAGTAATAAACCAAAATTAACTGTTTCTGCATTTTTCTGTCAGTCCATTGTGGTGTGACAAAACTTTTCATTATTATCTATGTGTTTAGTTAATGTAACTACTTCACATAAAGGTAGTATCTGGAACTACAGGTGACTGGGTAAACACTAATAGACAGCTAAATTCTGTTCTATTGTAATCTCCCAGGTTCCAGTTTACTCAGAGAAGGGAACTTTAAATTTTATTAATTCCTGTGACCATTTCACCTAAAAGGGAAAATGTTCATAGGTGGGGGACTCTTGAGCTAATTAAGTTTCTCTTTTCGGGAAGGAAGATTTTGGAGGGAAGAAATTAATTTTCCTGGGGAAAACCCCTAGATTTCCAGAGCTATTATGGGTCAATTTGGCTTCCAAGAACCCATCCCCTCCAAATGAAATCAGTCCCATCCTCATAGCTGTACTTCATTGTGGGGTAAGTCAGAGTGGGTACTGCTTCCAACTCCCAACATGTCACATGCTTGTGTCATATGCTTGTGAAGCATCATTGTCACCTATCACATTCAGTCAATTCCCCTATAAACTCGGTAGCAACCATCGCTGTGTTCACTGCAGCTTAGACATGTCGTGAAGCCGAGGAACTGTAGTGGCCAGGCGCTTGGTGTCTTACTACAGCCAAGAAATGTCATGGAACCGCGGAACTGTAGTGGCCAGACGCTTGGTGTCTTACTAAAGCCAAGAAATGTCATGGAACCGCGGAACTGTAGTGGCCAGACGCTTGGAGTCTTACTACAGCCAAGAAATGCCATGGAACCGCGGAACTGTAGTGGCCAGGCGCTTGGTGTCTTACTACAGCCAAGAAATGTCATGGAGCCGCGGAAATGTAGTGGCCAGACGCTTGATGTCTTCACGACAGCTTAGACATGTCATGGAGACGCGGAACTGTAGTGGCCAGACGCTTGATGTCTTCACTACAGCTTGGACATGTCATGTAGCCGCGGAAATGTAGTGGTCAGACGATTGGTGTCTTCACTACAGCCAAGAAATGTCATGGAGCCGCGAAACTGTAGTGGCCAGACGCTAGGTGTCTTCACTACAGCCAAGAAATGTCATGGAGCCGCGAAACTGTAGTGGCCAGACGCTAGGTGTCTTCACTACAGCTTAGACATGTCATAGAGCCGCGGAAATGTAGTGACCAGACGCTTGCTTGCCTACCCACCAGGTGGTCATGGAGTCGATTTCGCATAGATGAGGATTGTAGAAATTAACCTCGGCACCCATCTGGACCCGGCCTAAAATGAGTACCAGGAAATCAACTGGGAAGTGAAGGTGGTTGGCGTGGTTTCGGAATGCAAATATGGAGCTAGTACTGCGTGCCAAATACACCTTAAAACAGTAATGTGTCTTTTAAGTAATTGCTTACCTACCTATCAGTCCACCTCCTAGTGCTTATAAATAAACCCCGTCTTTAATCAAATATAAATCACTGCATAGACAGGAAGGAAAACTAAAGGAAAACAATGTTTGAAATAAAAATAATAGAAATATGCTAATGTAGGAAGATATATAATACAGAGATGGAATGAATATTTCTGATACGTAAGTTGAGAATTTTGGGGGAAATGCAGAAATTCGGATATCTAGGCACATGGATAACATTAGGTTGATGATGCATCAACGAGATAATGAACAGAACATAACAAATCAAATACTTCTTCTTCTTCTTCTTCTTCTTCTTCTTCTTCTTCTTCTTCTTCTTCTTCTTCTTCTTCTTCTTCTTCTTCAGCGTTCCGAGCCACTGAGGTTCTTTACTGCAGATACAATTTGTCTCCATTCGTCTCTCTGGTGGACCTTCTCTTGCCAGTCGTTGATTCCAAGTGCTTTTAGGTCTGTATGTGTATTATCTCTCCACTGTCTTCTTGGTCTACCTCGGGGTCTACGGTCATTTATTTCCTGAGTGTAAGCGAGTTTTGTTTCCCTATTATCTTCTATTCTTTCTATATTCCCTAGCCATTGTAGTCTATACTATTATCCTTCATGATACCAGTGATTAGCGGGGACTTAAACAGATTATAAATGTCTTTGTTACTTCTTCTTTTCCACTCTCCACTTTGTGTATCCCTAATGGGTCCAAAGATGCGTCTTAAAATTTTGTTCTCAAAGGTTTGTAACAAGGCTTCGTCTCCTTTCGTTGTACTCCAGGTTTCAGAGCCATACAGCACAACTGGTCTGATCAGTGTTTTGTATATTGTGATTTTGGTGTTACGAGACAGCGCATTTGATTTTAGTAGATGTTGTAGTGCATAGTATATCTTATTTCCAGAGTTGATTATAGTTTGTATTTATTCCCTTATGATGTTGGAGAAGTTGAAGATTGTACCCAGGTATTTGTATGTTTCCGTTCTGTTAATGGTCATATTATCTATTTGTATGTGGCCAGAGTTTTTAGCCATTCCGTCTCTTGAAATTACCATATATTCTGTCTTATCTTGGTTGATAACCAGCCCCATCTGTTGGGCTTTTTCCTTTAAGTGAGTCAATATTTCCAATGTCTTTTGTTCACTTTGCCCTATAATATCTATATCATCTGCATAACCAAGCAGCTTGGATGTTCCTCCAATATCATATTCCTCCTTTACCTTCCTTACAACTTTCTCTAGAGCCAGATTGAAGAGTAGCGGCGATAGTGCATCACCCTGTTTCAAGCCAGATGTTATTTGGAAGGGGTCTAATTTCCTGCCTTTATATGTTACTATATTATAAGTGCCGATCTATCTGGCTGAGGGGTTACAACACTTTCTCCGTAATCCCGTTTATCACGCAGTCTCGTAGCGGGAGAGACCTGGGAGCGGTTCGACCCCCGCTGGTGACTTGCAGGATACTGAGCCGGCCGCTCAGAAAACAATGAAAGCAATGGCAAACTACTGAGGGTAATCTTGCCAAGAAATCAACAGACAGCTGAAAGATGCTGCTGTTGACAGCGATGATCTGTAAAGGATATGCAAAAAAAAAATATTATAAGTGTCTTCCATGCATAGTCTGGTCATGTTGATTAACTTCCTTGGTATTCTAAATTCCTGCATAGCATTCCATAGATTACTCCTATGGACACTATCATAAGCCTTTTTAAAATCCACAAAAATGTTATGGAGATCTCTTTTATATTCCAAATGTTTCTCGGCTATTTGTCGTAAGATAAATATCTGATCTATTGTTGATCTGTTTTGTCTAAAACCCGCCTGGTAGTCACCTAATTTGTCTTCTGAATATGGTTTTAGTCTATTTAGTAATACTGCGGATAGTACCTTATAGCTTGTGGACAGTAGTGATATTCCTCTATAATTTTCACATTGGAACTTGTCTCCTTTCTTAAAGATAGGAATAAATAATGACTCTTCCCAATCATGGGGTAATACTTCCTAGCTTGGAACAATGTATTTGATCCCTGTATAGTTTTTTCTTAGGAGCTCCGGACGGTGACATAAAGTAAGGGGTGTTATTTATGAAATTCTCGTTATTATTTTTACAAAATGTATATAACGTTAGATTAGCAGCATCGGCAGTACAACGCTGGAACCCGTAACATGGTGTAATGATAGATGAAATAAACAAAGATGAATTAGGAAATTCATTGCGCAACAGCACCTCCAATGTAGCTAGTTGTGAGGTGCTGATGATTTTATTATCCATTATGTCATTGACACGAATATGACTGTTGCTCTCCTAATTCTGTCGTTCACTTGGAATCTTCGCAGTGTAGCGGTCAGCCTGTCATTGTCAGCGCCTGGTACAGGGTAGATTGAAGTCGATTCGCTGTCAGAATATGACATGTGATCACTATTGATTCCCTTCAACAGGGAGTCTCCGATGACGACATGTGTTGCACTATGATCTTTGTTTATTTCACGCTGTTGGCGTGTCCGCTTGGACTGTTGTTGCCACTGGTCGCTGTCGTCTTGTTCTTGTTTATTAAAGCTTGCTTGCGTTGGTTGTTGATGCCCAGTAGTGGTAACTGCTGAGCTCTGTGATTCCTAGTCTGCTGCTGGAGAGTCTACACTTAAGGCCTGGAACCTGTTGCTGATATGCACATCGATGGGTTAGATAGATGATGCGCGTTCTACAGGTGTAGTAGTGGTTTTGTTGCTTGTAGAAACTGTCTGTATGTCATTATGCGACGAACACTCACTGGTAACACACGCATCTACAACACCATAGATACTTTCTGTTTGTGCACTTTTATGAAATGACTGTGCACGCTTTAGTTTCAAGGCATGGATGGATGTTTTAAAAGTCTCCTTCTCTTCTTAAAGGATTCGGATTTCCTCTCGAAGAAGAATGTTTTCTTTTTTAAGCTCCGCAATAATATTAGTGGTGTTGATAGTAATAAAATCTTTTAACCTCGTCTCCAAAGCCTGAATTAGTTCACGACAATTATTGTGGCTCTGTGTTTCGGCCGAAGAAAGCGTCTTTGAAGGTGATGTGTTAGTTTTATAAAATTAAGCTGGTGAATTGTGTTGTTTGTCCAACTGGAAATCAGTGTCTGATTGATCACTAGACAACGTGATGGATGTTGACGATGAAGATGATCGATTCAGTCTCTGAGCTAGCGTGCTAACTAACTTTTGTCCCGTTTTGTTTTTGTTTACATTTTCGCATCGCTTTGACACAGTTGATGATCGTAAGTTGGAGGACATGTTGGCAATATAGGCAGCTCGACAAGGCAAGGAGTAAATAAAACTGCAGGCCTTTCTGTAGATCGTGCATGGCGCTTATCTCTTGCTAGTCACGTATATTTAAGTCTCACGTTGTCGTGAATCGATAATCAGCAAAAATTCAAAAATGGATGCACTTACCCTCACGTGTCACAATGAAATCTTCATTTGACTAAATAAACAGTCACATAAACTTGACAGTTGAGAGTATGTAAATTCAGTTTTAAAACGAGCACAATAATGGAGTAAATAAAAGCGCTGGCCCTTCTATAGGGCGTGCGTGGTGATTATCACTTGTTAGCCCCGCATGGCTAATTCTCACGTTGACGTGAATCTACAATTGGTAACATTCAAAAATGTTTGCTCTTACCATCACATATCACAAAGAATCCCTCATTTCACTAAATAAACGGTCATATAAACTTGAAATGTTGAGTAGTATGTAAATCCACTTTTAGAACGGACACAATGATATACACAGCATCGCTTCTGAATTAAGTAAGTCTTGTTAAAATATTCAAACATCGAGACAGCATGTGAAAACACGTCCGCTCGTTACCGGAAATGGAAGTACGACTCTTCCGGAAACGGATATCCTGCTACGATTTGTTTATTCATGTTTATAGTCTAATTGTGAGGCGACATATTGTGATTTCAGTAGAGTTATAAATAGCTTTACCAGTTTTAATGCTACAATTAAAATATCCATAATAGCATAGTCATAGTGACGCTGTCTATTTTACAGCTGATTTTTTTTTAATTTTACCTAGAATATACTTTAACTTATTTTAAGGCTACCTAAGCATAGGCACGCTTCACTACCCAGTGAAGCGAAATATCAGATTAGCCGACGCTCAGCGTTCAGCGAGCTACTTAGATTACTGGCCGGTGACTGCCATGTGTAATTATCTTCACAGCTTATCAGCCCGTTGATCGCTAGCCGTGTGTGCGTGCTGGGGTCAGCGCGTGACCTTTGCCTGTGCGAGCAGGTAAAAACTACTGGTCAGAGGGGATTAATAAGGA
Organism: Cepaea hortensis; assembly: GCA_963921405.1. Lineage (NCBI taxonomy): Eukaryota > Metazoa > Mollusca > Gastropoda > Stylommatophora > Helicidae > Cepaea > Cepaea hortensis. The sequence continues at coordinate 149,926,505 of OY992876.1, read as the reverse complement.
AAGCAGCAATGGAGAGACACGAATAGCCTCCCATGGTTTAATTTTATTTCGTGTATTAAGGGGATGTTATTTGCGCTGTTTATATCGTCTTTTTTATAATTATCTTATCAAATTATTGATTATACTATTTGATAATAATATTTTTATATTCACATTAATAATCTCCGCTACATATACTAGAAATTTAGCCGTTTATTATTGTATTATGATTAATTTTTAATAATAATGTATGCCTGTCTACTATATTTCTAAACCAGATTTTCGCCACTCGCTTAAAGTTGATACATGGGTACCCACTATGGACACTTGCCGAAGCTATCATGCTGAGCCGTGAAAAAGTTTATTCATGCAATCCAAGTCTGGATACTCGAGTTATCTCGTGATGGAATAAATATTTTTTCCACTCTGCCATGTTGATTTCAGTCTCCTCGTCGAAGGGTTCGATATCTACATGACTGGGGCTCGATCACACCACACACCGCACCACACACGAACACACACACACACACTGGGACTCGAACCCAGGTGCCCGGAGACTAGTTGGTCTATTTATCTATATAAGTATTCCACATGCCCGGGGCTTGTCTCGCTGTCCGCCCCGCCCACCACCCACCCAGCACCCGGGTCGGAAGTCAACCGGAAGTAGTCAAAATGACAACCGGAAGTGACAATCAGACACAAGAAAATACCCTCCAAAATTTGAAAAATTAGGTTGGCTTTTATGACGAAACAAGATGGCGAGATAACCCCGTAAAGAAGGATTTATCGGGGGTTGCATACCCCATTTACGGCTTAGTTAGGACCCATTGAAAGAGTGAAAAAGAGAGCGATGAGAGAGAATCTTATGAGTGTGCCTCCCAGTCAAAAACAACATGTTTACAAATGGTTGTCTTGGTTGTCCTTTACCCCCAGCCTCCTACAAGACAACCCGACGCCAACCATGAAGCAGGTAGAGGATTCATTTGATGCAACCATCTGCAGATGTACAGGTGAGTACTTGTAGCAATTCAGAGATGAATTGGTTGTTTCGTGGGGGACTGGTGTGTTGACATTCTGGCGGCGGCATTATGCACAGTGTATCTGTGCAGGCTGTTGTTTGTCGAGACTCCTGTCTTTTCCACTTTTCACATTGGGCAGTGGGGAGCGTTTTGTGTGATATCCACTGGCACAGGAACGGAGCATAATGGGGACGACACGTTGCTGTGAAGTTGGAACTGCGACTAAGTAACTAACTAACTAACTTGTAGCAATTGCACACACATGCTCACTAATAACTTTCTTAAATACACAGTTTGGAATTACATTTATTGATGTCACTGCTTGAGGCAATTATGATCAAATCATCTTTGTAATAGTTAAAATTCATCATTGGCACCTTGCCGTCTTGACAGACGATAGTTTGTGCTTTAAAAAGGCATAATAACTTTTACCTATGGCGGTAGCGCATGTGACTGATAAGGCCAATTTGCGCTGTAAATGTCCGTTCACAGTGGGTGCATGTGAACACGTGGTCATTTCCACCATCATGCACCATTTTACGTCTCAAACGATCGGTGTGTGACTTATCTGCAATAATTTTCTCCTTTGTCTTTATTCCATTTCTGATGTTTGCCCTCCATGCAACACGTTCAGCGGCGACTTGCTCCCAATGTGCATTATCAATGCCTGTATCAATCATGTCCCGCTTACACACATCTTTGTATCGTAGTAGAGGCCGACCATGAGATCTCTTACCCATCTGTAATTCACCAAAATAGATGTCCTTTGCTATTCTACCATCATCCATCCTCCTAAGATGTCCTATCCATCTAAGTCTACGAAGACTGAGCATGGAATAAACTGTCACACAACCTTATTTTTCCAATACTTCAGTATTTGTGATTTTGTCTTGCCACTTAATACCAAGAATTCTTCGCAGACACCACATATGAAAGCTGTTGAAATGTTTCTCTTGTTGTAAGTAAGTTGTCCAGGTTTCACTGCCATAAAGAAGAGTACTAAGGACACAGGCTTGATAGACAAGGACTTTTGTTTTTGCAGTAAGCTTCCTGTTCTCCCAGACTCTTTTTTCTAACCTGTTCATTGTTCTTGCTGCCTTACCAATCCGGATGTTGATTTCCTGATCTAGGGATAATCTGCTATTTACCACTGATCCTAGATATGTAAAATGGTCTACCATCTCTAGTTCGGCGTCGTCAATAAAGATTGATGGTACCCCATGTGCACCTTGTGACATAATATGTGTCTTCTTTTTGCTAATTGTTAAACCAAATTCAGAACAAGCATTGGAGAATGCAGATAGTAGACATTGTAATTCTTCCTCAGAGTGGGTTGTAAATGCAGCATCATCTGCAAAAAGCAACTCTCTGATCAGTACTCTCCTAATTTTGGTCTTGGCCTTCAATCTCTGAGCATTGTAAAGGCCGCCATCTGAGCGTGAGTGAATGTATATACCACCATCCTGATCACGAAAGGCATATTTCAGTAGAAGTGAAAAGTATATTCCAAAGAGGGTGGGAGCTAGTACACAACCTTGCTTAACTCCACTCTTTATTTCAAATTCTTCAGAAGTTGCACCATCAAACTTGATTATACCCTTCATGCCTGTGTGGAACGATTGAACAATGGACAGAAGAGTTGGTGGGCAGCCAATCCTCTTTAGTGCTTTGAACAGGCCCTCACGACTGACCAAATCAAATGCCTTTGTGACGTCGATGAAGGCAATAAACAGTGGTTGATTCTGTTCACGGCATTTTTCTTGCATTTGTCGCAATGGGAATATCATATCAATGGTAGACCGGTTCTGTCGAAAGCCACACTGTGATTCGGGGTAGACTTGATCTTCTAGGACTTGAATTCTGCGCAGAACATTTCTGGCAAATACTTTTCCAACAATACACAGAAATGAGATACCCCTATAGTTGTTGCAGTCGCTCCGATCTCCCTTGTTCTTGTACAGCGTTATGATGTTTGAATCTTTGAAATCCTGTGGGACTTGTCCTTCTCGCCAGCATAGCTCTATTAGCTGGTGGATCTGTAGAGTGAGTGTGTCTTGTCCACTCCTGATAACCTCTATTGGAATCCCATCCTTACCTGGAGCCTTGCCAGATGCAAGTTCATTTATAGCACACTTAACTTCTGTTATGGTAGGAAGTGTGTCCAGGTGGTCAAGAGTTGGTAGAGCCTCTATGGCGTTGATGGCATCATCCGCTAGTTTAGTCTCACTTGAGTAAAGCTCCAAATAGTGCTCTACCCATCTGTCCATCTGCTGTTTCTTATCAGTGATGATTTCTCCAGTCAAGGTTTTCAAGGTGCACTTCTTTTGATCACTGGACCACAGGCTTTCTTTATTCCTTCATACATGCTTCTTATGTTTCCCTTATCACTTGCGATTTGAATGGACTCACATAACTTGATCCAATAATCGTTTGCACATTGCCTCGCAGAATTTTGCACATCCTTCCTAGCTTGTCTGTTAATTGGCCATAATTCACTTCTATGCATCAGCATTGGCTCAATATAGCCCACAGAAACTGTTTTCCTTACCTCGGTTAACACAGATAAATTGCAGAAAATGTTGTTTTCATCTTGTGGAATCCTACCTTGCTTGGGCTATTCTTCTTTTGCGTTCGTCCGGAATGTTGTTTTAGATGTAACTGCGTTGTGTCTGTTTATAGCAGAGCTGCGATATTTGCACCTTTCGGCCGACACATCCGACCTCTTCAGGTTTCTGTTGATTAATGAGCAGAGAGGAGGAATAGGCAGAAAAAAGAAATGAGTAAAAAGACGAAATGATCGGAGTAGAATTGATCATAGAGGATAAATGAGTAGAGAGGAGAAATTACTAGAGATGAGAAATTAATAGAGACGTGAAATGAGCAGAGAGAATAAATGAGCTTAGAAGTGAAATGAATAGAGAAGAGAAACAAATAGAGAAGATAGGAGTAATGGGCAGAGATGTGTAATGAGTAGAGGGGATATATGAAAAGAGAGGAGAAAAGAGCAGATAAGAGAAATTTTCAGAGAGGAGAAATGCACAGAGAGGCGAAAAGAGAAGAGGAAGACAGGAGAAATTATTAGAGAGGAGAAAAATTAGAGACGAAAAAGGAGTAGAGTATAGAATGTACATGTACTAGTTATAGTGAGTTTGCATACTTAACAGATAAATTATACATGAACCAACAACATCGATTGTTAGTCATTTTGAGCTTAAATATTTGCCTTTTCAGATACCATGTGATTAATGAAAAGATCAAGCAAAACTAAGAAATCTCTTTCCAATGTAAATATGATATATTAAGACTAGACATTTAACAACAATGCATATCATAAAATTCTGATAGACAGTTACAGATCAATCCTGCATGACATAAATTAAAACCTTTAGCTTCATTTATCTTGCTGGCTACAGATCAATCCTGGATGCTATGAAATCATTTGCCTCTGATGCTCCACCGAATTTAACAGGAAATGGAGGAGTGATTGACATTGAGGTACCATAGACTCCAGTTACATGATAATAAATCATACCATGGTTGCTTGGTTGATTAATTAATATAATATGATTAATTAATTAATTAATTAATTAATTAATTAATTAATTTGTTAGTTTGTTAGCTGTTTGGCCGGTAGGTTGATTGGTGATTTGCGTGGATTGTAAATTATTTTATTTGATCGTTGGTTGATTACTTGGTTGGTTGATTCGTGCGTTGGTTTGCAAGAGGGGTGATTAATTGGTGTGTTAGTTGATTGTCTTGTTGATAGGTTACTTGGTTGGGTATTTTACTTAGATAGTAACTTGGCTTCTCTTATCTTTGGTTTATTATTTGGTTGGATAGTTAATTGATTCGTAGGTAGGTTATTTTATTATTACTATTATTAACTTCATTATTATTGTGAGTGGTTGGACATTTGAATGGACTGGTAATACTCTACCTACGTTAATAGCTAACTGTGCTGGTGATGTAACGAGAATGGGCTCGTTACTTGCCAAGGTGAGGATAAGTGAATGAATACAAAACGTATTTATATTGTCAAATCTGTCACTCACTGCACGTTCAGATGTCATGTAGTTTATATTTTATTCCACACATCATTTCCTTTTATTAATATCTTAATTGCTTCTGAATAGGTTTAAGAGTCAGTTAAGTCGAACGCTCTAAGTCACTGCGTTAAGATACATTCTTCTGATAGAAATTGTGGGATGTGGATTTTAATATATGAGAATAGTTTGTTAAAAGTATCTAGGGGACTTTGTTAGATTCTCTTTTTAGTTCTAGAATGCAAGGTGATCGTGGAATTCTATCATAAACACAAGAAGGAAAATACTTCACTCCTGTTTATAACTGTACTTATGTGTATGTCTCCATTCCCACTTGTCACCATGTTAACTTGTATATAGTGTTAGGGGACATTGATTATTTACAACATATATAACAACCACTGTTGAACAAACATCAACACGCAATTGACGTAAACATCCACATTTTTTGACAAACAGTTCAGGCATTACATCGGGATCTGCAGTAACATATATATATAATTGTAATGACCATACTGAATTTCCAGAACAGGCATGGGAATGATTTTCAATATTAAAAACACATTAACCCCATTGTCCCAAGAAAAACAAAACAATGTATTACAAACAACACGACAACCACTAACTGGTTCTACTATCTTTGACCTCTTTTACAGAAATAAAAGCAAAAAAATGGTATAAGTTCAGAAAACCAAACATATAAAAACAATTGTTTCTCACACCATTTACAATTCTCATATTTAAAAAACAAATTAATGAGATGGTGTCAGAAAATTCAACTATAACAACAACCACTATTTGGTTATACCCTCATTGAAAAAAAAAGCTACTGGCCTTCCACATCCATGGCATGAAATAACCACATAGAAAGCATAATTGGTACTAATAATTAAACTAATTATTTAACTATAGTCTTTTTCCTTAGGTATTGCTGTCGGTTATTCTTCTCCAGTGCGACGCAGATAATGTCAATATTTATCCGGGGACAGAAATAAATGTGCTCACAGTCATGTTCTACTTGCATTATGTCCACTGAAGTTGGCTGGTGAATATTTTATAATCCATAAGATTCAGAATTTGAAATATTACACACGCACATAATCCCCTGCATGGGGCTGAATTCAAGAATCCTCTGTTGCAAGTGGGCTATGTGTCCAATTGAAATTGGTGCCTAGGTCTGTCATGCTTTCAGGAGATGCAAATTGAGTCTTCGCACAAGGTTCTTCCCTATATCATCTTATCGATGAAAAAGATGACGACTGTCCAACAGCTCGGTTTATATTATCCGTTTCCCAATTTAGTGCAAGAGGCTTTGTCACACACCCGGTTCTTGTTGACAGGCCATCCCACACTTGGTGATAGGGCAATCAGGCCGACATGGAACCCTCAAAGATTTCTGATCCAGTATTTCCCTTTTCAGTGTAGGACTACAATGCTGAGAGTCATTCATTTGTTTCATCTGGAACTATTCCAGGATTGGTCTGCTGCAGGCAAGGAACTGAAGAATATTAATTCCAGCACCCAAACTGGGAGTTGCAACCAATCAGATGTTTCTTTCTGTTGCATGCGTCGAGGCATTTACTCCGCTAGCTTCTTTCATATGGTCTTTCTGATGGTGTTTCGGTCTGAGATCTCGAGTGGATCTGACTTCTTTGAGGGTGTTGCAGATTTTGCTTGAGGTAATCTGGTTTCTTAGTTGTTTTTCAGTTGATATTAAGTTGGTATTCAGTTGGCACCTTGGTTGTACTTGCTTATGTTGTTTTAGTGTCTCTTCCCATTTGGTGTTTTAGTGTCTTGAACCTCATGTTGACTTTTGCTACTGTGTGACTTTTGTTGAAGGGGAATACTTATAAGTATCCTCTGAGTTTGGGAGTCCAAACAGACAGTTGGAGAGTTCTCCTGCGGTTAATTTTATGACATGTAGTATAACTCCCATAGTGTAGTTGACCTCGATGATTGATGGTTCATCAGGCGGTACCTTTCAGAAGTAAAACAGGTTATCCTTTTGGTATATGTTTGTCTTAGTCGACATTCTGATAAGGAAGTCCGTCCTGGATATCCTGACAGAATTGGGGATATCAATCGCTGAGTGTCTCATCTTCAACGTGTCTTTCACTGACTATGGCAGCTAATAAGTGCAGCAGCCAAAATTTAGTTGTTAGGTTCAGACGATGTTTAGGACAGTTTATCCTGTATCCCGTACTACAGGCTGATTACCCAGGATTCTATTTGGGGATACTTCCAAAATCCACCACTTGCTTCTCTTCTAGAACTGGAAATGGCAAAGGATACAAACAGAGGCATTAATCCACTATGTTATGTTAACATTTTCACAACATGATTACAAATAAAAAAAAATGAGAAGGAGAAAGGAATGGGTTTCCAATTTGTATGTCCCTCGTAGCTTGGTGTCGAGCTATTCTAGCTCTTATTGTGAGTAAGGTATCTTCTCACACAATATTCTATTCTGATGTTGTTACTGGGTCTTCCTGCTGAATCTGAGTCCTCCTGACCTTTCAATCCATCTTGATGTTATATCTATCCTAACCTGACAAGGATTTCTGAGCCATAGGCAGTTTGTCTCATAATTCCCCGTCTCCTTCCTACCGTTATAAACTATAGGCCACAGCTATTCAACATTATCTTCTTGTGTGTTGACATACCCAAGGTTTCATACATCATCTCATTATATTTCTACAGGAGTCACTTTAAAATGTATATTCCCCACAGCAAAAGTAACAATCATGACAGAATATATATATATATATATATATATATATATATATATATATATATATATATATATATATATATATATATATATATATATATCATACAGAGAGAAACAAACATGTACATTCCTCATATATGAATAATAATAATCATACATAATAATAATAATCATAAAAATAATGCAGGAGCCAATGTTTTTGGATTTCCTCAGTTGTCAATCCATAAAACTAGAATAGATATTCTTTTTTTCCCACTGCTTTTGCTCACTGCATGAGGTTAGTGAACGCCGTAATATAATTTACCAATAGCTGCTATTGTAAGAAAGTTTCTTATTTATTAGAAATAACTTATGCAGCATGATACGTGTTCGGGACATAATATGATTCCAGGTGCCTACCACCTTGATGCGGTGTGACTGAAGACATGTCCTGCCAGAACATTTTAATATTTATATATCATACATTTTCTTTCATTCATGAGATTATATTCATCGCACATGGCATATCCCTAGCATATTTATGAATTTATTACATGTCCATTACACATATGGTGTGGTTACTAATATGTTAACAAGAAGATTGTACCAAAATTTGGCACGATAGTTCAAGTTACAGATTAGCAATTAGCAAAACAATTTCTCCACCATGAGCTAGAGTCCATAAGCTGTGTTATCAGGATTATGCTTCCACATGGAGAGAAAGTTTGTGAAATGTCCTTAAGAGTGAATCTACACTACAGAAGGATATTTACAGATATATAGGCATTGCTAGCGATATGTTTCAAAATGCACAGAAGATATTTAAACATAGGAATTTGAAACTGTATAGAATAGGACGATTACAGCGTGGCACAGTATGGCCCTTTAGTAGTAAAAATCAATCAGGTTCTAGTTTACAAGAATCATTGATTTACACATATTAAGAATTCTTATATAATACAATGGCATATGTACCTTATCAAAATATATGAATACATATTAATAATATATATTTAACATACCAAATTCTCCAGAGAGTGATATATTTTCGGGCTAAACTTTTCCTTCCCCGCAGGGGAAGGCTGACGTCTGTTCCCTTTGTGTTTGTTGACCAAAATGGCTACTAAAACCCTTTTGTTTTAAAATGAAGCGCCGGTCTGACCAGTTACGTGAACAATTACCAGGCCCAGATTTTAAACTAAGGCCAAATAAATGATGACTCATACAGGTCAGTTTAGCCCTGTTTTCATTCCCCAAAAGTAAGGTACTACAGTCATTACTAGTGCATGTTGTATTTTTATAGCGTCAATATTCGGTAATTGTGAGGACGTTTTAATATACTACAGAAATAGAAACATTTACATTCCAATCCTAATTTTTAACAAATAAATATACCAAATTCGGTCTTGTTTAACCTGCCTCCTCGGCGTTGGTTATTGTTGAGATCTGTGGTTCTTGTGTGTATTTAACCCTGTTTTTGTCTTGTGCGCTCTTACGAGTGAGTCCTACCTCGGACTGGTTGCATAAGCGTTTGTATCTGTGACGACAGCTGGGGGTTTGGTCGGCTGCTATCCTTTGAGTCCATCTCCTCTTGTGGTTTCCTTTGCTGGTGGAGGCTCCAGGCTCGGCTGGTTGCAGCCAGTATAAGAATTTTTTATTTGGTCTTTTTGCTTCCTTTTTTTGTGTATTGTCTGCAGGAGCTTTTCGATGTTTTCATTTTTCTCCTTTCGCATATTTTCACTTTCGATTTTGAGTTTCTGTTGCCTTTCGATTTCGCCTTTCGGCCAGCCATGGGATGATCTCTTCGATTACTATATAGTACGAGTAGTTAGGTCCGTTCTCAAAGTCATAGAATGTATCTGGATATTCTATCTGTTTCCCCCTGAGTTTCTTGGGCTTCTTCTTTTCTTTTTATTCCCAGCGCCTTCTGAATTCCTGGTGCCTGAGTTCCTCCATTCTTGCCGATTCTTGAAACTTCTCCAAGGTAGGTACACGGGGCCTCTCTTTGCCGTCGTCAGGGTACTCATCTCGGTTTTCTTCAAATGTCTGGCGGAATGTTGGTTTCCGCTTGAATGTCTCGGGCGTCGTGGTTGGCCTGCTGGTTTTATCTTGCTGTTCCGACTCGGTTGTTTGTTGGGTTTCATCTTGCGGCTTCTCTGTGTTATTTTCCTTGGCTTCATCTGGTTTGTTTTGGGTTGAATCCCTTTCAGTTTTTATCATTTCTCTCTCCGCTTTGATGTCTCGTAGAATCCCTTATTTTCTTCTTTGTGGTCTGGATTATGTCTTCCGCCTCTTATTTGATGTTGTGCTGGAGCTCCTTATTTCAGCAACCAGTTTTTCATTGTCGCTAGTTAGTACCGGTGTTTGCAGTAGCTTGACTTGTTTCTTTAACTCATTAATCTGGCTTTGCAGTTGCTCTTTCTCGGCTTGTGAGATGCACGTTGCTGTCTCGCACCTCCGCATTGCGTCCTTAAATGGTGTCTTTGTGTTAATGGCGATCTTTAAGACGTCTCTGTGTCTTTGCAAGTACGGACAGCCCAAGTATTTTGCTCCATGTTTGCTCAGGCAGTTGGCGCACTTTCTCTTGTTGTTGGGTGCTGGGAAGTCCATGTCCTGTTTGGCCAGCGGACACTCCTTGAAGGCGTGGTGATCGGCGCATAATCGACACATCTCTGTCTTATTGCGACATATTGCTCTGCTGTGGCCGGCACTCTGGCATCTTGAACATTGATTGACTCTTGGGGTGAATCTCTCTGGCTGTTGCATTTTCTTGTTTATTGATATTGTGGTCGATATCTCGCTGCCCTCAGTCGTCACCACCGCCAAGGTTGCAGGAATCTTGGAGTAGGTGAGGAGCCGCTCAGCCTTCAAGAATCAGATGCGGAGATTCCCTTCTAGTAGCTGCTTCAGGATTTTTTCATGTGTCAGCTCCGCTTGGATAAGCTTGACAACCCACTTGATTGTCGGTGAGTCGGTGTTTCCGACTCTGGTGTCTGTCTCCTCTCTCTGCTTCACAGTAGGTTTGCCTCTTGTTTGTGATTAGTTGTCGTCGTCCTTCCTCTTTGTAGCTTCGTTAGAGGTTGATTGAGGTTCTTGTTGTTTGCTGCAGCTCGAAAGGTAGATTCTCTCGGCTCGTCTTCTTGTCGGCTTCCACGTTGCAACTCTTAGATGCCACGTGTTTTTTGGTGTTCTTGCCATGTGCCATTTCCCCCCGTATCAGGTTATTTGACTTGTTCAGGTGAAGCATCTATATATACACCAATGTCCGCAAAATTACAGATTACAAATAGCATATTCACACACCAAACAACACCATGCACATGTGCTTTTTTTCTGTTGTTTCTTTGTTGTTATTTTTCTTTTTTTTTTTGCATATCCCTCACAGGACGTTGGTGTCAACATCAGCATTGTTCAGCTGCTTTTGATGTACTAGGCAATATTATGCTCAGTAGTTTGTCATTGCTTTGTGAGTGACCGACTCACATACCCCGTAAACTACCAGGTAGGTGAGAACCGCTACCGATTCACTCGCAGGTTACGTTACTCACTAGAATATACGGGATTACGGAGAAAGACGTTAACCACTAGGCTAGGTTTAAACCCTTGACTCTGGCAGATGAGATCGGCTTCATGTGCTACCAATGTAAAACTTCGACATTATCCAAATCACACGTTCGTAAAATCAACACCTGAGAGATTAGATGCTTGAAAATAGCTGCCAACTAATTTATCTATGACCGAGTAAGAAATTATGTTTTCAGCCAAAAAGTGGGATCAAACCCTTGTATGCAACGGCCACATACTTTGAAAGACAGAAGATCAAATGGTTTGGCCATCTCGTTAGAATGCACTACCATCGACTACCAGCATGGCCCTACATTAAAGAAAATCTGATATGACAGCATGAAGATGCCCAAGAAGAAAATGGATTGACGACAGCGACGACATTGTACATTCACATGGAATGACACTATCGGGCGCTGGAGTGCCAACAATTCCTCCCCATGACGCTTGGCGGCAAAAGTAGAAAATGATGATGACCCACACTAGAACATTTATAGTACGTGCGATTCAAGTATACAGATATTTGAATCATCGCCGGTGCTACGGGAATTTGTGCATTGTGCATATATTATCCTTATCTGATCTACTGGAATAGACTAGATGAAGTATCAGTGTGTAATGAAGGTTAGTGCGAACTGTGCAGGTTAGGGATTTCGTTTTGCCCCCGACCGAAAAATATCCACACCTTACCGAGGATTTGAACCTGGGTCTCCTGAAGGAGAATCCGGCATTCTATCTGATTGGCCCGCCGAAGAACTAGTCGAGCTCACACGGAATGTCAGATATATTTTTTTCTTGTAAGTCAACTTCATTCGTGTTTCTTGTCTGATTTAGGAGCTGGATGGCAAGTTATGCAAGAAGACAGGAAAAGCATGCAATGGTCACTGCGCCGGCCACGCCACAAATGGTAAAAGCCACACTTGTGAGAACAGTGTGCCCAAACGGCTACATATAGTCACTGACCAGGCACAGTGGTTTAAACCCTTGACTCTGGCAGAGCTGTGTGTCAGCTGTTGAAGCAGTATGCTACTCAAAACTACAGCTTGGTGTTTGGAAACTCGGGCTTCGGCTGGTAGATTTATGTGAATGCTCGTAACAGTTTGTATTCATATGTCACGCTATGTCCATAACATGGAGATGATACTCCAATTTATGTGTTTACAATATTTTATTAGAAGAGCTGATCTGTTAAAGCGTTGTTTTGTAAGTTGGGTTGTGTCAAGAATTGACATCACAGCACTCAGGCCATTCCCATCGGTGCTCCGTCCTCATCAGCAACAGCTAACGAAGAGACCCAATGCTACAGACATCAGTTCTGATTATGTGTCCGTCTGACTTAAGTTTTGAGTGTCGGCCAGATCCCGTCTTCAACTCTTACAGCACTATTCTCTCGAAGCCATGATCATCTTCTGTTATAATACACACGATTCCAAATAACCATGACTATATTTACCTTATCATGCACTGATACTCCAGCAAGAGGTGCAGACTCAGCCAATCCGTCCGCCTACTCGTTTCCTATCACACCAGCATGTCCTGAAGGAATGATCCAACAAATGCTGTCTATTTTTAATTAATGTCTTCAGTTTAGTAATTAGTCAGCATCTGGTCTAGAATCAATGCGCTTTTAGGCGCAGTTAGAGCATTGCTTTGCTTATCTCACAGCTTTTGCAGCTTGTCTTGTTTCAGATGTATTGGTGTTACTTTACGACTGGTGTAAACTAGACAGGCCCAGAGGGGGATCATGCTGCATGGGCAACAAATGGTCTTTACAATTCAGCCCAGGCTTTGTGCTATGGAGAAGTTATGTCTTTAAAAAAAAACACACACACAATAAATATCGTCAGTAGATGTATAATAGCGGTTTGGGGCCAAAACAACCGGGGCACCACAGGAGCGTCAAAACAACAGCCCCCTAGGGATCCAACCCCCGGGGCCCCGCCCCCCTAGGCCCCGGGGCGCCATCCTCCCGGAGCGCACACTTAGAGCTATAGTATGTATGGGGTACACACCATGGACACACATCAGTGGTTAAAAGCGAATCCAACACGACAGCGTATGTACTGTTGGAGGAATGCTGAAGGTGAGTGGACCCACTACCACCCCCCAGGGGTTTGGTGCAACTACCAAAGATTTGAAGAGTCGCGCAGGGGACGTCGTCGTATTATAATGCACCACCGCAAGTGAATTAGAGCTACAACCTCCCAGGGTATATCAAGATGAATGGTTGTGAGTGGCCCAAACTCGGCACAGAGCAGCGCTGCGGTCGGTCTTGTGTTGGTCTTTTCTGTTCAAGGCACAATGCACAGGCGAAGCGGGGCGCGACCATAGAAGAGTGTATATTCTGTGAGAGGGGGGTTAAGCGCCCTTATGAGATGTGCGAGCGTTGTACGTTAGATGCCTTCCATGGGATGATTTGGAAGTTTGAGAGAAAGACCAACATCAAGCTGCGTCCATATAAAGGTATGAAGCTAGATACCCAACCGGATTGTGTTTTAGAGACATGCCTACCTGCCAGTGGTTCAAGAGCCCCACAACATTTTGTGGAAAGCCCTCAAGACGACGCTTTTGCGACTATCATCTCCGGATCATACGACGCCAAGGTAGAAGAATAAGTGGGGGAACTATAATCATTCATACTCCTTGGGGTTGGAGGTCCTTAGGTGTTCCACCAGACTGTTTGGAAACAATCGCTGAGGAGGATGTGCAGAACGGGTGAATGTCTAGCCTGTCAATTTGAAGCTGACTGGGATAGTGAACTATGGAGCGGCGATGTATCGGTGGCTGCACGATGTATGGTTCTGCAACATACCTTTTCGCTTTGGATAAAACCAAACATGCGCGCCAGTCAACACACTTCCACTTAAAACGATCACGCCGGAAGTAGCATGACTGAATGGAGCAAGCGTGATCATTTTGTTTCTGCGTGACAAGTTTTATGAGCCGCGCGAGCGGGACAATTTTTTCTCGCTAAGAAAATTGCGCGGCCCTCGAGCAGAGTTCAGAATTAGAGACTAGCGACTCAAACTTAAAATGAAGAATTGTAAGTGGCTTGTGCATGAAGGGGCCTCGATCCGGTGCGATCGCAGGTGCCGCGGCGAGTTCTGCTACAAACACCTCCAACTACTTAAAAAGGGTAGGAATGTGTTTGGGTGCACTATCTGTAATACAGTAGTACAGCAACCATTTGATATGTGCCACACTTGTGATAGTGAACTAGCTGAGCGCTATGTGGCTCTGACAAGAGATTTACCAGTAGACGATCCCTTGGAGAAATTCATCGAGGTGAAAGAGGCTATGAAAAAAGAGCGCGCTATCTAGTGGGCTATCTAGCAGGCGGGCTTCTGGCTGGTGGGGTGAAGTCAGTAAGCTCTTTTTTCTGGTGCAAGTCGGCAGAAACTTTGCGTCGAATTTCAGCCTGCTGTTGCCGAAATTTCACTGATTCATTCAGAATTAATTTAAATTCCGCATCAGAAATTTCCTGGTCCTGCAAGGCCGCCGAGACAAGATCGGAGATTGTTGAAAGTTTCGATTCAACCAAAATCCTGATTTCGTCATGCTTCTTGGCTTTAAGTGCACATCTGCGGGTCACCAACTTGCCGGCCGCCCCCAATAGCCCACATACGAGAGCACCTATCTCTAGGCCGAAGACGACTGGGACTGCAATGGCCGTTGACAGAAGCCCCACACTCACTGTAAGCAGTGCTGTATCAATCCCATCCAAGACATTCACAACCCGATGGTACTTCTTATACAACAGAGACCGTTTTTCATGCTCAGCCTCCAAACTCTTCTGCAGTCTAGTGATCTCTTGAAGACGAAAGGTCTGGTCGGGCGCCATTGTATATTAACCACACACATCTATATATTCAATTTGAGGTGATACGTTGTGACTCCTCCTCAGTGATAAATTGTGTAGTAAACAAAAACTTGATAAGACGAATCCAAGGTGATACATTAATATTTCCTAAAACGATTTTATCAATTTTTTTAACCTCAACCGCAGGATCTGTCACACGTAGTATTGGCCCACCATCCACAATTTTAATAACAATCCACACCACTACTGAAGCCTTCTGAGATTTTACCTCAACACCTTTCATAACCTCCCCCCAATTTGTAAATGGCCCCCCTGTAAGATAGAGCTTGAAATATATACTACTCCCAGCTCCGGGGGTGAAGACAAAAGGGGGTGAAAACACATCACCTGCTACCAAAGAAAGGGAGCAAACGGCATTGTCACCTGTAAGAGTATAGTTTGTACCTATACCATCAATAAGTACCCTACCAACTTCCACAACCTCAAGCCTATACGGCAGACGCCCCATGTTTGTAAGGTAGCTGAATTTATTATTCATCATCCCAATAAAGGGATTTTTTACCACAAACCACAACATCCAGTCGGGATCTCCCATTCGGCTGTCTACATACTCCTTTGCAGTTTTGAAATGTTCGGCCAAGCGCTTCACGAGCGTGTCCTCAAACACCTTCGTGGCGTCTTGAATCCATACCACTGCACGTTTTGTAAGCTCAACATCATATGTCTTTGTCGTGTCTTTGACGCGCTCATCTACATATTTTTTTGTGGCCGCCTCATTATCCGCTGTAGGGTCTGGGAGGCTAGTGATATGGTTACCATGCATATCTAGGACATCAGTCAAGGCTCCTCCAATAAGTTGAAGATAATCTTTCAAACCCGTATCAACATATGTCTTTGTAGCCATACCTTGGGTGCGCTCATCTATCACCCGCTTAACACCGGCATCTACATATACCTTCGTAGCCGCCCCCTGATCAGTTGTTGGGTCTGCTAAATTAGTGATGAGACGTTTTTGCATATCAAGATCCCCAGACAAGGCACCACCACTAAGTTTAAGATAGGGGAGCTCACCAATAGAGTCCCTAATTACTTTATCCTGAGTATCAACATAAGCCTTCGTAGCCAAATCTTTAGTACCCTCCTCCACCTTCTGCTTTATGGAACTCTCCAGCTGAGCTTTATCTGCTTCAACCTTCGTCTGTATCTCCTGAGCGCGCACAGTCACCATCCTCCTCAAGAGCCGCTGCGCCTCCACATCGCGAAAATCAACATATTTTTTAGTGGTCGCATCTTGCTCCCCAGTGGGCTCCCCCACGCTAGTGAGACGAAACCCACCCATGGATAGTATACCTTGCATAGTGTCCCCATACTTGCGCACAAGCCCAGCCCGGCTGAGCTGTACAACAGTCCCAGCCTCTCCGCCGCACTTTCCAACAGACATGGTCTATACCATACGCAGTATTATGTCTTCAAATTGCTGCCCGCCCGCCAGCCCACGAAGCACATGAAGACATAAATGACCACAGATCACATCGTCTGCCCTCTGCAACTGAAAAGTTTGGGTGCGCACGGGACACCCTAGATAATCCAGGATCTCCTGGGGCGGGTCAAGCCCGAAACTATCGAAGTAAACCGCCATAGGCCCCGCCTTGTAATAAGCCACCCAGTGGGTCCCCTCACCCTCTGATGAGTCTAGATTGACAATCCCACATTCTGGGCTGTGTAGAGCTGCGGGAAGACCATCGCGCATAAACACACCGCGGAAGTGGGGTATATCCATAGCCGCCTTCTCAATATCAAAGTTGCTTAATGCTTCTTTTTTTTTCATCCCCTTACCACCTCTAGCCAGGTACACACCCTTACCCCCCACCCCAAGCATGTCCCTAAGACCAGGTTGGTTGGCCAACACCAACTTCAAAATATCCTCTCCTAAACCCCCCTGCTTAGGCCGCCCGGCCAGCGCCAACTTCATAACATCCTCCCCGAAACCCTGACCCTTCTTCGCGCGGCCAACTTGCTCAATACTGCGAGACACACCACCCACTTCACGCATCACCCTACCCAGAAGGTCATCCCCAAAACCCCGACCCTCCATCGCCCGGTTATGACGAGCCTGATCAACTGTCTGTGCCACACCAGCAGCTCCACCCATCAAGCCCCCCAGACCGCCCAGCCAGGGGAGCGCCTTAGCCAAGAGAGGGATCACAGCCCCCAAGGCGGGGAAAAACCCACCCACCTTAACCATCTTTTTGATCTGGCTCTTTGAGAAGGCCAGCTCAGCCCCAGAACCCGCCGCCACATTCTTCTTAATGTGGTTAATCTGACGCTGGGTCAGGCCGACTTTATCAGCACCATGCAGCTGCCCCACACCCAGGCGTAGGGTGGCACCAGTGCCGTCTTTCGCCGCCTTGACCAACGTCTCTTTCTGCCCTGGAGAGAGGCTCAGCCCATATGATACCAATGCCATAGTTATTTCACTATATCTCTAGTGTTTAATTCAAGACTGTAGTAAACTTCCTACCGTCAGATTCTAAGAACAGAGACTTATCTGCAAGGACTACGGCGAAAGCCTTGGTGTCTGCAGGCACAGCAGCGTCAAATACCACCTTGAGGGTGATAGCCTGAACACTGTTCTTAATGGCTTCAGACTGGGCGCGCATATCAATAACATGTATGGGGTAGAGCGCCACGAAATCCATAGGACTCACCAAGTTGGACGACTCCCGAGCTGTAATACCATAGAACGCCTCCTTGAAGTCGGCAAAAGCTTTGTAAGCCCGAGAGGTTTTATACTCTGCGAAGTCGATGTTCATATCCACTAGTGGATAGCGCGCGCTGTTGATCAGGGCGTGAATATTCTTCACCTTCACATGATCAAATACGGCACTGTTCTTCACCTGGTCGTTTTCACGACCTGTTTGAAAAGCCACCAGGATCCACCGAGGTTTCTCTGTTTGGGATTTAACCCCCAACTGCCAGGTGAAGGATGTGGACTGTGGCACCGCCAAGCTATCACACTGTAAGGCGCGGAAAGCCACAGGCACCCTAACCTTATTCTCTATCAGGGTCATGAGTGAGCTCATATAGCTCAGAGAGGGTATATAACATGAGGCATCATCCAGGCGATCTTGGACAGTTCGATTTTACCCTCAGGCACCGCCGCCGCACGATGGATGGTATGAGCATCGCTCTGGCGATCTAACAGTAGGGACTGCTTAACACCATAGAGCACCTTCTCATAATCATTGCAAAACCCAAAGAAATATTTGAGTGGAACACAGAAACTGAAGTTGCCCGGCGTTGTAGGTTTACCCATCATGATAAGCCGCCGCCTTTCCCAACCGGAATTCCCCGCCGCAGCCGCACCCACATCAGAGTCCTTATACCAGCCCATATTGAGGCCTTCACCCCATGCAAAGTCCTCCCCACACGACAGAAGAGTCATCATGGTGGTGGCCTGCCCAGGATATGACACATCATCGATGGTGTTATTGTTAAGTTGGTAACGTATTTTACCAAACATGAACGCAACAGCGTTGTTAACCAAAGCCGCCTGACTATTCGCATCATAGGGAGCATCTCCAACAGCTTTGAGCTTGCCTTCTACTAGAAGATAGCTCTTGGAGGGGAGTGTGAAGGCATCCTGAGCGTGTATATCAATTTGGATGGTGTTATTCTGGTTGAGGGCAGCTGGGTTCTGTGACTCATACTCCCGATACTCAAAGGATTCAATACCCTCATCGATATGCACAGGCTCGGAAATTTCAAGCATGGAAGTGCGTTGCTCATCCATGGTGATATTATAAACGTCTAGACTTATCTCTAATTGTCTTGAAACCTCCACCTCGGCTGGCGATATCCAACGCCTCCAGACTGGGCAGGACATCGGGCTGGACAGTGGGCTGGACAGCGAGCTGCTTTAAAACCTCAGCTCTCTTAGCTGTGAGTTCCCTCTTCAGCTGGGGCGGCAAAGGCCTGAGAGCGTCCACCAGCTTCTTAGCAGCCGCTCCTGCAGAGGCCACAGACTCCGTCGTCTTGGCCACATTCCTAACTAAGGGGCTGCCAACAAATTTGGCAACATTACTGACGGCACTGGGTATCACCTTAGCACCTGAAGAGACCAGACTTCCAACCGCCCGAGCTGCCGAGCCCAACCAATCGAACATCCCCCCTCCTACCCGTCTTCGACGTCTTGGGAAAACATACATGGTTACACACTGCGAATATGTAGCCTTATAGTTATTTGCTCGCCTCTAAAGTTTAATTGTGCACCGTCTTGGTCTGTCAACCAGACGCGTATGCTGTGTATACTACCAGCTTGGGTGATGGGGAGGTAGACAGCAGTTCTGGGAGACTCTAAGATCTTATAGCCGGGGCACACGTTGGGGAAGAATGAGTAGATGGTGGGGTGGGATCCCCCACCGAGGTAAGACCCACTCACCACATTACAATTGACCAGAATGCTATTCACATGGAAGATGTCAATTGGTTTCTCCCCTTCTTTATAGCCCTTAGTCAGTATTTGTGGGTCGAACCCCAGTATTTTACGCAAAGACGAAGCGCCCATATCAACCTCATAGTCTGGGTTGGTTATCTTTACAAAAGCCCGAAGGGTTGAAGGGTTGGGCCCTATGGTGATGTAATATTTCTCCTCAGCCTTCTCATCCCAATCCTTGATCTCCTCCATCTTTCTTTGAATCTCTCTATTGATCTGGGCGAGCTCATAAGCCCCCTCTTCTATAGTGATGGTTTTCCACTCCTTCTTCCCCACACGGTAGATGAAAGTATTGTTGGTGGAGTTAACATTGCTGATGGAGTTGTAGGTCTCTAGATTCAGCAAGGCCAGCTCATATGACTTCTGGGGGTCAAGGTACAGCGCTGGGGAGTAGTAGGTTGTCCAGTCGCTTTTATCCGACGTCACCACCAGGGACATATTCTCCTTCGGTGCGAGTCGCACCTCCATCGCGGCGAGCCGGTCGCGGATGTCCTTCAACACTTGAAGCTCCATGTTTAATGAATGAAGATTCTTCTGTTCAACTTGATGACCTGCTCCGTAGAGATCACTCCACTACGCATAAGCTCATCCAATATCGCAGATATTTCTGTGTCAACGCCCGTATTCCCCGCCTCCTTCGAAGCTACTAACAGGGCTAGGCGCTCCACCAGAGTGTTGGGGTCGTTGTAGTATAACACACCACTACCTCGGATTAGTCCGTATTTTTTCCCCTTTCTATTATAGACTGGTATTTTGGCAAGTTGGGCCAGCCGGCTAAATGTCTCAATAGCCTGTGGTCTTGTTTTGACGAACCGCTTGGTTAGGAGATCGTACAGCGTCTCATCTGCTGGAGCTGACAATACTAGGGTGTCCCCATCAAAAGCTTGCAACCGGCCCGCAGCCAGAGCTGCGGGATCAATAGTTAGGTTGCCGAATTTGCCTCCTCGGAGCTTCAGCCCTTGTCCACGGACGATAACCTCTTGTCGATTGTCCAATATAGTTTTAACACGCTCCCTGAATGCTTGTATAGCTGCAATATCTCGATCTATTTGTTCAATCTCCTCCCTAGTGACGCCGGCCCTCCTCTTCTTCGCCCCGAGCGTGTTTGAATTGAGTTTTGCGGTGGTATCAAGGATGCCGCGAAGTACATCATCCGATGCATTGAGGAGCGTGCCAGGCATTGGGTACTTATGTTTCCCACTAATGATTTCCCTGTCCAAGCCCTGATCTACATCAATTATAATAGGTCCTGAAGGGGAGGCAACCTCAAACTCTGGGGCTATGGCCTCCTCTGCTCTGGCCTCCTCTGCTCTGGCCTCCTCCAGGGCTCTGGCTCTGCCCTCAATGGCCCTGTTCAATGCCACAATGGCCAGAGCTAGCTCGTTAGCTTGTTTGTTTGTCCGTCTAGCCAATTCACCGGTCTGTTTGTCTGCTATTTTAGCCAACTCACCGGTCTGAGCTTTGACTATTTGGCTTATTGCCCCTGTTTGTTGTGCTGACCTATCTACTACGGTTTTAGTAATTGGTGTGAAGAGTTTGGCTGCCTCCTGTTGTAAATCTGCTTCCCCCACCCTCTCCGCCAGAAACCGCTGCTTCAGGCGGTCCCGACGTGCTAGATAATCCTTCACAAAAGCGTTACGCTTTGCTTGGTTAGTCACATCAGCCCACATGTTGTTGCTATCACAATGACATATATATCTAAATAGAAGACTTTGGGATATAGAACCGATCGAACCCACAGCGGTATTTGCCATCGTGGGCCTTGCTGGTCAGGTCGATTACTGCGAAACCGTAAGGTTTGCTAGTGCCCTCTGTGAAGAACTCCCGGAATTCATCAAAGGGCATATCACCACCAACATAGGAGTCGTGGATGGCACGCAGGTTCTTCGTGTCTTGGTTAAAGATCACCAATAGATTAGCATTGTCGCGGATGGCCTGCTTGGGAATTCTGAAGAAGCTCTGGGTTAGGTAGAATGTGTCGGCACCGCCGTGCCGGCCCTGGCAGAAGTACTTCTCGATCGGTCCCTGCTTCTCCAGCATGACATCGTCAAAGACCATGACAGCTCTCTCTTCAGGGTTCAAGTCCTCGACGGGAATGATGTCTTCGGCTGAGCTATGACAGGAGGCAATATTTTGCCCCGCGACCTGCCCAACAGACTCGGCCCAATCCTGAAGGAACTGGTACTTGTCCTGCCCCAAAGACTTCGAGTACAGGTGCAGCCGGTCATAGTTTAGGTAGCCCGGCTTCAGTAGTAGGTTGAGCATCATGTTTGTTTTTCCGCACCCCGATGGCCCGCACACAACACAACGAACAGTGTCCGGCAGCAGCCAGTGGTGGTGGTGGCAGGCTTTGTTCTCAAGGTCGTAGTTGGTTATCTCCATTTTAAATATATACACATTTGCAATATCTTCAATATGTATTGCCTGCGCTGTAAGAAGCAGACTCCTACGCTGGAGGAGTCGGAGGTTGTGCTGAAAAATCGTCGAATAACCAAGCGCGGTCTCTGTGAAGTTTGTGGTGCTAAGAAGAGCCAGATTGTTGGTATGGGGCTCCTCAACAAAGCACTGAATATGTTGCCTTTGCCTGAGCTGCATATGAGGCTGCCCGAGGGTGTCAGCTCTGAGGATGTTCCTGGAGGCTCGTTCCAGAATACAGGGAAATATAGCTACTGCGGCCCTTTCACTAAACTAGATAAGCGGATGGCCCAAGGCTATGAGGGGGCCAACACACTCGACCCCGCCTGCAAGGCTCACGACATTGCTTATGCGGCTCATAGCGATACAGCTAACCGCAACGTTGCTGATGATGTCCTAGCCGCGGCGGCTGAAAATATTGCAGCGTCTGGTGGTGCCCCCGACTGGGAGAGTCGCGATGCTCGCATAGTCTCGGCCCTGATGTCTGCCAAGAGCCGCTTTGGTATGGGCGCGCCCTCGTTTTGAATATATAGACATCTGTAGTATATCAATATGTATTGTTTTCGGTGTAAGAGACAGACCCCCACTAAGGGTGGGACGATTAGCAGGATGAAGAATGGACGGTCGGTTAAGCGTGGCACCTGCATTGTGTGTGGTGGAAGGAAGAGTCAGATTGTTAGTGGGAAAGGACTCATCCTGGGGCCCAACTCACCAATCAAGGACATCCCCGTCTTGGGCTCCCTCTTGGGGTGGCTGTTATAGAGATATATGATATGGCCTTACAATAATGGAGCGTGTTTACTACAGCCCGCAAGGTTATTGGAAAGGGCATTCCGCTGTGAAGAAGCTGGCCGCGGCAGCTAAGGTCAGTGAGACTGTGGCTAGGGAGTGGCTTCAGAAGCAGGCTATCTGGCAAATCTACCTGCCGCGGCCTCGCTATATTCCACGACCCCACATCGCCGAGTCCACACCGAATGCTGTCCATCAGGCAGATCTTTTGTTTCTCCCACATGATCGCGTTGGTTCTGGTCGCACGGCCAGGACCTATAGGTATGCCTTGACGGTGGTTGATGTTGCCTCACGCTACAAGGAGGCTGAGCCGCTAACAGATAAGAGTAGCGACGCGGTCGCATCAGCGCTTGGGCGGATCTATAAACGCGGGCCGCTCAGATGGCCTAATCTTTTGCAGATTGACCCTGGGCGGGAGTTTATGGGTGCCGTCAGTCAGTTGGTGGCTAGGCATAAGACACAGGTACGCCGTGGGCAGGCAGGGAACCATCGTCAGCAGGCCATTGTCGAGCGGTTCAACCGCATTCTGGCAGAGAGACTGTTCGGGGCCCAATATGCCCAGGAGTTGTTACTCGCTGCCCGAGGCTCGGATGAACGGTCGGTCGAATGGGTGAGAGCTCTACCCCAGGTAGTCGCTGCGATCAATAATGAGGTGACGCGTTTGACTGGTAGGAAGCCTGCTGAGGCGATTAAGGATTCGTCCGTCTCCCACGCTCCAACCGCGCCCGCCCGCCGCGCTATCGGGCGTAAGGAACCTTTGATTCCAGCCGACTCGCAGGTCAGGTATCTCTATTCGGCGGGCGAGCTTGAAGGGGGCCAGCGTCGAGCCACTGATCCTACATGGTCGCTGACCTTGCACAAGATTAGTCATATCACCCAGCAAGAGGGGCAGCCCTCTCTTTACTATCTGGTGGATGGACCGGCTCGTGGTTTTGTGCGCGAGGAGCTGCTCGTTGTCTCCCCAGACACGCAGCTACCCCCTAGCAGGATTCTAGGAAGCCGTAGGCCCTAGTGTTGACACTATCAGCACAAATCCACTTTTTCGTGTCCATGGGGCTCAGAGATGTTTTATTCATCTCATAAACCCCTATCTGGTGGCCCTTGCTTTGGATGGCCACCTGTGTGTGTTTGTATTCCCGCCGGCTGAACAGACAGTCCTTGTAGTGTTCGTGTCTGAGGTCCTTCTTCACAACTGTCCGAGCCACGCCTTTAGCTTTCTTAATGCTGATGGTCTCCTCTAGGATTGAGTACATCTTTGGTCTGAGACCGACGAACTCAGCTATCGAACGACCATTGCACTCGTCTTTGAATTTGCCGACCACCTTTTTATTCGCAGTCGAATGGTTGGGGTGGCCACGTGGATAATCTGAGAAGTCGTACCAGTCGGGGTGAGCCTTCATGTCCGCGTACACATCCTCAGTCTCCACCTGAAGTAGAAGAGAGTCAGTATCTGTGTAGCAGAGCTGGAGTCTATTACCGTATTGAGGTTTAAGCCGGTTGTACCAGAAGTCGTACATGAGGTGCTTGGATAGGTCCAGGATGGCCTGCCCACAATAGACGGGTTTATTCAGCTGGACCTTGTTCTTGATGCTGTGCACCGCCACCAGTCCACCATCGAAGATTCTACACGATTCGTAGTTGGGGCTGGCGATTAATTTTCGGAGTCGGTCAGTCTCGCTGCCTCTGACAAGGTTGACTCTGATACGCTTGCGAACATTCTCCATACTCTTCCCAAAGACGGCATTGTTCATCAGCTTGAAGAAGTCCTTCTCAAATTCCGACTTGGCTTGGGCTCGTAGAGAGGTGTTCATCTCTATGTAGGGCTTCATCCATTGGGACTGACTGAACTTGATGGCTCGGTGGATCTGGGTGACCTCTAGACCGAGGCTGTGATAGAGTTTGAGATTGCGGTAGTGGACGACGTATCGCTCCTTGTTGTGGAGGTGAGGTACCAGCTTTGTTTGCTCCGTGAACTTACCCCCCAGTTTGTTCTGGAGCTCGCGCTGATAGCCGCTCAACCAAGCCTCTGGGACGGTCATGGTTTCTGGAGCTAGCGGATAGTCGTTGTGGGCTTCATGTAGATGCGCTGGGTACTTCATATCAACCTCAACAAGCCATCCCTCTGGGGCGTTGTCGGGGGTGTTGAGTACCTCCTCGAGAGTTGGATTGGCCCATTGGAACCCACCGGTGGGGAGGTATTCCATCATGGCCCACCCATACAAGTTATTTGCATCGAGGTACATGATCCATGAATTGGGTGTTGTGGGGTCATAGTCTGAAGTCTTGGGGTTGTTGGCCTTAGCATACCTCTTGGAGACCATGGCCACACCCCCTCGGAGACCCTTCTCAAAGAGGAGGTGCATATCCAAGTCGGTTAGGAGCTCGAGTTGCACCTTCGTCTTTTTTAGGAGTGCGTCCCATGCCAGGCCTGGTGCACTGATGTAGTGGGCTGGGTCGAGCTGATATACCTCCAGGCAGGTGTCTCGGAATGCCTCGAACATATCAGCCAACAGACCGACGTCTGTTTTCAGGAATAGGTCATGGTAGCCTCCGAGTGTTTTGCAATCGAGCTCCTGCCACACTTTCTGGGCGTGGGCATAGTCAGAGTCACTGATTCCTTCTCTGGTGAGCTTGCTGTAGAATGCCTCTTTGGGTGGTAGGCGGTCCTCTGCAAAGCGCTCGAAGCTGTCCATATATTCGTAGGGGTATACGCCCTTGCGGAGAAGGAGATGTGACTGGCTCTGGCTTAGTGTGGTCCTGAACTTGTTCATTAAGACAGCCCAGGGGGTGTGCTTCTCAGTGTTGCACGTCTCACATCTTGAGATTATGTCGTTGCCTCTACGTGTCAGAGCCATTGATTTACCACAGTGTGTCAGCTCGCTGAGGTTCCCTACCAGGGTGTCTAGAGAGCTATTCATGAACTGTAGGCTGTCAATGAATTGCAGCTGACCGATGGTGAAGGAGGCGTACTTCTCTATGGTGTTTGGTATGCAGGTGATTGTTGTGTTGTCAACTTGTTTGGTTTGCCATTGGCCGTTTTTCTTCTTCTTGTAGACTGTTCTTTTTCCCCAGTCCAGACGGCCGGCCGCTTGCATGATGATGTGAGAGTCGTATCCTCTGAGGTTGTGGAAGACCACAGGTATCCTCAACTTGTCTCTGTTGATACGCCATGCTAGATTACAGACATTGTGGGCCGCACCCCGGTATTTGCCTGTAATATGGCAGTGGTCTCTCACCTTGTCCTCCTCCAGCGGCTCTTTACAGATGTGGCAGGTGGTGGCGGAGGCAAAGTCTTCACGGTCTTTTTGCCCCAGCACTATCAGAGCCGGCCGCTGTAACTTGTGGTGGATGGTGGCCCCAAGCGTTTGAGGAATTCGTCGGCAGCATCCTCCCCCCGATATACGACAGGGTTTGTGGTGAGCCCGTCGCAGCGTACAATGGTGTAGCCGAAGCCGCAGGGGGGCTGCTCAGCAAGTTGGCGCGTGTTGCTCTGGCTTGGATCCATAGCCGCACCATGTACTGGAACGTTCAAGGTCTCAAAGTCTGCGTATATGATGTATGGTGCCCTCATCTGTTTCTGGAGGGACTTGAAATTCATCTTTCCCTCTTTAGGCATGACATTCACCTGGCAGGCTGTGTTGATGCCTTGGCAGAGTGGCACATGTTGGTCCAAGGTTTCCTGAGAGGAGTGTACATGGAGACAGTTGAGACATGGATACTTCTTACCCTCATATTTACTGTTTCCATATAGAAGCCGTCCCACATCCTTGACCCAGACATAGTGTCTATTCTCATCCTTGCGTAGGAGCATGAGGTTGATTTGAGTGCGCTGGAGTTTGTTGGTTCGGAGTATGGTCGGTCCTTCTTTCCACCCAAAGACCCGGATGGCTATAGTAGGATTCTGTTTTTCAAACTTAGCAATACTAGATAGCTGCACAGGGAACTCGATTCCTTCAAAGTTTAGCTCTCCCAGGTGGGTGCTATACTTGTTGGGCCTATCAGGATGCTCTCCATGTGCTACTGGGTAGAGCGCTGAGAGTATGGCCCATTCAAAGCAGCGGTTGTCCTCATTCTTCACATTCACAACACTGCGTGGTGGGATGAAGCTGGGGGTCGCGAAGTAGCTAGAGCCTCGGAATGGTTGGTATTTTGCGATGTAGAGGTCGAGCTGCACACACTCATCATAGTGCCAATCCGAGCCCTGTTCGGTGAATGCTTCACTGTCAGCGAATATCTTGGCTATGGCAAGGTCCAGCCCCTCAGCAGTTTCCCCCTCGTGCAGTACTTCATAGTTCCTGCTTCCATGGGTGGCGATTGCTGTAATCTCTTCACCTTCTGGGGTGGTGCGATAGTATTTTAGATGGAGATACAGCTGCATTTTAACACTACCATAATCCCCCAACCCTTTTATTACCATGGCTTTGATGGCGGGCTCCATCGAAAGCATAAATGTTGCAGGCTCATCATAGTTGCTACCATCTGGGACGATTGCTTCATATTTTCTCAGGCTCCCCTCAATCTCCCGGGCGAGTTTCAATTCAGGTGCGTTGTGACTTAAAGTGGAACGCCTCTCGGCCACTTCATCTCGCACTCTATCAACTCGGGCAAGGAACTCTGCTTCGAGGTCGGCGTGTCGTTGAGCACGCTGCTGGACGCGGTGTCGTCGCTCGGCGACGATCGCGGCTCGGTCGGCGGCGGTGCCATGTACAAATCTCAGAGCGGTGGTAATCCCTGCTTCAAGTCGTGCCCCATGTAGATTGGGGTTCTTCTCGAGCAGGGAGGCCCTAGCCATCTCACGCGCTCTGGATATTTCCCCCTCAAGAACGGCCTTCCTCCTCCCACTGTATGGCATGCCATACTCGCGGGCTTGCTGTTTCAGCTGAACCAGCGTAGGCATGGCTAAATACACAGATCAGTCAGTCTCTAACAGGCGAGTGTGTAAGTACACTGATGGCTTTACATCTCTCTAATTGAAAGTTCAATCCACTATAATCTTAGCAATTCGCCGAATCTCTGCATTATAGTCCTTTACCTTCTCTTCATACCAGATTCGGTGATACTCCTTGTCATATCCACATTCTTTGCATAGTTCTAGGAGGTTGTTGACTCCCTTCCCACATTTCTGACATGGTTTAATAAATGAGCCCTTCCGTATTAGCACTGCATGGACTTTGCAGTAGTCCCTCATACAGCTACGATTGCAGGGCTCTGTGGAATGTATCCGTAGCCACTTACAGTTGTTCTTCGCGGTACGCATCTTGGTATGTCATCGGATGATACCCTCTAAATCAACGGCTCGGTCACCTGTAGGTGACCCGTGCGTGCGCTCTGGGAGGATGGCGCCCCGGGGCCTAGGGGGGCGGGGCCCCGGGGGTTGGATCCCTAGGGGGCTGTTGTTTTGGCGCTCCTGTGGTGCCCCGGTTGTTTTGGCCCCAAACCGCTATTATACATCTACTATCGTCTGTCAAGATGGCCAGGTGTCAGTACAGTACAGTTAGTTATCTGCAGCCTATGGGCAGTTCTCGTTATCCTGATGATAATTCCTGGAGTGTTATACTTGGTCAGAGTCATAGACACAATTACTTTCCCCTTGAGGTCTACAGACAGGAAATCTGGCAGTGAGTACTGCTGACTGGATCCATTGCCATCCACTGGAAATACATTCACATGTCAAATATATCATTCCTGTTACAGAAAACAAATATTCTATGATCAGTTTGACTTGGACAAGGGAGCACTTTGTCCAAAAAGGCATCAAAGTGAGTTATTCATCAGATTATCCTCACTGCTCATCGGACCATTCAATACATTCGTGTTAAGATCGCCTTTCGGTATCGCTCTCATGATGTAAACATCGATGATACCATTTCTGCTTTCGGTGACTATTCTAGTTTGGTACCCTGCACAACAATCTTGTCAGGAACACGAAAATAATCTTCAGTTTCGGAATTGTGGTACTGACTTTGATAACTGGGTGCATATTGCTGCTTATAAGAGAGAGAGAGAGAGAGAGAGAGAGAGAGAGAGAGAGAGAGAGAGAGAGAGAGAGAGAGAGAGAGAGAGAGAGAGAAACTGTTTGACAAAGTGAAATCTTTGCTGGAATAATGTCTTCAGAACACTATGAAATTGAGGAAACATACATAGACGGCATTCCATAAGAAAATCTCTCTGGATCACCTTTAGAACACTTAGGAATCAAGGAAACATACACTAAGTCTGCCCATATGAAAATCTTTGCGGGAACACTAAAACATGAAGGAAACACACATGTGGGCTTGCAATATGAAAATCTCTTCTTAGGCAACTACTTTAGAAGCTAGGAAATAAAGTTGGGGGTGTGCCATAAGAGAATCTTTGCTGGAACAGTGACTTTGAATCTATAGATGCGAGGAAACATACATGGGCGGTGTTCCTGAATAGAATCTTTGCTGGAGCAGTGATTTTTGAACCTTTAGAAGCGAGGAAACACACATGGACGGTCTGCCATAAGATAATCTTTGCTGGAACAGTGACTTTTAAACCTTTAGAAGATTGGAAACATACAGGGCGGTGTGCCATAAGAGAATCTTTGCTGGAACAGTGACATTTGAACCTTTAGAAGCGAGAAAACTTACATGGACGGTGTGCCATAAGAGAATCTTTGAGAAGCAATGACTTTTGAACACTTTGTAATCGAGGGAACATACATGGGCGGTGTGCCATAAGAAACTCTTTGCTGGAACAGTGACTTTTGAACACTTTGGAAAGGAGAAAACATACACGGGAGGTGTGCCATTGGAAAATCTTTGCTGGAGCAGTCACTTTTGTACACTTTGGAAATGAGCAAACATACATCGGAGGTATGCCATAAGAAAATCTTTGATGGAATAATTACTTTTGAAAATTTTGTAATTGAGGGAACCATGGGCGGTGTGCCTTCAGAAAATCTGTGATGCAACAATGACGTTTGAACACTTTGTAATAGAGGGAACATACATAGACGGTGTGCCATAAGAAAATCTTTGATGGAACAGTGACTTTTTAACACTTTGGAATTGAGGAAACATACACAGGAGGTATGCCATAAGAAACTTAGTTGGAACAGTGACTTGTAAGCACTTTGGGATTGAGCAAACATACATGGGAGTTGTGCCATAAGAATATCAAATGTAGGATTACGTGTTTGCAATAGACCGTCAGCATTCCTATACCTTCATTGTTACAGACAATACCAGGCAAAGGTGAGTCTAATCAACCATCCCAAACCCAGTATTGGACTGACATATGACAAAATAAACCTCTTCGGCAACGATGGACAAACATATACTAAACAAAGTAAAGTAAGTAAAGTAAATATCGTAAAGAGAAGTAAAGAAAGTACATTAAATACAGTAAGTAAAGGAAAAGCAAGTAAATGTAAAGGAAACAAAAGTAAAGCAGGTAAGGGTAAAGTGAGAAAGGTAGGTAAATGCACAGCAGTGTAACAAAGGTAGAGTAAGTAATGGTAAAGCAAGAAAAGTAAGAAAGGGTAAAATAAGTTAAATAAGTAGAGTACACGAAGGTAAAATACATAAAGGTAAAGTAAGAGAGTCGGCAGGCAAGCGGCCTAACCATTGCACTACTGTGTGTTGTAAACAACAACTCCTACATCAAAAACTACATCTGCCCAGGCATTCTACAAGAAAAACTATTTTTGGCGTCTACTAACAGATCCCTAGAACAGCAGACCCACATCATGTTTTAATGGAGTCCGAATAAAACCATACAATAGAGGAACGATCTAGATTAATTAAAAATAAAAATAAAACCAAAATCACAGAGAGAGAGAGAGAGAGAGAGAGAGAGAGAGAGAGAGAGAGAGAGAGAGAAGAGGGAGAGAGGGAGAGAGGGGGAGAGAGAGAGGGAGAAAGAGGAGAGAGAAAAAGAGGGAGAGAGAGAAGGAAAGAGAGAGGGAGAGAGAGGAGAGAGAGGGAGAGAGGGAGGAAGGGAGAGAGTAAGCGAGAGGGAGAGACGTTGTATAGGAGTAAAGCATACCATCATATGTGGAACACAGGAGTTCAACTTGTCAGTATATGTTTTATAGTAGATGGTGTGTAGTAGGTGGTGTTTCATCTATGTTATATCATGGACTAAACATTGATAGTGTTCTATGGATATGCGGTCTGAGTATGAAGCACTGTGTTGTCCTGTGTTAACAGTGACTTGGTACATATTAATGCATCACACATTCTACAATGTGTAGGCAGTGAGCTTATTATGGATTCCTTGGTAAATTTAGCCATTTTGAGAGGTAGGAATGACAGTCTAATTTACCCGAACAAAGATGTCCTTCTGATGTGTGTTAACTAAAGCAGTGTTGAGATATTGTGTTTGCCTGCAATGTATGATTATGTTAACTAAATCAGTGTTGAGATGTTGTGTTTGACTACAATGTCTGATGTATGTTAACCCAATTCAGTGTTGAGATGTTTGCTTACAATGTCTGATGTATGTTAGCCAGATCAGTGTTGAGGTGTTTGCTTACAATGTCTGATGTATGTTAGCCAGATCAGTGTTGAGATGTTTGCTTACAGTGTCTGATGTATGTTAGCCAGATCAGTGTTGAGATGTTTGCTTACAATGTCTCATGTATGTCAGCCAGATCAGTGTTGAGGTGTTTTTTGCTTCCAACATATGTTGTATGTTAGCCAAATCAGTGTTGAGATGTTGTGTTTGCTTGTGATGTGTGATGTAAGTGAATCTAATGAATAAGTGTCAGGATGTTGCATCTTGTGTCTATTCGTCACAAATATAAGAGTGTTGTCTGTCTTACGTAGAAAGACTGGGTGTTGGTGTTGTCTTGTTGGGTCATCATGTTGAGATGTTTGACCTGTCTTTGCCTAATAGTATTTTTGTTGGTTTTTATTTTATCTACAGGAAAAGTCAGAATTCTAGTTTTAGATTTTAGATGTTCCTGGGTTTTTAGTGGACTAGAAGTGTTTGGTAAATTAGTTTTTAGTGGACTAGAAGTTTTTGGTAAATTAGTTTTTAGTGGACTAGAAGTTTTTGTTAAATTAGTGTTTAGTATACTAGAAGATGTTGGCAAATTATTTTTAGTGGATTAGTTGTTGGTGGATTAGTGTTTGGTAGATGTGAAGTTGTTACTGGATTAGTTTTTGCTGTACTTAGAAGTTTTTGCTACACTTAGGAATTTTGTTTGTGGGTTAGTGTTTTTGCTGTTTGGTTTTGCTGGACTCTAACTTCTTTGTTGATACTACATGTCGGTATATTATTGTTCCTTTTAGAAGTTTAATAAACAAATGATGCTTGTGTTATTCTTAATTTGTTGTTTAGTTGATAGACTCTTATTATAGTCATTGGTGTTAGAACAGCCCTCGGAGTAATTCTTTGTTTGGAATTGGAGAATATTGTTCCAATTCCCTGTCGGCCCAACCTGGATCTTCTTAAACCTTAATTCTTTTCTATTCTTATTAACCGAGGACGGTGAAATGTTATTTCTCTTTATTCATTTTCTTCTTTGTCCCTACGCAGTCAGGGTTGCGCTCTTCTCCTCACATCACCGTAGCAGAAGTAAATGGTCCTTGCTCCTGTTGTCACCTCTGTTTCATTCATTTCCCCATATTATGTTGGATTTGTTGGTGTCAATGTTAAAGTCTTCGAGTAGTATATTTTCCTTTCCGGAAGCGAAAACCACATCCATCGTGGTAGTGAAGTGTTCGTACCAGACGTGTCCAGCACTGGGATTTCGATAGAGGTAGCCAATTATGAGGGGTGCGGGTTTGAAGTTTTAGGTCTAACCAAATACATTCTATTTCGCAAGTTTCAAAGTCTAGCATACGGTGAACATTTAGTAAATTAGAAACATGGGCTACTATGCCTGTCTCTTGTTTATTAGAGGGATCCCTTCTAAAAACGTTGTACCCTTTAATAGAGATGTCCTCATCTGAAATGTTTTCATTTTGTCTACTCTCACTAAGGCTGAATAAATGAAAATTCTGATTAAGAATAGAAGATAACTCTGGCAGCTTGTTAAATAAGTTGCAAATGTTTAAATAACCAATGCGTATTCCGGACTTATTGAGCCAGTGTTGCCACTTCTCAGACATTTCACCCATGAAGTAAGTGTAAATTAGTCAAAATTAAGCACAAATACAAGATCATACAAAGTGACAATTACATTAACTTACAAAATATCAGTAATACAAATCGATATATAAATGACAATATTATAACGATATAACTAATTAGACCAAATATAATGCAAACACAGAACAAAATGAATTAAAGAACATACAACAAATAATTAACCTGAAAAAGCTACTTCACAAGCTAAGTAACCAGCTGTTATCCAAAAGAATGAATAGATGACTATACAAGTCAATTTTTCTGTTTAAAATGGAGTATCCCACACGGGAAATAAAACGTTAAACACTAAGAAATTAAAGTTCAAGAAGGAAGCTCTGTTGCTGGTATCAATGCATATAGGATTCAGTTTTAATACGTATCCTGTCTCACAGGTCTGCATTGTAGGGACATCATAGGGGCTTGATTCAGTGCGGCAGGACTAAATTGCATCAAGTATAGAAGTTCTGGACTCCAATGATGCGGAACCTGTTGTTGTCTGCTTGGTCGCTCATTGCAGGCGTGAACCTGGTGATGCGGAACCTGTTGTTGTCTGCTTTGTTGTTCATTGCTGGCGTAAACTTGGTGATGCGGAGCCTCTTGTTGTCTGCTATGGGGCCCATAGCTGTCTTGAGCGTGGTGTGTCAAAGTGGTATTACTGCCGTGCGTGTGTACCGCTGCTTGCAACGAGGGTTCGTTGGAAGTGAGGGAAGGGAAATTTTCCTGGTAGTTATTTCCTTCACGTGAGGGTGGGGGTAGGAAG
This sequence comes from Cepaea hortensis, assembly GCA_963921405.1. Classification (NCBI taxonomy): domain Eukaryota; kingdom Metazoa; phylum Mollusca; class Gastropoda; order Stylommatophora; family Helicidae; genus Cepaea; species Cepaea hortensis. Next base: position 149,892,807 of record OY992876.1, on the reverse strand, counting down.
GAGAGGTTGATTTATTCTTGGTAGCATGTGTCCACCATTAATGGCAGGAGTTCGTGGTTCAGACGCCAGCAGACGTTTATCTGGGGTGATGGGGGTATTTCGACTGGCTTCAGTTTATCAATGTTCTTCGTGTTTGTGTGTTTTATGCACTCTCTGGGTATTTTATATTTTTTACCAAGAAGCTACTACCTAAAGTGGATGTGTGGATCTGGAGAGAGAGAGAAAGAGAGAGAGAGAGAGAGAGAGAGAGAGAGAGAGAGAGAGAGAGAGAGAGAGTTGAATTGCATCACTAATTTTTACGTTACAAAATGTATATGTACAATTTTTTCGCAATTTTGTTTTTACAGTTTTGCGAGAATGCTCACGACAATCGTCACTGCATGTGTGTGTAAAGTGTGGGAGATTGTTCATACTAGTTTCAGTGATTATGTGAGGCATCATGTGTGTGTCAAGATATGAGGATGTGTGCGCGAATGTGTATGTGGGAATGTGTGTGGGGGGTGTATTGTGGAGGGGTTGTGTGGGTGGGGAATGTGTGTGGGTCGGTGAAGGATTGTGTGTTGGGAGAGGGATGTTTGTGGGGGTTTGGGATGTGTGTGTGGATGTGGGATGGTTGCAAGTGTGTGGGTGTTGGTGGGTGGGGGGTTGTATGGGTGGGGAATTTGTGTGGGTTGGGAATGTGTGTGTGTGGGGGGGGGGGGTGAGTGAGTAAGTGGATTAGGGATGCGTGGGTGTGGGGGTGTATGTGTGGGTTGGTGGGGGATGTGTGTGTGGGTGGGGGATGTGGGGTTGAGGGATGAGTGGATGGGGGATGGGTGATTGGAAGTCTGTAGGTGGATGGGTGGAGAATGTTTAGAGGATGGTGGGTGGGTGAGTGTGTGTGGGATTTGGGATAGGGGTGGCGTGACTGTGGGTGGGGAGATTGTGTGGGTGGGGATTATGTGGGTTAGGGATGTGTGTAGTTGTGGGTACGGGATGGCGTGTGGGTGGGGAAGATTGTGTGGTGGGGGAGGTGTGAGTGGGGTGTGTGTGGTGGGTGATTGTCTGGGTTGCGAGGGGATGTTTGTGTGGGTGGGGGAAAGTGTTGTTGGGGACGTGTGTTTAGCTGCGTAGTTGCGGGTCTGTGGGTGGGTGGAGGATGTGTGGGTGGGCGAGTGTGTGCGGGGTGGGGGATGTGTGTGTGTGGTAGAAGAGATGTGTGTATGTTGGGGATGTGTGGATGTGGATGGGTGGGTGGGTGGGGGATATATGTATGCCTGGGTTGTGTGCGTTGTTGGGGAGCGTGTGTTGGTGTGGGTATGTGTGGTGGGTTGGGATGTGTGAATGGGTGAGGAATATGTCTCATAACATGGTAATATGCATTGTTTATGTTTACATCATTCATTTGACAATTTTTTTTTCCTATGTAAATTCATCATGCACTATTGATGAACGAAAGACAAGTGACTGGAAAGGCCGAATATAAGACGGACCTGCGTGACCAATTTGTAACCCTTCTAAAATAAAGATCAAACAATCAATCAATCAATCTCGCTCTCGCTCTCTGTTTTCTCCCACAGAGTGTGTATGTGTGATTCTCTCGTTCGCTCTGCCTCTCTCCACCTGTCTGTCTACCTCTCATTCACTCTCTCTGTGACTCCAACCACATCTCTCTGTCTCTCCCTCTCTCTCGCCCTCATGCCTGTTGTCTCTCACTCATTCACTCACTCTCTCTCTCTCTCATTCTCTCTCACTCACTCTCCCTCACACATTCTCTATCTCTCGATCTTTCTCTCTTAACGCTCACTCTCGCTCCCTCTATTATTCACTCATACATTCTCTCTCACTCTCTCTTTCACTCGCACTCACTCATTCTATCTCTCACTCGCTCCCTCCTCTCTCTCTCTCTCTCTCTCTCTCTCTCTCTCTCTCTCTCTCTCTCTCCACCTCTCTCTCTCTTTCCCTTTTGTGTGATATTTTGTTTAAATAGATAGTTGTTGTTTTCTTGTTTTAGCTTTTGACATGCATCTTGTTCTGTTTCCCTCTGTTTCTATTGCCTGGTATTTCCGACAAAAGACTACTTTCTCCCTGCCATCTCTTCTTTTGATAAGTTCCATAGACTGTAGTTGCCTTATCCTTACCATTTTATTGAGTGATCCAAGAACACCCGCAGCTCTAATACCTCAGCGCTTGTTGTCGTCTTTGTCTACGAAATTCTAAACACTATTCTCGAAGTCCATACCTCAACTTTCAGCATTGTCTTTGCAATTTCTTGGTGTACGCGCTGAAAACATTTACATTTGTCAAAATCGTTGTTATGAGTAAATTAACGGTAATGGTTGATAATAGTAATTTGATGCTTCTCCTTGAAAACAACGTATAGCTGAAGATTACACCACAGTCTACACACATATTAATGGAAATGACTTGTGTAGGCTTTACGTAACACGTCTTACAGACTGAAACTGCAATATTAGATTGGCACCGAAGGACAATCAATTCTTGTAAGATGATGGCACTACTATTCGAAAGTTGCGGCTTATTGTAGATGATAGCTTTGACTAATGATGACACCCTTTATTATAGACTGATAGCAGGCGTAGCATCACAATACACATGATCCTTTAGGGAGATGCCGACAACATTATGGGCATCATACTGAAATGCCCCTGTGCCTAAAACTTGGAACTTCTCTATTGGTCATATCTTATCTTGTTCATCTTGTACCTTGTTGTGTTGGGAGTTAGGATAAACAGCGGGAGAGTGCTACATGGTCTACACATATCGAGATTACCATGGGCACTGTTATTTCCTCTGTCATTGTTTCTCTTTCTTTTTACTTTTCTCTCTTCATGAAATGTTGAGTATACGTTCTCTTGTGTGACCTTTGTTTACTGTCACTTCTTTCCTTTGCCCTGGTAAGAGCTAATCGATACCACGTGTGGATTAATTTATGAATTAGTGATTGAACTAACACATTTTATATCAATCAACCATGAAGCTATCTACTGTCGTGAAATAAACTCAAAACTTACGGAGTTGACACTGTAGGTCTTGGGTGTTTCTGTTAATGGATCCTTGAAGTTGCCCGTGACCAGACAGACCCCACAACCACCCTCCAGACAACATCCCTTAGTGCCAGTGGATGCTCCACTTGTACGCAAGAAGTCCAGGAGGGGAGTGGATGGTGGATATGCGTCACTGTTTACTGTAGATGAGCAGTTGCTGTTAGTTTCCATCACTGTCATGGCAATTATGATGATTTATCAACGCTGACATTATAAACACTGTTATTATCAAAGCTGTCATTATCAGAACAATTTCTATAATAATGCTATTGCCACATATATAATTTTTAATTGTATTATTAGCGTCATTCCTTCTTCTTTCTGCTTGTGCCTTTTATTCCCTGTTTGGACATGCGGACACAATCCACTCACTCCAAGCCGCCCCAGCCTTAGCTATCCCATGAAGTTACGCCCATATTTTGCCCAAATTATTCATTTCTGTCTTTACGTCTCTACTCATTTGTAGATCTTTCTCTAATTCTTTTTCCCTGCGACTTCCAGACAAGAGCCTTTCTAATTATACTACTCTCTTGTTTTTTCAGTTTTACGTCCATACTAGCGCCCGGGCAGTTTTCTTCACATCTTGAATCACTGGTATGTGTCTAGTTCTCTCCAAGAGCTCCACGTTGGTGATTCTGCCATACAACTTTAGACTTTCTATAATTATGTTTCTGCCAGTAGCAAACATCCTAGTGTGAGGACATGCAACCTATCATGGCAGGGCAGACCATTTTTGGGGGGTTTTTTGTTGTTTTTTTTGTTGTTGTTTATTTAGGTTGCATATCCCTTACAGGACGTTGCAGTCTACACCATCATTCTTCACCTGTTGTTGATGTTCTTGGCAAGATTACGCTCAGTAGCTTGCCATTGCTTTCTGAGCGACTGGCTCACTTACTCCGTAAGTAACCAACCCGACGCGATCCACTACCGAATCTCGCGCAACTGTGTTCCTCACATGGATATACAGGATTTACGGAGGAAGTCGTTAACCTATTCGCTAGGGAGACCGGCTCTCTTGATTACATGCACTATTAAACTTTCGACTATTAAACATAAAAGACCATTTAGAATTCAGCCAATTTGCTGTCTCTTTGACACGGGTTTCCTGGATATGTATCCGTCTGTCAGAAAACTGAGTGTCGACCAGATCCTCTGGTCACTCCCTGCCGTACCATTCTCTCCAGAAATGATGTTCTTCCAAACTATAGAAACATCCAGAAGGACTCGGGCCACATCTGTCTGTGCATGTACCCACACCCCACCCAGAGGCGCAGACCCAGCCAGTTTGTGCCACAGCTCATTATCCAGTATACTAGCATGATCAGGGGAAAAAGATCCAACGGACGCTCACATTAATCGTTATCGTGTAGGTAGCCATTTGCAAGATGGAAAACATACTGACCAATAAAAATATGTCATTTGCAATGAGACAAAGAGTGTTAAAGTGCTACATAAAGTGCTACATACTGTTGTATGGATGTGAAACGTGGGCAATAAACGGACAAGCTGAAAGAAATCTAATGGAGATGTGGTTTCTGATGAAAATGTCCACAAGAAACAACTGAAAACAGTAAACTGATTACAGAAATAAGGGGTAGATAGTCAAGATGGTTTGGACATATTATGAGAAGAAATAAATGACATAACTTGGTGACATTTTACAAGATTGAGGGTAATAGGCCAATTAGAAGGCAGAGACGTAAATATCTCGAGGACATTAATCGCATGTGAATGGTCGAGACAAGAATACAAAGCTGATCCAAGACTTTGGTGATCATGTAAAGTGGCGTAAAATGACGGCTCACGCTTATCAACATTTCACATTATGATGATTCTGCACGAAGCAATTAGAAAAACATTTGTGTGAGCAAGGAACACATTCACGAGTAGACGGCAAACTTTGGATGGAATCTGTCTAGAGGCAGTAACTTTACACAGATGCATGAAGAAGTCTCTAGATGTGAAGCATTTCCATCGAAAGAGGAACGAAGAAGAAGAAGAAGAAGAAGAAGAAGAAGAAGAAGAAGAAGAAGAAGAAGAAGAAGAAGAAGAAGAAGAAGAAGAAGAAGAAGAAGAAGAAGAAGAAGAAGTAGAAGATAAAAGAAGATAAAAGAAGAAGAAGATAAAAGAAGAAGAAGATGAAGATGCAGAAGAAGAAGAAGAAGAAGAAGAAGAAGAAGAAGAAGAAGAAGAAGAAGAAGAAGAAGAAGAAGAAGAAGAAGAAGAAGAAGAAGAAGAAGAAGAAGAAGAAGAAGAAGAAGAAGAAGAAGAAGAAGAAGAAGAAGAAGCAGCAGCAGCAAGGAAAATGTGAGACGGCGTGGACGACCTAAGGTCTATCCTTGTCAATATGGAAGCACTATACTCGAGTTTCGCTCTCGTTTGAGCTCGTCAGTAGTGTATATCCCTGACCGGATCCGGAAACAAGCCCCGGATCACTGGCGTGTGAAGCGGGTGTGTAACCATGGGGCACACGCTGGACACGGCCAAATTCTCATAACAGAACACTACAACGTCACCCATCGCAGGCTATAGCTCAAGATTGCCCAATAGCCGTGACTGGCTTCCGTCAGTCGATGTGGACCCGATCGATCAGGACGTCTCACTGGCAATCCAGTGAACAATAATCAAATTGATTATTTGGTTGTTTCGGGATTTGAAATTTAAATATTTAGCACAACCCACTACTGGCAACGTTGATCCAAAGAAATTGTTAAAATCACAACTTATATCTTAACATAGCAAAAACAAAGATAAGCATACATATAAAACTACCATTGAGAAAGAAATATACGTTAATGATGATTGATTGGAGGTGGTGGAAAATTTCGAATATCTTGGGTCATTGATTACCAACAATGGTGATACAATAAAAGAAATTATATGAAGACTATCAAGTGCTCTTCAAAGGCTAAAACAACTGAATACATTATGGAGTGGGACAGATAGAACTACAAAAATTAGATTTTTAAGAGCATGCATCTTCCCATTGCAACATACGCCTGTGAGACTTGGACACTTACTAAGCAAGCTGAACGGCGCATAATCATTGGCACCTTGCCGTCTTGACAGACGATAGTTTGTGCTTTAAAAGGGCATAATAACGTTTACTTATGGCGGTAGCGCATGTGACTGATAAGGCCAATTTGCGCTGTAAATGTCCGTTCACAGTGGGTGCATGTGAACACGAGGTCATTTCCACCATCATGCACCATCTTGCGTCACAAACGCTCGGTGTGTGACTTATCTGCAATAATTTTCTCCTTTGTCTTTATTCCATTTCTGATGTTTGTCCTCCATGCAACACGTTCAGCGGCGACTTGCTCCCAGTGTGCATTATCAATGCCTGTATCAATCATGTCCCGCTTACACACATCTTTGTATCGTAGTAGAGGCCGACCCTGAGATCTCTTACCCATCTGCAATTCACCAAAAAAGATGTCCTTTGGTATTCTACCATCATCCATCCTCCTAAGATGTCCTATCCATCTAAGTGTACGAAGACTGAGCATGGAATAAACTGTCACACAACCTGATCTTTCCAATACTTCAGTATTTGTGATTTTGTCTTGCCACTTAATACCAAGAATACTTCGCAGACACCGCATATGAAAGCTGTTTAAATGTTTCTCTTGGTGTGAGTAAGTTGTCCAGGTTTCACTGCCATAAAGAAGAGTGCTAAGGACACAGGCTTGATAGACAAGGATTTTTGTTTTGGCAGTAAGCTTCCTGTTCTCCGAGACTCTTTTTGTTAACCTGTTCATTGTTGTTGCTGCCTTACCAATCCGGATGTTAATTTCCTGATCTAGGGATAATTTACCATTTACCACTGATCCTAGATATGTAAAATGGTCTACCATCTCTAGTTCAGCATCGTCAATAAAGATTGATGGTACACCATGTGCACCATGTGACATAATCTGTGTCTTCTTTTTGCTAATTGTTAAACCAAATTCAGAACAAGCATTGGAGAATACAGATAGTAGACATTGCATTTCTTCCTCAGAGTGGGTCGTAACTGCAGCATCATCTGCAAAAAGCAACTCTCTGATCAGTACCCTCCTAATTTTGGTCTTGGCCTTCAATCTTTGAGCATTGTAAAGCCGCCATCTGAGCGTGAGTGAATGTATATACCACCATCCTGATCACGAAAGGCATATTTCAATAGAAGTGAAAAGTATATTCCAAAGAGGGTGGGAGCTAGTACACAACCTTGAACGGCGCATAAATGCTTTTGAATATAAATGTTATGGCCGGATTCTAAGAATATCTTGGATAAAGAAAAGAACAAATGCATCCATACTTCAAGATCTGAACATTGAAGAGGGTTGGCTTTTAAAGACAATAAAACAAAGAAAACTGAAATATTTTGGTCACTTGAAACGTCATGAAAGTTTTGAGAGAACAATAATGGTGGGGAATATACCCGAGAAGAGAGGAAGAGGAAGGCCAAAGAGAAGATGGGTGCATGATGTCGCGGATGATCTCCAGCACAACATTTCCACCACCATTAAATTTTTTACAGTCTGTACCATTGTCCACTTTTCCCATCCATACACAAGTACACGACTTATATAACAATTCAAAACTCTTTTTCGAGCTGTAATTGACTTCTTTTTATTGATCGGTGTGTTTTCCATCTTTGCCATAACGATTCTTGTTCTAATGTCTTCAAGGCACTCTCTTAATAGACTCTCTCGCACATCAATATTTTGTCCTACGGCATTATCTATCTTGACGTCAGATTGTTGTTTCCATACATAACTGAAAAAAGGTAATACTTGGAATGCTGCATTTATGATTGTCAAATTTTAAGCTACATTAGCTCAGTATATAATTTAATATTAATCGTTAAAACTATATGAGAATTATGCGTCCAGTGCAGTAGATATCTTCATTTAGTCTATATTGTTTGTGTCTAAATGTGAAACATTATACAGGTCTAACGGTACAAAAGGGTGTCGAGTGGGAAAAACTGTCGAACCGCTGGCGAAAGAAGCCGAACTCACCACAGATCCATATGTTTCATACAGCTGAGGACACTGTCCTGTATAAGAAGGAATTGTGATAGCTCTTTCGGGAAACGAATTATTTATGTCAGTGTTGAATGTAAGTGGACTCTCAGTTAGTTGATGTCGAGTTGTTTAACATATGTGTGTTTATACATCATTATCATCTCATCTAATCTTGTTCCTCTTGTTCCTTGCGGTGTCAAGGTGAAGCATACACAGACGGAGAGTGTCCGTTTATCATATTATAGATTCTCGTGGACTCTGTTATTCCCTCTGCTCAACGTTTACATGGTCGGCCTCTTCTTCTTGATGCATGTGGTCTGTACCTCATTGTACCTTGTGGTATATTGTCAGTTGGTATCCTAGTCATGTGGCCGAACCCTTGCTGTTTTCTAATGGAATCTAGCGCTGTATAGGGAGTTAGAAATACAGGTTGACTGCAGATTAATCACTGACACGTGGAGTCCGCTCTGTCTTATGGTGTTGCCGCATGGTGACTAGTGGAAGGACTAGACCAGTGTTTCCCAACCTTTTTTGTGCTATGCCCCACCTAAGCCTTTCTAAAATTCTCATTCCCCCACCCGCTCCGCCCCCCTCTCCAACATATAAATTATTTTTAATATTCAAAAATTGAAATGTTCACTAAAGAAACTTAACTGATAGGTTTTATGAAGAAATCACTAGGAAATTAGTGAGAAAACACAGTAAGTAAAGTTTCAAAACATATAATGGAGAACTGAAATTCAAGTACAAAATAATTTTAATGACAGATTTTTCTATATTATTTTAATTATTAGTAATTATGTATTAGTTAAATTTAGTGAGATCCTGGCGCTTGATGCTTGCTGCAAAGAGATCGTATGTCAGGTTCCAATTTATTTAACTGCAGTCTCAAGTCTCCCCGTTTTGTTATATCCAGCCGATTTCTTCCATTTTCGAATTGCCCCCCTTAACAATCGAATTGCCCCCCTGTGGGGCGTGGGCCCCACGTTGGGAAACACTGGACTAGACAGACCGGGTCTTGTTCCTTGCTTAATGTGTCCTTTTACCACCATATGGTGTATATCTCTCCTTCTGGGTAATGGGTTGAAGCCTATTAACAATGACGTGCCTACAACCTGTGGTAAAAACATTACTAGCTTAGGCCGAATCCAGGCCAATCCACATATCCCTTCCTGAATCATAACCTGGTTAATCCTGACATACCTCTACCCTGATGGGAGATTCAAGTACCGGTCTTAATCAGATAATCCACATTAATGCAATCGTTGTCATTGGAGATCATTGGTACACAAAACATTATCACCTCTGTTTGTGAATAGTTCAGTAATCAACAGTGTACCAATGCCATCACATACGTACTGTTTTAATATTTGTTTCTGAAGTGATGTTATCTCCTGTTTTTGTTACACAATATAGTATCACCCCTATTTGTTTTTAGTTCAGTGTTAAACAGTGTGCCTTGTCGAGATTTGATGTTCTCAAGGTTGTTCACAAACGTACTATATTAATATTTGTTTTTGAAGTGATAAGTGTTATCTACTGTCTTTGATATGTTCAGCAATCCGTTCATAACATGCACATAAAGCCTACAACCTGCAGTAGTCCGACAGATAAAACTGTAATTAAAATGTAATTTATCAGTTTCATAAATGTGTGATAAACAATCATAAAAGCAGATAACTCATAAAAATCAGTTACATCACCGAACTCAGTTGTATCGTCTAACTTCGAAGTTGAATCTTCATTTAACAGACTGGCACATGCAGAGAGAGAACAGACAAGCATGGCATCAGATACAACAAACAAAGAAAAGGTCTTTATGGCATCTTTAGTCAAATGCCCCATGTGCTCTGTGAGGTAATTTCAATTTAATTTTTACATGTCTGTAATTTATGTAATTTTTTACACGTCTGTAATTTGTGTAATTTATTTACACGTCTGTAATTTATGTAATGTTGTTTACATTTGGAATGTGGGAGGTCAACATGATGGAGTGGATAAAAACGCTCGTTCTGAAGCATCCGGTGTGTTGATGACGAAACAACGGGTAAAACCGGCCAATTGAACTAAAATGTTGACTTCTTGTCCTTGACTTGAAGCCGTAAATTACATGTAACTCTGAAGCCGGTGTGGGTACGCTTGATAGCGAGTTACACATGATGGCGAGGAAAAATCATTCCAGACACTACAAGTACTAGCACGTGTATAGACTTCGCTTGAGTTCAAAGCGAGGGAACGAGAAAAAGTTAGTTAGTCGCGGTTATAACTTCACGGCAACGGGTCGTCCTCGTTATGCTCCGTTCCTGTGCCAGTGAATAGCACACAAAATGCTCCTCACTGCCCAATGTGAAAAGTGGAAATGACAGGAGTCTCGGCAAGCCAACAGCCCGCACAGGTACACTGTGCATAATGCCGCGGCTAGAATGCCAACACAAATGTCCTCCACGGAAAATATAGTCCATCAGTTCATCATCAATGAAATCGGCAGTCACCAGAAAGACTTAATTGACCCAGGTTTTATCCCATATGGCTCGGTATCTTTCCGCAGGGCGACCTGCTGAAAGCGCCGCACAAACACGAACTCCGTAGCTCCAGCGACAGCTCCCAGGAGTCTCCTGAAAATGCATTCGTAAACCGAAAAGGCAAACCAGACAATTGGGCGACAGCCGACCATCATCGTTCCGAATATGCATTTCACGTTAGTTAGAAACAACCGCGGACAGATGTAACATCATTCCAAACGAAATTCACAGCTCACAGTGTCGCGCCATAAGAAAAAAATGGAATGCAATCGCTTTTGAGATAAATACACATTATTGAATAGTCGCTCATTTAAATAGAGCAGGTCTGCAAGGTGTGGACTGCACCTGGCCCTGCAGCCAGCAGGGTTAGGATCGGCTAGCCTCTCCTAGGAAGAGTGAAAAGTGAAGAATAGTAGTCTGCCAATGACCCGCAGACTACACAAGTCAACCCCACCTCCACGTGGTGCAGACTGGGAAACCATGACCGCAAGGTCATGGGCTAAAGGGGATATGGCTCGCCATAGGGGATAGACTCCCTGTGGTCAGATTTTTGTCCTAAACCTGCGACTGGCCTACCAAGCCGGCAGGAGATCTTCTACCGCTCGTAGAAAAACTAAGAAGTATAAACGGACTGACCCTAATGGATATAGACCCGACAATGTTAATGGACTACGAGATAGATCAGCGATTCAAAATAAATAAATAAATAAAACAGGCACAATGAACGTCTGCGGTTTTAGTAGTAAAGAAGAAGAACTTATAGGAACAATGGAAGAGAGGAAAATTGAACTGATGGGAATAGCGGACACTAGAATAAAGGGGGAAGGACGCACGGAGATCCACCACAGTTACACGCTTGTCTACTCTGGAGTGGAACAGCAAGAACGGGCAAGACATGGTGTGGGAATAGTCATTGAACCACAGCTAGCAAGAGAAATACTAGACATAAAATATATATCAGAAAGAATCATAACAGTGAGAATAAAAGAACAAACAATTACAACATATGTACAAATATACGCACCATGTAATACAAACAATAATGAGCATGAATGAGATGACTTATAGAAGACATCCATGGCGTGCTAAATAAAATAGATAGGCAGGACAACATCATAGTTATTCAAGCAAGACTAGGACCCAACAGAGCAGGCATAGAAAAACACCTTGGAGCATTTGGAGACCAACATAATGAAAGAAATTATAAAGGAAGTAGACTGATAGCGCTAAGCAGCCAACACGACCTCTATATAACAAATACATTCTATAAACACAAAGACTCACAAATATACACTTGGTATAAATATAATGATCTAGATACCAAAAGCCACATTGATTTTATATTAACAAGAAATAACAGAAAGAGAAATATATTAGATGCAAGGGCAGTGCCCAACTTAGGTATAAACACAGACCACAAAGCAGTCGTTGCCACAATAAGAATCATCAGTAGAAGGAAGCAAAGACCAGGAAAATACATGCCATGCGAATTAGTAAACTTAAAAAACCACAAAGACGAGGTAGTGAGTGAAAATTATGAAAAAGAGCTAACTGAAATCTGTGTAAAGTTACCTATAGAAAGAAAGACAGTGGAAGAAGAATGGGAGATGTTCAAATCAAGAATTTTAAATACTGCAAAGATAACATGTGGAACCACAAAAAATGCAAAACACGGATAAAGAAAATAACAAATTGGTGGAACGCAGAAAGCAAAAAAGGAAAAATATAAAAAGTGGTCGAAGAGCAAACAGGAATGCGATAACAAAGAATATAGAATAGCGAGAAGGCACGTGAATAGAAAGTAAAGAGAGAAAAACAAACGGACTGGGAGGAGTATGGAGAAACTCTAAATAAAAATAACAAGGAGGCAACTAGAAACGTCTATAAAAAGTTAAGTGCAATGAGAACCAGAGGAGAACCCTTTGACCCAACAGAAATAATTAACAACAAAAATAGAGAACCAATAAGTGTACAAAAGCAAATCCTAATAAGATGGAAACAGTACCTCGAACAACTTCTCAACACCCCATCAGATGTCACAGAAATTCAAGAAACCCACACAGATGCCACCGAAGAACTAGAACCAGATATACTGAAAGAAGAAATTATAGAAGCCGTCAGATTTGCACCTTTTAGCAAATCACCAGGACAAGATGAAATACCAAATGAACTAATTAAAGCAGCAAGAAAAGTAGGAACAGCATGGCTACATAGACTATTCAACCACGTTTGGTTAGAACAACAAACACCATGAGACTGGGGAAACGCCGTAATTATCCCAATTTGGAAAAACAAAGGCAGAAAAAGAGACTGCACACAATACAGAGGCATTTCACTGTTGAGTCATATTGGGAAAATATTTTGCAAAATTCTTGAAAAAAAATTAAGAACTATTATAAAACCCAAGCTAAACGAAACGACTTGGATTTAGGAAAAACAAAGGATGCCCAGATGCCATTTTTTCTCTTAGACAACTTATCGAAAAATCAATCGAATTCAATGAAACACTCTACTTAGCCTTTGTCGACAAAGAAAAGGCATTTGATAGAGTAGATAGAAACAAGCTGTGGGAAATCCTTTAACAATATGGAGTTAGTACACATTTAATGAACCTATGTAGAAGCTTATACAACAACAGTGAATGCATAGTGAGAGCAACCGGAGGACACTCAGAACCATTTACCATAAGATCCGGAGTACGACAAGGTTGTCTCCTGTCCCCTCTCTTGTTTATAACATATATAGACAACATATGTAAAGAAACCAGCTAAACAGAGACCGCAAGAACACCGCATGACGAGAACACAGAAGAAGAACCATCTGCAAATCTAACTATTAGAGAACTCCTGTTTGCGGACAACCAAGCACTAATAGCAAAATCAAAAGCTGAATTACAAGACCACATGAATAGTCTAAACGAAATGTGTAGGGAACATAACATGAAAATAAGCACAAGTAAAACAGAGGTACTGACTATAACTAAAGAAGAAAAAGCAACAACGATTTACCTTAACGAACATCCATTGAAACAAGTAAAGACTTTCAAGTACCTAGGAAGTATAATATCATCAAATGGCAAATCAGAAGACGAGATCGAAAATAGATGCAACCAGGTAAACCAACTCATTGGACAAATGGCACCAATACTAAAGAATAAACATGTATCAATAACTACTAAGAAAGCACTTTACAACACAATCTTCCTACCAACTCTATGTTACCAATGCCAAACCTGCACAATGACAGAAAAAGATAAAAGAAAAATCACAACAGAAATGAGATTCCTGAGAAGAATATTCAATGTATCAAGAAGAGATAAGATCAGAAATGAAGAAATCAGGACTAAAGTGGGGGTTACAGCTGCACTAGATTTTATTAGAAAGCAGCAAGTCAAATGGTTTGGTCATGCATGTAGGTTATAACTAATACTAACAGTATACCACAACAAGCAATGATGTACAGACCGTAGGGAAATAGAGGAAGAGGCCGACGACGTAAACGATGGACGCAGGGAATAACAGAGTCCATGGGAATATCAATATATGAAGCCCATAAGCGGGCACTCTCCCGCTGTTTATACTTCACCTCGACACCGCAAAGTGCAAGAGGAACATGATGAGATGAGATGAGATTAAATAGAGCAAAATGTTATCTCTGCCTTTTCTACTGCCGATCGTACAGTTGTGACACAGATTTCCAGTGCCTCTCTTTTCGTTACATGGACCTGTACATTTTTCAAACAGTTGTCTAGTGCACGTCTTCTCGTCACATAGACCTGTACAGTTGTCATACAGTTCTCCACTGTTTCTCTTCTCTTCACATGGACTGTACAGTTGTCACGCAACTTTCCAGAGCCTCTCTTCTCGTCTCGTGGACCTGTTTGTCTTATTCTGGAACGATAAGAAATCACGCTATATTTATTATTTAAGAAATCTTAGTAAAAAGAAGCAAATCTGCGAAAAGAGAGGTAATCATTATCATGTGTCATGCCTATAAGCGTGGACAGTCATGTTTCGCCATCCCACACGACCACCAGAGTCGTGACCAGCTGTGTTTTTGTCTCGGTTGATATCAGTAGCTGTGAGATCCCAAAGTACCATCTCCAATAGGGTCGTGTTGCAGTGCTTTCTGTCACCTCTCCAAGCTCAGGAACCAGTGGGGGATGCAAGGCCGCTACTGGGACTTGACATCGGCAGAAACACATATTGGTCATGGTGGTGTACAGTACACACGGATTGGCTTGGAGTACGCATGGACTGGTAATTTTTCCTCCACGGGCTGTATGTATGCCAAGAAATATTTCACACTTTGGCAAAGAAACACAGTAATATTATTTAATCATCATTGCATAAAACTATAGGAAATAGACAAACATCATACTTTGGTCACGTGATAAGAGGAGGGCCATTTGAGAATGCTCCCCCCAACCAAATGTCCAGAAGGAATTCACACTTTAGCAAAGAAACACAGTAATGTTCGTAAACAGTATATTGAACCATAGGAAATAAACAAGCATTATTCTTTGGTCATGTGATGAGAGGAGAGGAATTTGAGAACATCGAGTCAACCGGAAAGATCAGTGGGAAAGAAGAGATGATGATAGGTGGAATGGGACACTCCCTAGGAGGAATTTCATCAGGAGTGGTGATCATGAGAGTTAACGACCGACAGCTGCTGGCAGACATGAATGACATCGCCAGTTATCGCGCACGTGATGACGATGATGCGTATTTATTCTGTAAAAAACGTGTTTGTTCTTCTTCTTTCGTTCGCTTGAAACATGTCTACAACTGCAATGTCGTCTCCTGTATGAATCTAACAGTCTTTTTTAGTTCATTCAGCGGTCCATAGAGTTTATCTTCCACTGTTGTCTCTCTAGGCCAGAAGGTTCGCCTGGATATGTTGTAGTTTGGGCAATCCTGGAGTATGTGCTCTGCTGTCTGCGACGCCAAACCACATGTGCACATGGCTGAGTCACCAGTCTTGAATTTTGTATACAAGTGGTTGCGTAATCTATTGTGTCCTGTTCTGAGGCGCAGACGAATGACCTGTTCTGATCTGTCCATAACGTGGTAGTCGTCTTGAGTACGGTTTGGTGGCTTTCTGATTGATTTGATCATTCTTTTCTTTTGGTGGTATGTAATAGGCACATCAGGTTGTTCTTCTTTTGCTCCTTCCTTAGCCAATCCTTCAGCTTTGTCGTTTCCGGGGACTCCATAGTGGGATGGTATCCACTGTATGGTGATCTTACGCTGACTGCTAAGTTCAGAAAGTAGTGTCCTTAGAACTGGCAATTTCCCATACAGGAGCGCCTCTATTACGGATTTTGCATCTGTCAATATCACTGCAGGTTGTGTACCATGGCTGGTATTTTGTAATTTCTCTGTGGCTATCTTGATTGCCTCAATTTCAGCATCATAGTTATGGCAGTACTTTCCTGTTGGAATTCTGGCCGTGTCTCTAGTATTATTTGGGTATTCTATGTACACTCCCACTCCTCCATTTCGAACAGCATTTTGTGCTGACCCATCTGTGTAGACTCGGATCCAGAGGTCCTGTGGGTATTCATCATCAAGGAAGCTGAGAGTGGCTGTTCTGCGCTGTACACTGTTCTGTTCTTCCTTGTCCAATATTCCTCTCACTTTTGACTGGATTTGTAGCGATATTCTATGCTCATCTTTCCACGGGGTTCGCTCTGGAATAGTTGTCAGGGGGATACCAACTGTGGGAAGATCGATGGATTCTCTGCAGAGTTGTTTGGCCTGGTGGATGAAACTACTTCTTTTCAACCGCCCCATAGCTAAGTTTTCAAATCGGTTCTTCATAGGGTGGCCTGGCAAGCTGAGAAACGTTTCTGCTTGTATTAGTGTTTTTGTATCTCTGCGTTCTCTTAAAGCTTGTGTCCTCCCCATTTTCTCCATTGCTACTATAGGGGTTAATCTCATCCCTCCTGTGATGACTCTAAGTGCTTGATTTTGCACCTTGTCCAGCTCCTGCAATGTAGATTTTGATGCTGAACACCACGCAGTTGACCCGTATTCCAAGTGTGGTCGTATGCTCTGTTGGTAAACTTTGCTTAGTATTTTCCCACTGGCTCCCCACGTGGTTCCAGTTAGCTTTCTCAGGATGGCAATTTTCCTTCTGGCTTTTGCTACTGCTTTTTTGATGTGTTTTCTCCATGTCAGCCTGTCGTCGAATGTTACACCAAGGTATGTTGGTTCCTTATCTTCTCTTAGGGGTGTTCCATTTATCTGAATGCTCCCTGCCTTTTGTTTCGGAGAAAGGGTAAATAGAGTGGTGCTGCACTTGTCAGTGTTTATGCTGATACACAAACGTGTTTGTATTATGTACGATATTGTAAATTCATTTCTAATAAATTCCTTGCATATTCTTTCAATTACTGTTCCATGTTCTATAAATTACTGTTCTATGTTCTATCAATATACTGTTTTATGTTCTATAAATTTACTGTTCTACCTGAAGCCACCTTCCACTGAAAGGAAACTTGAGAAAAGGGACATATGCCTGCACGTGTGAAAACTGTGGCCACTTTTTCAAGCTCCAGGCCGTGGGGGATTTGAAAGCCAGCATTACAATGACGGTCAATGGACAAAGTTATGATGGTAAAGTACTAATCTGCTGAAATATTTAATCGCATCATTCATTTCAAGGCATTATTTCATATCATTATTGATGGAATGTAGACTGGCCACTCCAGATTGAATGGCAGCTGTATCACAAAATTAAGATACTTTCATCAGATCTCTGTTTGCGTGTGTGTGTGTGCGCGTGAGTGTGCGCGCGCGTGTATTTGTGTAAAAAAAAGGGGGCGGGGTACAATAACTACATCGTGACTAATCCTGCTAAAGATCTACTCAACATATGAGGGGGCTTCAAATGAAAACCTTAAAAGTGAAATTACACTAGCCTACCATTCATTGTCTTGTAATCTGTCAATATTATTATTAAGGATGTGCAGAGTGTTAAGCACATGATTTCACAGTGCAGCCAACACGATGGTGTTATAAGGACAGTTTAAATATGGCCGCCCCACTGTTGGCATGCACCAAGGAGAAGCAGCTTTGTCGTATCCGTTTTTAAATCAGTGAAGGGGTGAAATCTATATAAATTCATTGGCGAATGAAGGTCCAGTATGCATGACTGCCAGTCTATCAAGTATATAAGTGGAGTAGGAAGTTTAAAAACGTCGTGACTTCTGTGACAGACTGTTCATTGAGTTAGTGACCCCAGTCTATTTTCCTACAGGAATCTAAGCACTTTATCGGCGCTGGAGGACTTACATTAAACGCAGCGGTGACTACATCGAAAAATGATACATTTGTTCTTTACTTTCTCAGAATATATTCACCAACTCACAAAAAAATACATTTAAGGTTTTCATTTGAAACCCCCTGTACATATCGAAGTTTATGATTGCAAACTAACTCCGTCGAACTCTTCTTGGTTACACGTTTAAAAAGGCTCAGCAATCGATATGCCACAATAGTTTCACTTATAAATGTATTTCCTTCATTCTGCACGTTGTTCAGTCACTGAATGTTGTATCATTACTGAAACGTCTTTACGCGTCCACCTTAGTACGATGGAGAAAGAAATGTTTCGTGTGGAATGGCTAAATTGTATGGATATTTTGCCCTGGTCATGCAGGAGTGCTTAGGAATGAACAAGCTTATAGGCTGGCGGATGTCAGCAACTTACTTGCGACAGGTAATTCAGGACTCCCTACTTTTGCACTACACGAACTAACAACTCGTGTGATTTGCAAAAGGGTACATTTATATTTAGAGCTGATTACAAACAAGCTCTGCGAGCGGGATACTTCATTGATAATAAACATCATGGTATGTTTCACAGATGCAATGAAGAGGTGATAATAATAATGATACTATTCACTAATTGGAATCTAAAGCCTAGCTAACACTATTGTCTATAAACTATATAAGGTTCCTAGCGAACAGGTCTGCTCTCTAGCCGTCCTTGTCCCAGTCTGAGCCACGCTTCTAGTTGCGCGTTCAACTACGGACATTCAGTCCTCCGTGCGCTGGCGAGTTTGCGTGCATAGAGTCCCAGCACGCTGGTCAGTTAACTAAAATAACTGGTATTCTCTAGTTACTCGTCGAGAGGCCAATTTACTATACTCTTGGGAAACCCTCGCTCATAAGCACTCAATGCTCTCTTAGTTGACACGAATCACCAGTGAGCAGATCACTGGACCTGGCAGGATATTGTCATATGCCGATGATGTTTTAGTGTATCGTCAGGGGAAGGATAGAGAGGAGGTTGCTGTGGAACTACAAACCGAACTCAATCGCATAAGTACTTGGTGTAATGAATTTGGGGCAATGGTCAACCCAACAAAGGCAACAGTGACTTGGTTCTCGTTGAATAATCATATTGTCAACACTCCAACACCAACTGTAATGCTGTGTTCAGAGATGGTGGAAAGAACGCAGGCAATGAATTACCTGGGGATACGGTTTGATCGAAGCCTTGCTTATAATGTGCACATAGACCAGGTGATAATAAAGGGGTTTGGCAGCGATGCGGGTGATGGCGGCAGCAAACTGTGAGCAGCGCCATCTATGTCTTCTGTACGAGGGGTTGGTCATGTCTGTTTTGGAGTATGCAATGGCAATCCTGACTCTCAGCCATAAGCAGATAGAACGGATGGAAAGGATACAGAATGAAGCTATGCGCATTATTCTTGGATGTACAAGAGATACAGCATGCAGGGCGATGCGCTACCTTCTTGGGTTTCCAACCATTGAAGAGAGAATACAAGATTGCAGGGCACGCGCCTACCTCAGAATTAACGCAAACACACAACATCCACTGCATAGTGAAATTAGGAAGGTGAAGCGCAGCAGGTTAAAAAGAGGACGGTCGTGGATGGGTCAAGCCGAAAACATTCTTCAACAGGTGTGTTCACTTGAGGACTTAGAACCTGGCGAGGAGTGGGTGCAAGTGCCAACAGACTTCTGCACATCCTTTTCAGTTTGCATCCAACTTGACAGAAAATGCAGACAAGAAAATCCGGCTGCTGTTGAGGCTGAAGTACAAGCGTTGATTTTCGAGAATTCGCTAGACGGTGACGCGGTCATCTACACAGATGGGTCGGTCGTCCGACATGTGAGAAGCTCATGGGCCTTTACAGCTCGGGCCGGAGGGAGAATTTTGAAGGAGGACTCTTGTGCTTTTACTGAAACCACAAGTAGCCTGACCATGGAAGTCATGGCAGTAAGTAAATCAATAACATGGCTCGAGACACAGACATTCACTAGGGCTTGTTTCCTTAGCGACTCAATGAACATGATCAAGAGGATAGAGGAGGGGTCGATCCGAAGAGAATGGTTGCTGCCTCTGGAGCGGTCTCGACTGGCAAAGATTAGTTTCATCTTCGTGCCAGGGCATGCGGGAGTACAAGGAAATGAGCGGGCTGACAAGCTCGCAGGTGAGGCTACTGTGGAGGGCGGACGCGCCATGGACCAGGCCGACATTCTGAATGCTCTACGAGAAGTAAGACTTTTGCGAGAACCAAGTGATGACTGTGAATCTACAACAATGGCCAGACTGCGAGAGCAGCAAATTAAAAGAGGTGTGGCCAAACAAGAACACCACGCAGGAAGCCAAAGAAGATTGATAAACCAACACAGAACTGGCGTCGTTAGCCGCTACACGCTGCGGGATTTGCTGAGGAGGGGATCCGAGCACTTATGGACTAAATGGTTCGATGTGCAATGAGGATGATCTGTCGACTAACTAACTAACTAACTGTTTTCTGTTGTCAAGCTAAATATAGTCTCCGTGTCTCTCCTGTCTGGTGTTCTCTGTATAGCTCCGTCTTAGCTCTCTAAGCTCTTATGTAGATCTTTGACACGCTCCTCTCCTCTGCGTGTAGTGTTACACCCGTTTAACTCCTGTATGTAACATGTATTGGTCACTGAAAAATTGGCTGTCCAATTTTGTCAAAGATCTCATAAGTTTTAAGTATCTCTTCTGGGGATAGAACAAATTCTCTTCTCTGCCTTTTCACACTGTTATATTGATTCACTCGGCTAATTGAGTAGTGCATCACATCAGTATAGTTGGCTATTGACCTCTATTATATTCTTGGGAAATGTATTGATCCGGAACCGTTGTCTTATGACTTATGTCCTGGCTTCCGTCGTTTGACCCTATGTCCTTTGACTTCTGCCCGTTGACTTATGTCTCGACCTGTCCTCAAATTGCCCAAAATGACAACCCGCTACAAGTTGTCTCTGTTACGAGAACAACACATGAGCACAAATGTTCATGTTCCCCTATAATATTAGCACCAACTCGTATGCTCTATGTTCTACTCTTCACCTTCTAACTTCCGTTTGTGAAGAAATATTGTCAATGTTACCTTCAGGTTTTCAGAAGTTATTGTGTCCCCTGTTTTGAGTTACTGTTCTTTGAAACAATTGGTGAATGCAACTTTTATGTGTTGGTTTTCCTGTTTGTTTGCGTGTTATTTAATAAACTACAATGTAATTAACTTTCTAAGATGTGTATGCGTTTCTATTCTACATGTATGTATTACTTCGAGCGCCGTAAATCGGATTATTGTGGCTACAAATGTCGGTTACTCTTATTTATGACCACAATTTCGTTTTAAGATGCTCAAAGTACTTTCTCTATTTACTACTACTATTACTAAAGTATTGCAGTTACACACTTAAAACTGAACAACACATTGGTTACACAGATTGACACAGACAAGTCATAATAAGACGATTTGCGCGGAGAAACAGAATTTCCACTAAATCTCTCTCTCTCTCTCTCTCTCTCTCTCTCTCTCTCTCTCTCTCTCTCTCTCTCTCTCTCTCATTCAATGTTTACTTTGTCTTCATTCACTCCTCTCATTTTTTTTTCCATCTTTCGTTCCTTTTCATACTATAGTTATGTTAAAACATTCATTCGTCCTTAAAATATGGTTCATAATATTACATAAATGAACATTACATCTTTACATTAAATGATTGGCTGAATCGTACAAGTTTTCATGCCACATGACTGTGCTATGTCTTTGCACACGTCATATCTATACAAAATATTATACAAGTTTGTGATGATGGTTTGTTACCGATCATGTGATACTACTAATCTAACTAAGCTATAGTAATTTCGTGTGCTGTCCTAAATTAACCTAAGGGAAATAACCTAATTAATTAATTATATTTAAGCAAAGTGGGTTAGTTACCTTATAGTATTATTGGTAAATGAAATGATATTAATTTTCCAATGGTTGGATAAGTTTAGAAATGATATTTTAAGCAAATTAATCTATAAATGATATTGTTCACATGGTGATGTGATAAAGTAATGTCTAATAATCGCATTTCTAACGTAGGTGTTAACTTAAATGAGTTTTTTTAAGTAAATGTTGGTGACTTATACCTATGAACTAACATAAATAATGTCATATCTTTACTTGAACATTTGAAATTCAATTATACATATACACAATAAGGTTATGCGCACTGTAAAAAAAAAAAAAAAAAAAACAATGTACTATACATATCACAATTACGTTTATATATAACTACACTAATGTCGTCCTTTCCGGTGTAATGTTCCAGCACTGTTCCTTGTAGACTAGTTTCATAACATAGTTCAATTCACCACAGTCTTATATGCTCTCCTTTCAGGAAAGTGTTTATATATAACGTTTCCTACCAGTTTATGTAGGTTCAAGTCTAACACTCTCGATGTAATTCTGGCTTATCTACGTGATAGCGCTGTAGAAATATTACTAACGTGCCTGTTCATTTCCTCACAATGGCACTGTTTCTCTTGCACAGTTTAATCGACTGGCGATAATAACGCATTTAAAGTGTAACTTTTTACCACACACGGCACTGATATCATTAACAACTACAGTGTCACTGTTTCTGGTGATAAATCGTCGCTCTTTTCCTGTACTTCAGGTATCTCTATATTTGAAGGTCGACTTAAAATGTCTGCCAAAGAGTTTAACGATCCCTTCAAATGCTGGATTGTAAAGGCATAGTTTGCCAATATTGAGGACCATCTGTAGATCCTGTTGTTTTGAGGGATGCCAGACTGCATTACCGCAAGCGGAGAGTTGTCGGACTGGATTACAAACTCTGTACCTGCAAAAAACCTATGAAGTTTTCTAACGCAATAGACTACGCTAAAGCCCTCCAATTCAGATGCTGAGTATCTTGATTCAGCTGGGCTGATGTTTCGGCTTACATACATTACTGGGTGGAAGTTCCCGTCATAAAACTGGGCCAATATTCCAGATATGGAAATCGCACTTGCGTTTGTGCGGAGGAAATAGGTAAGATTTTGATTAGGTAAATGCAAAATAGGTGGTACACTGAATAAATATTTCAATTTTGATAATGCGCTAATTAACTTTGCATCTTGCACATCTAATTTTGCCGAAGCTTTCAAAATATTTGATAAAACACTGGTGATTTCCGCGAGATTGGGAATAAAATTACTATAATAGTTTACAAGACCAAGTAGACTTCGGACCTGTTTCTTGGTCGTTGGCATAGTCAAATTGAGAATCTTCGTGACTATTTTCTCGTCTGTTCTGAGTTGGCCTCTGCAGATGGTATGGCCTAGGAAGTCAATTTCCTCCATGCCTAACTCTACCTTAGTTGGTTTGACGGTAAGACCGAATAATCGCAACCTGTCGAAGACATGTCGAAGTTTCTGTAGGTGTGACGTCCAGTCTACAGTATGAATACATATGTCATCTATGTATGTAGATGTATTAGTCACCCCGTGGAGAAGATCTCTAGTAAGACGTACAAAAGTGGCTGGAGCATTACGAAGGCCAAAAGGAAGAAATCGCCACTCATAGAGTCCTAGAGGTGTAGAAAAAGCTGTCAAAGGAATTGAATTTTCTTTCATCGGAACCTGCCAGTAACCTTGCGTGAGGTCGAGTTTGGAAAATATACGAGATGTAGACATATCAAGGTTCAAATCCTCGCATGCTGGAATTGGCTCAGCATCGACCTTTGTCACACTGTTTAAACGTCGATAATCGACGCAGAGGCGAATTGTTGAGTCCTTTTTGGTGACAAGTACGATAGGAAAAGAATATTCTGACTGTGATCTTTGCATTATTCCACTCGACTCAAGAGATAGTAGTTCTTTGTCTAGATTTGCCCTATAATTTAGAGGGATGGAATAAGGTCGACATTTGATAGGGGTGTTATCAGTCAGAATAATGGAATGCTCTATTCTGTCTGTCTTTCCTGGGATGTCGGGGAAAATGTCCTTGTACTCTGTCACTAAATCTATCATCTGTCGTCGTTGCTCGCCCGTAAGTTTGGTTTCTATCCGTATGCTATCGATGGTCCCAGTCGTGTCTACCGTCGGGACTGGTAATTCTGTTCCGTCGTCATCTGTCTGGTGTTAAGTACTGTTGTGGTATTAGCTGTGTGTGCTGTTACCTGGCTAAGTGTATTTGCTATGTCGTTGTCGTGTGTCGCCCTACCTAGTGTAGTTGTGTTGTGTACGTCCGTCGTCCGATTGATTGGTGTGGGTGCATTTTGTTCGTCTGTCGGTAGTTCCTGTCGTGAAAAATATGGTTTCAGCATGTTGATATGAAATATCTTTAATTTTCCCTTTATCGATATTTCATAGTCAACTTCCGATACTTTCCGTTCGACGTTGAATGGCCCTTGCCATGATGTTAGCAACAAATTACGTTTATCTGGTAGTAAAAGCAGAACTTTCTGATTAGGTTCAAGGTGTTGACAAATAGTACATGCACGACAGAAAAATTTTATATCAGTACAGAATTTAGGCCAGTAGAAGTGTGACAAAATTCTGGCTCTGGTTTTGTCATAGGCCAAATGTCCAGCAAACGGTGACTCATGTGCGATCTTTAGCACATTTTGTCGGTATTTTACAGGTAACACCGTTTGCTGAATTTCAAGGTTATTATTTGTGTAATAACGCATGAGCATTCCGTTGTGTATTCTAAAATACCAAGATGCATTTTTAGTCACTCTCGCTCGCTCACCTAACAATTTAAAATAAGGTTCGATAGTTTGATCGGTGCGTTGTGCCTCGATAAATTCTTGTCGAGTATTATTGTTACTAGCACCGCAGGGTGTTAACAGCTGTAACATCTCGTTTTGCAGGTCAGTGTAGTGTGTTTGCGTTTCTGACCTTGTTACAGCATTAGCCAGGTTCTTTTCCTTCCAGGCTAATATATCATCGTCAGTACATTTCTTTAATGAAGCCAAACATCCTAAAATAAGATCCGTGCAAGGGTCTTGCAGGATTGCGCACGTAAATGTGCCGGTAAGGAACGGGGTATTTATATGCGCTTTTGCCAGTGGGTATTTCTTAATTGTTCCAGAGAAAGTACGGCATTTGACAAATTCACCCGTGTAATCTTCTTGTCTCACCAGCTCTTTTCTCAGGCCAAGTAAAGTGCTGCCGCTGTCCAGTAAACAATGGCATGGTTGATTATTGACCAGTGCATCGTAGAACTTCAATTTACCTCTGGAGGCATTAGCTGCACTAGCATCTTGGATGGAATATGGAATAACGTTACCACATTTTAATTTTCCATCCGCATGAAACTGGTGACATGTATTACATTTATTGAAATATAGTATATCAGTAACTACTGCCACACTTTCACATACATTCTCTGGTAGTACATTCTCAAGTTCAGAGTCAATCACACTATCATCGTCAGATGACGTATCGATGAGCATAGCATTGTTTGATTTCATTCGTTGCCTGCCCAGACACTTAGCAGAATAGTGTCCATAACCCGAACAAATATAACATTTAATAGCACGTTTAAACGAATTTCTCATGTTTTCTTGCTTCTTTATGATAGTTTCTAAATGAGATGGATATGCTGGGTTCTTGTCGCACATAGAATAGCTAGGATGATGTAATTTTCAATATCCACACAGTGGAGGCTTTTGATAAGGCTGGTCTTTTCTATGATACTCTTTTTGCCTATACGATTTACTAGGTTCGTTTTTCACAAAGGCAGTGATCTCAGTATCATGGATGGTGGTTTTAAAGATATCACGATTTGCAGAAAAGTAAGCCGACCCCCGTTTTTCTAGCTCTTGGGTGGATTCTATGTCTGCCTGTTGGAGGAACTTTGCAAAAGGGGTAAGGACTGTGGATATAACCTTGTCCATTACCATTAGATCTTGTAGTTTATCAACGTTTTTCCCCACTTTTGCCGCTTTAAGCCATTTATTAAATGTACTTTGCACGTTAGAGACGTAATCTAGGAAAGTTTCAGTAGGTTTAGGTTTTATTTGTGAGTACTGAATCTGATACCCAGGAGCATCAAGTAGGAAGTGTTGCATGATTCTATCGTGGATGTACTGATAGTTACTCCTTAGTTCTGTAGGTATTGATTCTATCACTTTTAATGGCTCCCACTGAGATTTCTCATGTAGATCATTGCCCAATCTTCCAACGGTATTTTCTGAGTCTTAAGTTGCAACTCTATATTCTCAGCCCATGCTGAGATGGAATCGCCTACGCTGTATGGCTTGATCAGGCCTTTATATTTGGAAAATTTATTTTGCTCCTCCTGGCTCTTTTGTTTGACTCTATCTCTAACTCTTTCATCCTTAACTTTGTTTCCGACTCTACCTGTATCTGCTTCTGTTTGGTGGCTTCCTCTACTTCTTTCAATTCCTTTTGACGTTGTCTTTCTAGTGCTCTTTCATCTCTCTCTATCGCGGCTTTTCTTTCTGCTTGAGCAGTTTCTTCTTTGTATCTTTGATCAACCCATTTCTCTAATTCCTGTCCAGTATGGCCTAGTGCTTTGCCTGCCTGGATGCAGTCATTTAACGATGCCATTTTATGATTTTATGTTATTTTACAATAATAATATTTCAATTTCACACAATGGTTTTATAGTTATATGTTAGTTATTTACATTGTCACTGAAAATAAAGATGCATCGGTAAAATGGTCAGTATCAAAATTATTCGAAAATATATTCATCTAATCGGTTGGAAAAACTGGCACTTGGGATGTTCCACCGCTGTCTTCCGTACACAAAAATCCAAACTGACGCTTCTGTTTAGTAGAGCATCAATACTTTAGAAAGCATGTCTATGCTACAAATACATGTTCATCTTTCATGCGGCTGATCAATAACAAATGTGATTTGGATAATGATAAATGATGTTAATGAATGAATTTTATAATAGTATCAATGATCGTCATGATTTGTAAGATGATTCGTCATATGAATTGTCACTGTCGTCTTGTCTTCACTTTCTATCTTGCTTGGTATAACTACGCTCTATGGATTCCGTTTAGTAGCTAATATACTCTTAAATGTGATGAATGTTGACATTGATGGCTGTATCACACAAAATGAAATATACACGATGGTGTGCTTGAAAGCTTTGCGACATATTTGTACATTATTCATTTAACCAAATTCATACACATTTCCTATCACTTTTCGTAGATTACACAATTTCTAAATTATGTTCTCTTAGTTGTGGTTCAAGCTCCACAAATGGTACTTTTTAAAGTATTTGGTGTTCACTCACGAAAAACAATTTATTTCAAACATTATATAATAAATAATTCACGTTTGGGTAATTTTAACACCACAAAATAAATTTAGAGTCTATAGACGTTGGTTCAGAAGCTTCTGACACCAAATGGGTCCTGCCTGTCAGCAACTTACTTGCGACAGGTAATTCAGGACTCCCTACTTTTGCACTACACGAACTAACAACTCGTGTGATTTGCAAAAGGATACATTTTTATTTAGAGCTGATTACAAACAAGCTCTGCGAGCGGGATACTTCATTGATAATAAACATCATGGTATGTTTCACAGATGCAATGAAGAGGTGATAATAATAATGATACTATTCACTAATTGGAATCTAAAGCCTAGCTAACACTATTGTCTATAAACTATATAAGGTTCCTAGCGAACAGGTCTGCTCTCTAGCCGTCCTTGTCCCAGTCTGAGCCACGCTTCTAGTTGCGCGTTCAACTACGGACACTCAGTCCTCCGTGCGCTGGCGAGTTTGCGTGTATAGAGTCCCAGCACGCTGGTCAGTTAACTAAAATAACTGGTATTCTCTAGTTACTCGTCGAGAGGCGAGTTTACTATACTCTTGGGAAACCCTCGCTCATAAGCACTCAATGCTCTCTTAGTTGACACGACTGTGTTCTGTTGTCAAGCTAAATATAGTGTCCGTGTCTCTCCTGTCTGGTGTTCTCTGTATAGCTCCGTCTTAGCTCTCTAAGCTCTTGTGTAGATCTTTGACACCTCTTGTTGATAGATTACCTATGCACATGAGAGATGTGTTCGTGCGCATGTGGGCCCAGGTGGAGAAGGCAAAGAATCTCAAAACTGAGAAAGAAGACCAGAAGGACTTTCAATCAGATAGCGGTGGGAACGATAAAAAGTAGTATGACTCATCGCTGGTTGTTGAACGAGGGGACGGAGCGCGTATGGGAATGTCCCGAGCGCAGTGATGTTGGTTCAACTCATCTCAACTAGCTGTCCACCTGCACTATTAAAGATTTGCTTTATATTGTTTCCAGATATTCAGTGACACTTCTGTCATTGTCTACTTGATTACAACACATACTGTTGGAGAATGAATTTACAATTTTCAGCCTGACTATGTCTATAATTTCAGTCGTAGTTTGTGTTTGCTAAACACTATGTGTTCAAACATTATCGTTATCGTTACATTATAGTAAAAACACTATGTGTTTTATGAATATAATTTTTCTTGTGATATTTTAACATGTTGGATGGGTATCAGCTTATTGTTCCACTACATGAAGTGTGGCGGTGTTGGTGTTGGTATACGAAAGTTATCATCCAATTGTGTTGTTGGATCAAGAAGAAGAAAATACATATATTTTACAGTATAAAATAATACGAAGTAAAGCAGCTTTCATTCATTCATTCAGTAGCATGTCCTTTGCAGAACCTCGCTCCCGTAACAACCTTTCGAAAAACTTATCGGTCATACCCAAGATGTCTCACGTCCGATCTGAAGATCATCTGCCACATCCTGCACCAATCTTCTCTTTGGCCTTCCTCTTCCTCTCTTCTCGGGTATATACCCCTGCATTACTGTTCTCTCCAAACTTTTATGACGTTTCAAGTGAACAAACTATTTCAATTTTCTTTGGTCTATCGTCTTTAGTAGCCAACTGTCTTTAATATTTAGAGCTTGTCGTGTGGGTGCATTTATTCTTTTCTGTATTCAAAATATTCTTAGAACCTGTCTTTAACATTTATATACATAGGCAATTTTGCACTGTTCAGCTTGTTTAGTAAGTTATGCAGCTTTACAGAACATAATTACCGGGGAAAACGACATTGCGGTGACTAGCCTTTATCAGCAAACAAATTCACACAACAGATAAACATATAAACACGGGGTAGACATTACAGTGACCGCACAAAAGCATAGTAACGGAGTGAGAAGAATGGAAAGATGAACACCATTAGAACAATGAAAATAACATCAACAAAATGTGCCACTTGTCTCAGAATCTCAAGCTATGAAATTTGTATATTCTACCAGATCTGAACATCTAAGGAAACTGACTTATGAGCACTAGAATATCTCGGAAACTCGTGTTATAGTCAGATATGACTGAGCTACCGTAAGTTTTCCGGTATTCACCAAATCTGACACCCCACATTGTGCCAACGACTTAAGGCAGAGGAGCGCAAATGGAAATGTAAAAGCGAGGAAATGCAACCTAAAGACTAAATGTCTTGGCAGGGCAGATCAGAACCTAATCTTGGGTCGGCAACTGGTTTAGAATGGAAGCTCCGACAGTCGGACTGTTAGAGCATTGCTTTGATGCTCAGGCAGCTTCTTCAGCTTCTTGTTCCAGATCTATTGGTGTTACCATTCCTCTGGAGTAAACTAGGCAGGCCGAGAGAGGGATCAGTCTGCATGGGCAACACATTGTCTCTAAATTCAGTCTAGAATTTGTGGTATGGAGGGGTATAACTCCATTTTACAAACGATCGTCTATTAGGACGGGAAGGTGCTAGTAAGTCTCGGAAACTGAATTATTTTGATTATTTTAAAAGCCACACTGGTTTAAAGATAAAAGTGATAGAAAGTATTGTTCCCGAAATAACGGGCAGTAGTCATCCAGGATGAAAGTGGGTAAATTAGACTAAAGGCATCGCGAGCATGAAAATGCAAGCGTCAGGGCAATTTGACTGCCTGATTACAACACGGTGCTGTGGCTTGGGGGTGACAAACAAAATTTACCGACACACCGAGTCCAGGATTCGAGGTCGGTCACGGACGATTTGGATACATACAAAGTTGCGTTGGTTTCTATGGTATAAGCGTCAGTCGTTCTGAAAGCAATATTAAAATACGGAACGTAAACATTGCTTGGTGAATCACAGGCAGCCAAGGAATGATGTTGTTGAATGCGACATCCTCTGATGGACTTACAACCAGTTTTGTTATTTTTTTTGCTTTTGGGAGTCTTCGTGGCGAAGTGGTCAAGCCGTTTAACTCGGGCTCCGAAGGTTG
The DNA here is from genome assembly GCA_963921405.1 of Cepaea hortensis. Lineage (NCBI taxonomy): Eukaryota > Metazoa > Mollusca > Gastropoda > Stylommatophora > Helicidae > Cepaea > Cepaea hortensis. Next base: position 149,862,643 of record OY992876.1, on the reverse strand, counting down.
TGGGTTCGATTCCGGGCCGCGTCCTTCGGTTCACGAATTAAATTTTCAGGAGACTCCTGTGGGTCATCGCTAGAGCTACGGAGTTCGTGCTTTGTGCGACGCTTTCCACGCTGCGGAAAGAGACCGAGCCATATGGGATAAATCCCGGTGCAATGAAGTCGACCCTGTCGACTTTTAAGCGACTTTTTTTTTTTTGCTTTTGTTTTTGTTTTTAATTAACATACACCAAATTATAAGATCAGAAGCATTATCAAATAAACAATTATTGGGATGTCGCAACGATTGGCTCTAAAATCTCGCAGGTAAAAGACAAATGATTATCAAAATAAACCTAGCAAATGATAACCCCATATCCCTTAGTGTAGTCTCAATTTGATGGCCTCATATCCCCAATAAGCTTTCTAGATTTTGTTAGAAACCAATTAGATATGTAGCTAGACAAATGTATCTGTATTGACAGTTGGCAATGAATACAACCCAGCCACATCCCTCCTTGAGTTCATGCGCCAAGTGGGCATCTCTAGAGGCACCAAGGGATGTTGCTTTGAGGGTGGATGCGGAGTCTGTCTGGTGACAGTCAAGTTTCTAGACCCTCTCAAAGGCAAGCCCAGACTGTACACAATCAACTCGGTGAGTCAATATGTCAACAGTCAGTTGTATTCTCTGTTTTTGATGTACACTTATTGAAAGTGATAGCTTTTTAGAACATTTTTTCGATCTACTACATCTTCTTAATTAAGAATATATGGTCAGTTTGCTAACTGTGAGATCATACCTAAAGACATTATTCACTAAGGTGTGCCAAAATTGAAGGAATAAAATGGTGTGTCAAAATCACCAATGTGGAGCTCATGGAGAGAACTAGAGAAATACGAGTGAACCAGAAGGTGAAGAAATAACGCTGGTGCTGGATTTGTCATACATTGAGAAAACCCGAGAATAATGTAACATGATGGGAATACCAAGGATAGGAGGACCTAGATTCCTATTCTTAGGTGCTCAAAGACAAAGAAGCGCAACACTGACTTTTAGTAGGCCAAAGAAGAAAAGAATAAGAAGAAAGAGAAAAGGAGCACTTTATACATTCTCTCCAGTTAGCACAAAAAATGGAAAGATTTAAGACAGAAGAAATCCAGGACTTCTTTGGGCGGGGGATATACCGTTGTATACCCCAGACAAAAGATCACACTGTTGGACTGTAACAAGACCAATGAATTTGCACAACAAACTATAAACTAAACAAAACAAATTAAGAACACCAAAATTAGATCTTTATTGACAGAGTTGCATGATTTAGGGACAAACAGACATCCTGACATTTCACACAACTGACATATACAGAAATGGAAACCTATCTTCCCACAGTGGATATCAATGTTGCCTAATATCGCCATGAACATGACTGGACACCAATCTCCACAAACCAGCAATAACATGTCAACAAATAAGCCTCAACATAAACAACAGCGGTAACAACAAATATGGACTCTGTTAACATCATCTCAGGACCTATGGACCGTCTGTACTTACAGAAATGGGATCCTGAAATCCTACAGTTGGAGATAACTGCTGCCTAGCACTCTCTACAGGGGCTGTCTGTGAATGATAGTGAGACCTCAACCATATGCAGTTGAGTCGGGGGGGGGCACCCTCAGTACCCACACAGGACACCCACATCACATAGGCCGACTGGGACCAGAAACAGCAAAGAGCCATAGCGTAACAAATAACAGAACTATAACTTTAACAATACAATAACCAACTGAGGCATGGAAAATTAGATTATGGGATCAGGTGGGAGGGGATAGAGAAAATGGAGGGTGAGGGAAAAGTGGAGGTGAGGAAAACTGGGGATAAACAAAACACCCAGGCATGTTCCTCCCCGTGGCTATGCTTGAGGAGTTACATCCTGCAATAAAAGTAAAGAACATTGCATTGGCACCTTTCCGTCTTGACAGACGATAGTTTGGTACATTGTGCTTCAAAAAGGCTTAATAACTGTCATATGGCAATAACTACGATCCATGGCGGTGGCGAGTGTGGCTGGTAAGGCCAATTCTTGCTGCAAATGTTTGCCCACAGTAGGTGCATGTGAAAACATGGTAATTTCCACCATTTTGCACCATCTTACGTCTCTCACGCTCTGTGTGTGCTTTATCTGCAATCATTTTCTCCTTTGTCTTTATTCCATTTCTGATAGTTGCCCTCCATGCAACACGTTCAGCGGCGACGTGCTCCCATTGTGCATTATCAATGCCTGTATCAATCATGTCCCGCTTACACACATCTTTTTATCGTAGTAGAGGCCGACCATGAGATCTTCTACCCATCTGTAATTCACCAAAAAAGATGTCCTTTGGTATTCTACCATCATCCATCCTCCTAACGTGTCCTATCCATCTAAGTCTATGAAGACTGAGCATGGAATACACCGTCACACAACCTGATCTTTCCAATACTTCAGTATTTGTGATTTTGTCTTGCCACTTAATACCAAGTATTCTTCGCAGACACCGCATATGAAAGCTGTTTAAACGTTTCTCTTGGCGTGAGTAAGTTGTCCAGGTTTCACTGCCATAAAGAAGGGTACTAAGGACACAGGCTTGGTAGACGAGGACTTTTGTTTTGGCAGTAAGCTTCCTGTTCTCCCAGACTCTTTTTGCTAACATGTTCATTTAAATATTGAGCACAACCCACTACTGGCAACGCCGATTGCATTCTGATATGAACCTAAGGCCTATCCACGTCAATATGGAAGCACTATACTCGAGTTTCGCCCTCATTTGAGCTCATCAGTAGTGCATATCCCTGACCGGATCCGGAAACAGTCCCGGATCACGCGTGTGAAGCGGGTGTGTAACCACGCGGCACACACTGGACACACTAAATTATCACAACAGAATACCACAACGCTACCCATCGTAGGCTATGCTCAAGATTGCCCAATCGCCGCGCCCGACGTCCGTCAATCGATGGGACCCGAACGATCAGGACTTCTCACTGGCAAGGAACACCAGGCCTCCTAAATCCAGTGAGCAATAATCAATTGATTATGTGGCCGTTTCGGGATTTGAAATTTAAATATTGAGCACAACCCACTACTGGCAACGCCGATTGCATTCTGATATGAACCTAAGGTCTATCCACGTCAATATGGAAGCACTATACTCGAGTTTCGCCCTTATTTGAGCTCATCAGTAGTGCATATCCCTGACCGGATCCGGAAACAGTCCCGGATCACGCGTGTGAAGCGGGTGTGTAACCACGCGGCACACACTGGACACACCAAATTATCACAACAGAATACCACAACGCTACCCATCGTAGGCTATGCTCAAGATTGCCCAATCGCCGCGACCGACGTCCGTCAATCGATGGGACCCGAACGATCAGGACTTCTCACTGGCAAGGAACACCAGGCCTCCTAAATCCAGTGAGCAATAATCAATTGATTATGTGGCCGTTTCGGGATTTGAAATTTAAATATTGAGCACAACCCACTACTGGCAACGCCGATTGCATTCTGATATGAACCTAAGGCCTATCCACGTCAATATGGAAGCCTACGATGGGTAGCGTTGTGGTATTCTGTTGTGATAATTTGGTGTGTCCAGTGTGTGCCGCGTGGTTACACACCCGCTTCACACGCGTGATCCGGGACTGTTTCCGGATTTGGTCAGGGATATGCACTACTGATGAGCTCAAATGAGGGCGAAACTCGAGTATAGTGCTTCCATATTGACGTGGATAGGCCTTAGGTTCATATCAGAATGCAATCGGCGTTGCCAGTAGTGGGTTGTGCTCAATATTTAAATTTCAAATCCCGAAACGGCCACATAATCAACATGTTCATTGTTGTTGCTGCCTTGCCAATCCTGATGTTGATTTCCTGATCGAGGGATAATTTGCTATTTACCTCTGATCCTAGATATGTAAAATGGTCTACTATCTCCAGTTCGGCGTCGTCAATAAAGATTGATGGTACACCATGTGCACCTTGTGACATAATCTGTGTCTTCTTTTTGTTAATTGTTAAACCAAATTCAGAACAAGCATTGGAGAATGCAGATAGTAGATGTTGTAATTCTTCCCCAGAGTGGTTCGTAATCGCAGCATCATCCGCAAAAAGCAACTCTCTGATTAGTACCCTGCTAATTTTGGTCTTGGCCTTCAATCTCTGAGCATTATAGAGGCCACCATCTGAGCGTGAGTGAATGTATATACCGTCATCCTGATCACGAAAGGCATATTTCAGTAGAAGTGAAAAGTATATCCCAAAGAGGGTGGGGGATAGTACACAACCTTGCTTAACTCCACTCTTGATTTCAAACTCTTCTGAAGTTGAGCCATCAAACTTGATTATACCATTCATGCCTGTGTGGAACGATTCCACAATGGAAAGAAGAGTTGGTGGACAGCCAATCTTCTTTAGTGCTTTGAACAGACCCTCACGACTGACCAAATCGAATGCCTTTGTGAGGTCGATGAAGGCAATAAACAGTGGCTGATTTTGTTCCCGGCATTTTTCTTGCATCTGTCGCAATGAGAATATCATATCAATGGTAGACCGGTTCTGACGGAAGCCGCACTGTGATTCGGGGTAGACTTGATCTCCCAGGACTTGAAGTCTGCGCAGGACAATTCTGGCAAATACTTTCCCAACAATACACAGAAGTGAGATACCCCTATAGTTGTTGCAGTAGTAAAGAACAACAAAATATTTAATTTTATAAAACAAACGCATCTGAATTAATAATGTACATATAAACTCTCCTGCTATTCATTCAGACGCAGTCTGTCACATTATTCACACTGGCCAAGTTAAGCCCTGCACCAACAACATACATGAGGACAGCTGGGCATCACATCTCAACATTATTTAGATTCACATATCTCATACAACACATCATCAATGTGCTGACAACCATCAAGTGTCAAGACAACATCATGATGTATGTGACAGTCATGACACAGGAGCCTGTCACATACTGTATACACTGCCTCAACAGGACAACATTGTTTGAACTTACCCACATAATTTTACATATAACATGAAATATCAATAGAATGATAGCGAATCATAAAATGGTCAGAATAACTAACAACATATCATTTCTCATGGTGGTCAAACCCAGCATTCAATATATAAGGGAATGCTCATGCAGTCCGATCATTTGGATACTTCACTAGCTACCAACCACTAAACTACGTGACTGCATACCTGTCTACATTTAGAGGCTATTTAACATCTTGTGGGCCTCTAGTTACAGCTCAGAAACACACCTAAGGTTTATTTACATTCTGCTTTTAGTCGCAGGGTAATGCCAGCAGTAAGAAACCAAGTGGCGATCTATTAATAACATTGAGCTGTCTGCTGGTCCCGGAAGGCTGCATTCTCAAATCTACCTGCCGCTTCACATCATTCTATTATTTATGTCTTAACTTCGGCAACTATTGTAAACATTCGTTACTGAATCTTAAACAATTATAAATACATGACTAGCTATAACTCTGATTGCCTTACATCTCCTAGAAACAAAAACGAACAAATCAATTTGCAGACATACCTCATATAAAACCGTGCACTGGGGTTTCTGCAGGACCCGTTTTGTGAGTTCAGCTGAAATGGTTATGCTTCTTCACAGATTGGAGCTTCTGTTGGTGAGGAATACAGAGACTCATCCAGGTCATACTGGAGGCATTCAGGCTACTCTATGGGTGGGGATTTGATGAGGGGACCAGCTCGGGTCATCTCCTCTTGGGACCTCCCGCCCGCCTGTATTGGCGGTTGTTCCAGAACTGCTTCGCCGGGACCAAAATGCGCGCCAATGCTGGCCGGGGAGAATTACCCAGAATGTTCCAGCTGCGGGAGAGGGGTTCCTGTTGCATCAGTCGGAAATGCTGTAAAGCCGTGTCGTGTCACGCGGCTTCAATAATATAAGTAGAAAAGCCATAGTGTTGAACCCAGACTGCAAAAGAATAGAGTAAAACCTATACACTCACGAAGAAGAGAAGTAGAAACAGAAATGAATAAAATGGGAAGGACATGGACAGAACTCCATGTGATGGTTCAAGATGGGAGAGCTTGAAGTGGTTGGTTGAGGGCGTATGAACCAATGGGGGATAAAAGGCAACAGAAACAGCAGGAAATATGAACTGATTTATCATTCAAGCTCTGCAGAAATAAAAGACAACAAGAATCATTTTATGAAACTGACGCACTTAAATGGTGGTGTAGGCAAGTGATTGTTAATAGGTGCTATGATGCATGTGTAAAGTAGATACAGGACCTCTTTTCACAGGTTCAGGTGCGATGGGTACGAACGAACGAACGAACGAAAATCTGTATTTTCAAAGGGTTAAGAATTGGCCACGCAGGCGCGTCTGACATTCTGCCCTTCTTCTCTATTTCCTGTCATACATTCTTTCATTCAACATCTCTTATGAAGCAATTCTTTAACAACAAAAGAACAATAAGCATTAAAACGCATAAAAATAATCAATAATACATGACTCATTGAGGCAATGTTTAACATGGGCATCATAAATACCCAAGGTAGGTGTAACGTGCCACACATATGGGATTTTATTTTGGTGTGGTTTTTTCTGGCTAGTTGTCATTCAAGATAATTTACCATTATTATTGTCTTTAAACATATAATAAACAGCATATTCACACCAACCCTATGCTACCAATCTCAAACCTGGACTTTATCCAAATTACACCTTCGCAAAATCAACATCTGCGAAATGAGATGCCTGAGGAGAGCTGCCAACTTAACAATCCGAGACCGAGTAAGAAATGCTATTATCAGACAGACTGTGGGATCAACACCTTGTGCCACATTTATTGAAAGACAGAAGATCAAATGGTTTGGCTATGTCGTTAGAATGCAACATCAGCAACTACCATCACTGGCCTTACATCAAAGATCATCTGCGATGAGACCACGAGGACGTCCAAGAAGAAAATGGATTGACGACATCAGAGATATTGTACAACCACACGGAATGACACTATCCAGTGCCGCCCACCGGGCGCTGGAACGCAAATTATTCCTCCCCACGACGTTTGACGGCAGAAGTGGAAGATGATGATGACGGTTATTGTCTTTGTTGCTGTTTTTTAAGGGGGCATGTAGTCTGTCCTGAGGTAGTGTTCAAACAGGTTGCGACTGTATGTATAATGATTAGTAGTGTCTTTGATTTCTTCTGGAAGATTATTCCACAACTGAGTTGCAGAGTATGCTAAGCTTGTTTTATATAAGTCTATTTTAGGTTTAGGGACATGAAGTATATTTAGTCATTCGCTGTGTCTTGCGTTATATTTAAGCAATGGGCAAAGGTAGTTTGGGGCATTTTAAAATAGGATTTTGTGAGTTAGTTTAGCCTTATTAAAAAGTAGGCGTTTGTGGAGTGGCAGTAACTGAAGACGTTTATGTAGGTTAGAAATGTCTCTAAACTTATCACAATTGATTAGACGCACTGCCCTTTTCTGGAGTGAATAAAGGCGTTTTGTTATTGATTTGGAGCATCCATCCCAGATTGTGGAACAATAATTAATATGTGTTTGTATGTGGGAAGTATAGAATATCTTTCTTGTGTTTTCGTCGAGAAAGTGTTTAATTTTGGCAAGTTGGTATACTTTTTTGGCTATTTGTTTTATTAGAGCATGAACATGGGAATTAAAGGATAGATTTTGATCTATGATAAAACCCAGTGCTTTGTGCTCGGTTACATTATCTATAGGCGTGCTACCAATGTGCAGCTGAAGAGTTCTCTGCGAGTTTAGAGTGTGAAGTCTTTGCCTGGTTCCTATTAACATAGATTTTGTTTTAGAAATGTGAATTTGCATGCGGTTTGCATGACTCCAGTTAACTATACTATTTATTTCCTGTTGCAAGGATAATTCTAGCACATTACGATCAATAGCGTTTGTATATACTGTGCAGTCGTCTGCAAATAAGTCGCAGGACGATGACAGATATAAGGGAAGATCATTTATATAAATGGGAAATAACAGAGGGCCAAGTATAGACCCCTGAGGTACTCCAGTATTAATGGTAATGGCTTGGGATAGAGATTTATTGTGTGATACTGCTTGTTTTCTGTCTAATAAGAATGAGTTTTTTAATGTCACTATATTAAAGCTTACTTTCATTGTTTCTAGTTTTTTTTTAATTAGGATAGTATGATATATCATATCGAATGATTTTTTAAAGTCTATGAACATCGTTCCACATAGAGTATTGTTGTTAATATTTTGATGTCAGTTGTCTATCATCTCCCCCGATGGTGTTTCCACCTTGTCGTGGTGGGGGAGCTTGAGTTTCTCAATGACCCTGAGAGCTATGCCGGCGGTAGCGTAGCTACCAGCAGGGCCTCCCAATCCGGACAGGTCAAAGGGTAGAGAACAGACAAAGAGAAACACCCTGGTCCTCCAGGTTGGGGGTTGAAGCGTGGGGTTAACATCCCCACCTTTGTAAAAACCTTTCTTTGTTACGAAACAAATACATGAGCCTCGATATCGGACTGACTTATCTGGACAACGACCTTGGAACGTTAAAGGACTTTTGAGATTTGGAACATGGAATGTACGGACACTATATCGAGCTGGAGCGGCAGAAGAACTAACCCGGGAGCTGATTGAATATCAAATGGATATAACAGCAATTCAAGAAATAAGGTGGCCAGGAGAGTGTACTTTAGAGCAAAATGGAATGATTATAATATATGGAGGAAACACCCAAAATAAACATGAATTAGGAACAGGATTTGTCATCTAAAAAGAGTTATGGGGGAACGTTTTAAACTTTAAAGCTTTTAATGACAGGATTAGTAAATTACGAATAAAAGGTAAATGGAAAAATATAACGATGATTAATGTACATGCACCTACTGAAGAGAAAGAAGATGATATTAAAGAAGACTTTTATAATGATCTGGAAGATGTCATAGAAGAAACCCCCAAACAGGACATCATGATTGTGCTGGGAGACTTCAATGCAAAAATAGGTAGAGAGCAAACTAATAAAAAAAAAAAGTGGCCGGTATGGAAAGCCTACATACAACTTCAAATGATAATGGATGGAGAGTCATCAACCTGGCAGAAGCCAAAGTACTGCAGGTTAGCAGTACCAGACTACAAAGAAAGGATATACACAAACAAACTTGGAAATCATGTGACAAGAGAACCTATAATCAAATAGATCACATTTTAATTAACAACAGAAATGCATCAAACATACAGCAAGTCAGAAGTTATAGAGGAGCTGAGTGCCACAGTGACCACTTCCTCGTTGGAGCAAAATTTAAAATAAAACTTAAGAGAGCTTTCTATACTAAATTACAAAGATTACACCCAACATATAACAGAGAAAAACTGCAAGACATTACAGTCAAAGAGAAATTTACAGATGAAATAAAATGTAAACTTGAAACTCTGCAAAACCCTTTGGAGGAAAGCATTGACCAAACTTGGTTGAACATCAAGAATACAATTCAGTCTACCGCAGAAGAATATCTCGGTGTCTTAACCACGCATAGAAAGAACAGATGGTTCAATCAAAAATGTGAAGAAGCAGTCATTAGGAAGAAGAATGCCAGACATGTATGGTTAAATGACATCAATAACATCCAAAAGGAAGAGCATTATAGAAATGAATGTAAAGAGGCTACAAAAATAGTCAGACAGCAGAAGCGAGAATATATGAGTAATATAATCAAAGATATGGAAACTAATCACCAGAAAAATGAATCCAGAAAATTTTTTAAAGAACTGAAGTCAATGAAACGAGGGCACCAACAAAACACATATGGTTTAAAAGACAAAAATGGGAATATGATAAATACCAATGAGGAAATGTGCAACACATGGAAAGAATATTTTATTGAATTACTAAATTGTGAAGCTCCAAGTAACATTTCCTCACAAGAAGAGGTTCTAACATGCGAACCACAAATTGAAGAACCTACATTTGAAGAAATCCTATATGTAATCACACGACTTAAAAACAATAAGGCAACTGGGACTGATGGAATTGCTGCTGAATTTATAAAGGCAGGTAGCCATGCATTACATCTAAAGCTATACGAACTAATAATAAAAATCTGGAGGACAGAAGAATTACCCCATGACTGGAAAGAGTCATTATTGATACCTATCTTTAAGAAAGGAGACAAGTTCCAATGTGGAAATTATAGAGGAATATCACTACTGTCCACAAGCTATAAGATACTATCCGCAGTATTACTAGATAGACTAAAACCATATTCAGAAGACATATTAGGTGACTACCAGGCGGGTTTTAGACAAAACAGATCAACAATAGATCAGATATTTATCTTACGACAAATAGCCGAGAAACATTGGGAATATAAAAGAGATCTCCATAACATTTTTGTGGATTTTAAAAAGGCTTATGATAGTGTCCATAGGAATAGTCTATGGAATGCTATGCAGGAATTTGGAATACCAAGGAAGTTAATCAACATGACCAGACTATGCATGGAAGATACTTATAATATAGTAACATATTAAGGCAGGAAATCAGACCCCTTCCAAATAACATCTGGCTTGAAACAGGGTGATGCACTATCGCCGCTACTCTTCAATCTGGCTCTAGAGAAAGTTGTAAGGAAGGTAAAGGAGGAATGTGATACTGGAGGAACATCCAAGCTGCTTGGTTATGCAGATGATATAGATATTATAGGGCAAAGTGAACAAAAGACATTAGAAATATTGACTCACTTAAAGGAAAAAGCCCAACAGATGGGGCTGGTTATCAACCAAGATAAGACAGAATATATGGTAATTTCAAGAGACGGAATGGCTAGAAACTCTGGCCACATACAAATAGATAATATGACCATTAAAAGAACGGAAACATACAAATACCTGGGTACGATCTTCAACTGCTCCAACATCATAAGGGAAGAAATACAAACTAGAATCAACTCTGGAAATAAGATATACTATGCACTACAACATCTACTAAAATCAAAGGCGCTATCTCGTAACACCAAAATCACAATATACAAAACACTGATCAGACCAGTTGTGCTGTATGGCTCTGATCCTGGAGTACAACGAAAGGAGACGAAGCCTTGTTACAAACCTTTGAGTACAAAATTTTAAGACGCATCTTTGGACCCATTAGGGATACACAAAGTGGAGAGTGGAAAAGAAGAAGTAACAAAGACATTTATGATCTGTTTAAGTCCCCGCTAATCACTGGTATCATGAAGGCTAATAGACTACAATGGCTGGGGCATATAGAAAGAATGGAAGATAATAGGGAAACAAAACTCGCTTACACTCAGGAAATAAATGACCGTAGACCCCGACGTAGACCAAGAAGGCGGTGGAGAGATAATACGTGTACAGACCTACAAGCACTTGGAATCAACGACTGGCAAGAGAAGGTCCACCAGAGAGACGAATGGAGACGGATTGTATTTGCAGCAAAGAACCTCAATGGCTCGGAACGCTGAAGAAGAAGAAGAAGTTGTCTATCATGTTTGTTAGGGCCGTATGGCAGGAATATATTGGCCGAAATCCTGCCTGACTGTCAGCTATTAGTTTGTGGCGAACTAAGTGCTCTAGTGTTGTTTTGTGGATGTGCTTTTCTAGCGGTTTGGATAAAGAGGATAATATGGAAATTAGCTTATAATTAATCATGATGCAATCGTCTAATAAATCAGCTTTTAAATGAGGCGATTTTAAAAGCTGATGGGAATTGACTTTTGGTGAGACATTGATTGTATATAAAGGTTAGTGACTCGCAGATCACCTGTGCAGCATAGCGAAGGATCCGATTACTGATTCCATCTAGTCCTGATGAGTTATTGTTTATTTAGGTTACTGAGATGAGTAAATACTTCAGTGGTCGTTTGGTGCTAGCTCCATATTTGTATGCCAGTCAGCACTCAATGCCTGTGTTCAATATCACACTGAGCTCCTTTACATTCCACGACACACACGCATACAGATTCATTCATTCATTCATTCATTCATTCATTCATTTATTCATTCATTCATTCATTTATTCATTAATTCAGTAGCATGTTCTTTGCAGAACCTCGCTCCAATAACAAACTTCCGGAACACTTCTTGATCATAAGCAAGATGCCCTGCGTCCGATACACCCATCTGGAGATAATCCGCCACATCCTGCACCCATATTCTCTTTGGCTTTCCTCTTCCTCTCTTCCCAGGCATATTCCCCTGCATTATTGTTCTCTCCGAACTTTCGTGACGTTTCAAGTGACCAGAATATTTCAATTTTCTTTGATTTATCGTCTTTAACAGCCAGCCTTCTTCAACATTCAGCTCCTGAAGTATGGTTTCATTTGTTCTATTCTTTACCCAAGATATTCTTAGAATTTGTGTATAACATTTATTTTCAAATGCATTTATGCGCTCTTCAGCTTGTTTAGTAAGTATCCAGGTCTCACAGGCGTATACTGCAATGGGAAAGATGCATCTTCTTCTTCTTCTTCAGCGTTCCGAGCCATTGAGGTTCTTTGCTGCAAATACAATCCGTCTCCATTCGTCTCTCTGGTGGACCTTCTCTTGCCAGTCGTTGATTCCAAGTGCTTGTAGGTCTGTACATGTATTATCTCTCCACCGCCTTCTTGGTCTACCTCGGGGTCTACGGTCATTTATTTCCTGAGGGGAAAGATGCATGCTTTTAAAAATCTAATTTTTGTAGTTCTGTCTGACACACTCCATAATGTATTAAGTTGTTTTAGTCTGTGAAGAGCAATTGATAGTCGTCGTTTAATTTCTTTCAATGTGTCACCGTTGTTGGTAATCAATGAACCAAGATATTCAAAACTTTCCACTACCGCCAATTTTTCCCCATTAATGTATATTTCTTTCTCCATAGTAGTTTTATCTGTATGCATTATCTTTGTTTATGCTATGTTAAGATATAAGTTGTGATTTTCACTATTCAATTGGGTTGAAGCTATTAGGTTTTCTATGCCATTCTGTGTTGTGGATAGTAATACTGTATCATCAGCATATCGAATCTCCGGTATGTCATGACCGCCGATATTTAGGGCATCATATAGCTCCCTGTTTATATCATCTCTTACATTTCTCATTATATTTTCGGCGTACAGGTTAAACAAATAGGGGGACAGGACGCAGCCCTGACGGACTCCTTGCTTGATGTAAAACCAACTTGATGTCTCGCCATCTATTCTAACTGCTGCTTGTTGGTCTAAATAGAGCATTTTTATTAGTTGTACTACATGTGTTGGAAAGCCCATATTCCTCATGATTTCCCAAAGTTTCTGATGTTGTACACAATCAAATGCTTTTGAATAATCCACAAAACATGTGAATAGGTTTACATTAAATTCTCTGCACTTCTCTATTATTAAACGCATGTTGAATATGTGATCTCTTGTTCCGCTTCCTTGTCTAAATCCAGCTTGAACTATGTTAATCTCTTTTTTCCATTTTCTTACAAAGTCTTCCCATTATGACTTTTAGTAGAATTTTACTTGCATGACTGATCAGGGCAACAGTTCTATAGTTGGTGCATAATTTCAGGTTACCCTTTTTTGGTATTGGAATGAAGATAGTTCTCTTCCAATCTTTAAACTATATACCATATGTCCATATCTTTTACATAACGCGTGATAGATCTGTATGCTTTCTTCTCCTCCCGCTTTAATTAGTTTAGCTGGTATCTCATCACATCCAGGTGATTTACCATTCTTCAGGTTCTTTATAGCCCAAGAAATTTCATCTAATGAGGGTTCAGGTTCTGTCTCTGCTGTCTTTGGCTCATGTATTTCATTTATATCCTCACTGTCACTCATATCATACATTCCACTGCAGTACTCCTGCCATCATTCTAGTATATGTCTATATTCTGTTAAGGTTTTTCCCATCTTGTCACAGATAACATTCAATTGAGGTTGAACATTTCTTGTCAATAACTTCATTTCTTTGAACATTTCATAATCTCTTCCAGTCTTATGACATTGCTCTATTCTGGTACAGCAATCTTGTACATATTGATTTTTATCCTTTCTTGTGTTATTTCTTATTTCTCGACTTAGAGATTAATATTTCATCCTGCTGTTATCGGATTCACCTCCTTTCTGTTTCAGTTCCCTTCGTTGCTTTATTAATTCTAATGTGTCTGATGTAATCCATGGCTTAAGTTGCTTTTTCTTGGTCGGAATGAAATCTTTGGCTGCAGTTATCAAGATATCTCTAGCTTGTACTGCCAGTTCATCAGGTGTCATTTCTTCTTGTACATACATCAAGACCCCAAAACGATTCCTAACTTCTACAGTGTATGCATCCGGTATTTTTGTGAGATCAAAACGAAGTGGCCTTGGTCCTCGGATAAGCTTTTTGAGTTTTAATTTCAGATCTGCTTCTAATAACTGATGATCTGTATCACAGTCTGCACTACGTTGGGTTTTTGCAGATGTTATGCTTGATCTCCATCTTCTTTGTATTAAAATATAATCTATCTGATTTTTGGTAATACTGTCTGGAGACTTCTATGTGAAGAGTCTTCTTGGGTGTTGTTTAAAAAGCGTGTTGGCTATCGTTAACTGATTTTCTGTGCAAAATTCAATTAATTTGTCACCTGCATCATTTCTATTTCCTAATCCAAATTTTTCTAAAACGTGTCTCTCATTTTCAGCCCTTCCTGCACCTACTTTTGCATTAAAATCTCCCATTATTATTGTTATATCATTATGACCAATCTTATTTAATGTGTCTTGCAGTGTGTTGTAAAAATCTTCAATTTCGTCCTCCTCTGCTGTTGAAGTAGGTGCATATATCTGTATGAGAGTTGTGTTTTTTGGACTGCCTTTAAGTCTAATAGTGAGGATTCTATCACTAACTGGATTATATCCCATTAAAGATTTTGCAGTTGTCTTATCTAAACAAAATGTCACTCCACTCTGGCCTCCGGCGTCTCTACCAGAATAAATGAAAAGACTTCCATTTTCAGATGTAAAATGTCTCTTGCATCTCCAGCGATGTTCACTAATTCCTAAAATTTGAATGTTTAACCTCTCAATCTCATCACACACTACTTTAAGCTTTCCCTCATACAAACCTCTCACATTCCACGTTGCTATTCTCACTCTTTTTCTTAGCCTGACACAGGGGATTTCCTTGGTAACACAGTCAGGATTAACTCTGTCATCACGATTACTAGTACTGGTCCCTGTGTCACACTCTTCACATGTGTTATCTGATCTGCCTGGCCTGGGGGTCTCGCCACCAGATCTCTTTCTTATTTTGTTTTCTTTCATGATTGTTATGGTTTCTAGGCAAGTTTTGCAGAAGGTAGTTTGCCATTGTTTTCCTTCTAGGCAGTGACTGTACTAGTCGGTGGCCATAGCCATTGTCTCTACACACATAGAACGGACAATTCTTCACCACGTTGATACATTTAAATACCTAGAGGCATTTATAACATCAGATGGAAGATGCGCAACAGAGATTAAGAGCAGAATAGTTTGTTAGTTAGTTAATCGCCGTTCCAACTTCACGACAACGGGTGGTCCCCATTACGCTACGTTCCTGTGCCAGTGAATATCACATAAAATGCTCCTCACTGTCCTATGTGAAAAGTGGAACAGACAGGAGTCTCGATAAGTCAACAACCCGTACAGATACACTGTGCATAATGCTGCTGCTAGAATGCCAACACAAAAGTCCTCCAAGAAAATTACAGTTCATCGTCGATGAAACCGGCAGTCATCAGAAAGACTTCATTGACCTGGGTTTTATCCCACACGGCTTGTTTTATTTCCGCAGGGCGACCCACCGAAAGACTGCACAAAGCACGAACTCCGTAGCTCCAGCGTCGACTCCCAGGAGTCTCCTGAAAAATGCACTCCTGAACCGAAAAGGCAAAACAATCAATTCAGCAACAGCCGGTAGCCATTGTTCCGAACATGCAGTTCACGGAACAAATGAAAGCGGACAGATGTAGAAGCATTCCACATGAATTTAACAGCTAAGAGCAGAATAGGGCAAGCAAAGGATGCATTTCAGAAAATGAAGAAAATCTTATGCAATAAGTCACTATCATTGAAAGTAAGAGAGTGCTGAAGTGCTATGCTTGTATAGAAACTGTTTTGCTGTATGGCTGTGAATCTTGGAATGTAAATGTACAAATTAGGAAAAGATTGGAGGCAACAGAGATGTGGTTCTTGAGACGAATGTTGCGAATTCCTTGGCCAGATTAACTAACAATGACTGCCTTAAAGAGGCTAATAAAACTAGAACACTATATTCAACAATAAGAAAGAGGCAAACAGCTTTTTTTAAATAATGTGATGAGAAGAGAGGAACCTAGAAAATCGTAAACAACTAAAAAGATTGAGGGGAAAGATAATCAAAGGCAGACCAGGATAAATGATGCTAGATGGATTGAGACGTTGGCTTGGAGAAATATCAACATAGGAGTTGATCCAGTAAACCAAAGACCGAGATCTGTGGACAGTCATGAAAGCCTACGCCAGCCAGCATGGCACTTGATGATGAAAATTATATATATTATATGTATATATATTTTATATATTATATATATATATATATATATATATATATATATATATATATATATATATATATATATTATATATACCATATATATTATATGTATGGCTGTATATATATATATATATATATATATATATATATATATATATATATATATATATATATATATATATATATATAATGCCTTGTCGGCTCTCGAGGAGGGAGAGAAATACAGTTTGGGAGAGATAGAATGAGAATAGGGGAGATTAGCGTCAGAAAAGAAAGGAGGGAGGGAGAGAGAAACCGAGAGAGAGGGCGAGGTGGGGGAAAGTATGTAAAGTACATTAAAAATCACAACTAAGCACACAAGAAATTGGATAACATCAGTTTAGATGCTTTAGTTTCCAATACTCATATTTGTGTTCATATATTTTCCAGTTTTGCCTTTAGCTGTACACATGTGATTTTACTCGCTTTGTCTCCTACTGTAAACTGGGGGTTTTCTTTCAGTGTTGTCTTCAGCTGTACACTTGTGATGGTCTAGAGATCACTACAATTGAAGGTCTTGGAGACACAAGAGACGGCCTTCACCCTGTACAAGAGAGATTAGCCAAGTTTGACGGTGCGCAGTGTGGCTACTGCACCCCAGGGCAGGTCATGAACATGTATGGGTGAGTACCAGTCGATCTCTGATAGGTAAACAATGTTTGTCTGCATGTTTTAAGTTACTAATGGATTGCGGAGTGAAAAAGTATTGATACGCCGCGTTTATGCTTCATATCAACAATGATCCTTTCTCACATGTTTAGTTGTCATTCTTGGCTGATATCTATACGTTTATCAATAATGTTTCCCTTTTATTTACTTTTCTAAAATTTAACACATGTACTTACTCGTATATGTATTCTATCCAGCCTGTTTGTTTTGTTCGTTCGATTTGAACTCGAGCGTAGTAACCCACTCCGACTTTAGGGGTACTTGTAATATTAGTCCCAAGTCAATGACAATAAGTCAACATGTTAGTCCAACTGACCAGTGTAGGGGTTGAACCCGCTACCTTGCCATCAGCACACTGGATGTTTAAGACCTAGCGCTCTTATCCATTATGTAATGCTGACCTCTAGATACCTCTATTACATACACAGTCCATGGCTACATTAACCTTTGTCATAACATCATTAACTTTTTATTTGCTGTACTACAACCCACTTGAAGTTTGACATAACTGGCATCAAATATACGAGGGTAAGTTAATAAATAATTTGTGGAAATTATGTTGAGAAATAAAGGGACAATGTATGTATAAAAATAAACTGGTTTCAAGTTGTTATCAAATTAAGTTATTTTTTCACAGCCATTTGTGACTGACTTATTAACTTACCCTCGTTCATTCAGTCTAAACCTCTACCAAACAGTATTCAGTACTTCACTTATATTCTTCCTCTCTTCCTTCTAACCCTTTTCAAATCTTCAAGGCATTTGGGGCACAAAGTATATGGTTCTAGCATTATATTTATGTAGGTCATACGACGGATGCTATGGTAAATGTAACTCCGGTGGTCATTCGTCTTGCTCTGTCTTGTAAACTGTATTTATCATTGTTTTTTTTATTCCTGCAAACATAATTTGATTGCTTTTCCAAATGACTAGCATTCTTACATGAAGCAAAGCTGGCTTTAACTGTCTCTACAATTCAAAACAATTACTCTAGTGAATAGCGCTGCAGTATGCAGCTGACGAGATGCAGAGAAATATACCAGGCAAGAAATCGTGCACTATTTTATATATGGCTTCTGTGTTAAATTGGGGTCTTGATGTCTGTACAAGAGGAAATGACACCTGATGAACTGGCAGTACAAGCTAGAGATATCTTGATAACTGCAGCCAAAGATTTAATTCCGACAAAGAAAAAGCAACTTAAGCCATGGATTATATCACACACGTTAGAATTAATAAAACAACGAAGGGAACTGAAACAGAAAGGAGGTGAATCCGATAACATCAGGATGAAGTGTAAATCTCTAGCTCGGGAAATAAGAAAGAACACAAGAAAGGACAAAAATCAATATATACAAGATTGCTGTACCAGAATAGAGCAATATAGACTGGATGAGATTACGAAATGTTCTAAGAAATGAAGTTATTGCCAAGAAATGTTCAACCTCAATTGAATGTTATCTGTGATAAGATGGGAACTACCTTAACAGAATCTAGAAAAATTCTAGAAAGATAGCAGGAGTACTGCAGTGGAATATATGATATGAGTGACAGTGAGGATATGAATGAGATACGTGAGCCAATGACAGCAGAGACAGTACCTGAACCCTCATTAGATTAAATTGCATGGGCAATAAAGAACCTGAAGAATTGTAAATCATCTGGATGTGATGAGATACCAGCTAAGCAAATTAAAGCGGGAGGAGAAGAAAGCATACAAATCTATCACGCATTATGTAAAAAGATATGGAAATATTTTATATGGCCAAAAGATTGGAAGAGAACTATCTTCATTCCAATACCAAAAAAGGGTAACCTGAAATTATGCACCAACTATAGAACTGTTGCCCTGATCAGTCATGCAAGTAAAATTCTACTAAAAGTCATAATGGGAAGACTTTGTAAGAAAATGGAAAAAAGAGATTAACATAGTTCAAGCTGGATTTAGACAAGGAAGCGGAACAAGAGATCACATATTCAACATGCGTTTAATAATAGAGAAGTGCAGAGAATTTAATGTAAACCTATTCACATGATTTGTGGATTATTCAAAAGCATTTGATTGTGTACAACATCAGAAACTTTGGGAAATCATGAGGAATATGGGCTTTCCAACACATGTAGTACAACTAATAAAAATGCTCTATTTAGACCAACAAGCAGCAGTTAGAATAGATGGCGAGACATCAAGTTGGTTTTACATCAAGCAAGGAGTCCGTCAGGGATGTGTGCTGTCCCCCTATTTGTTTAACCTTACGCCAAAAATATAATGAGAAATGTAAGAGATGAGATAAACAGATTCCCTAAATATCGGTGGTCATGACATACCAGAGATTCGGTATGCTGATGATACAGTATTGCTATCCACAACACAGACTGGTATAGAAAACCTAATAGCCCCAACCAATTGAATAGTGAATATCACAGCTTATATCTAGCAATAACAAAGATAATGAATACAGATAAAACTACTATGGAAAAAGAAATATATATTAATGAGGAAAAATTGAGATGGTGGAAATTTTGAATATCTTGGGTCATTGATTACCAACAACGGTAACACAATGAAGAAATTAAACGACGATTATCAATTGCTCTTCAAAGACTAAAACAACTGAATAAATTATGGAATGGGACAGACAGAACTAAAGAAATTAGATTTTTAAGAGCGTGCATCTTTTCCATTGCAACATACGCCTGTGAGACCTGTACACTTACTAAACAAGCTGAACAGCGCATGAATGCCTTTGAATATATATGTTATAGACGAGTTCTAAGAATATCTTGGGTATTTTTCAATACATTGGCACCTTGCCGTCTTGACAGACGATAGTTTGTGCTTTAAAAAGGCATAATAACTTTTACTTTTGGCGGTAGCGAATGCGACTGATAAGGCCAATTCGCGCTGTAAATGTACGTTCACAGTGGATCCATGTGAACACATGGTGATTTCCACCATCATGCACCATCTTACGTCTCACACGCTCGGTGTGTGACTTATCTGCAATAATTTTTTCCTGTGTCTTTATTCCATTTCTGATGTTTGCCCTCCATGCAACACGTTCAGCGGCGACTTGCTCCCAATGTGCATTATCAGTGCAATGTTAAGACGATTGAGTTCGGCATCAATCACAGCCGTTGTTCTCACATCGTTAATATTGGTAAAGTCAGTGGAAAATCCTGGACACATGGTTCTCACGTTCCAGGTTGCAAGCCGTAGCTTGAGGTTTATATTTTTCTTTTTATTAGTACCTAGTGCATTGGTTTTACAGCCTGCGATTCAGATTTTGTCCTAGCCCCAAGCACCCATTGAAGCAGACAGGCTGTGGCGGATCAGCACCCAATTGGCCGGGGACTGCCCAGCTTGAGGCGGACGGTAGCTGATCAGTGACTAAGAACTAAGAACAGCAAGAAACTAAGCATATCTTGGGTAAAGGAAAGAACAAATGCATCCATACTTGAAGAGCTGAATATTGAAGAAGGTTAGCTATTAAAGACGATACAACCAAGAAAATTGAAATATTTTGGACACTTAAAACGTCATGAAAGTTTGGAGAGAAAAATAATGCAGGGGTATATGCCTGGGAAGAGAGGAAGAGGAAGGCCAAAGAGAAGGTGCAGGATGTGGCGGATGATCTTCAGATGGGCGTATCGGACGCGGGACAACTTGCTTATGATCGAGAGGTGTTCCGGAAGGTTGTTATGGGAGCGAGGTTCTGCAAAGGACATGCTACTGAATGAATGAATGAATGAATGAATGAATGAATGAATGAATGAATGAATGAATGAATGAATGTGTTAAATTGACTCTATACACACACCAATATATTTCTGATGATTTTTCTAAATTACTTAGCATTTTTTTTTTCTAATCGGAGATTTCGTATTCATGTTTTGTTATTTGTTGCTAATTTCCGAACCATGGTTGTACACTGCTACTGTGGTTCCCCAGCCTTCTACAAAACAACCCTAAGCCGACCATGCAAGAAGTGGAAGACTCATTTGATGCAACCATCTGCAGATGTACAGGTACGTCTTATGGAGACAACTACAGTTATAAATTCTGTCAGGTCTTTCACATCTGTGCTAGAACATACCCGCACTTCACTCATATTATTACCCTCTTCCGTGTCACTCGTTTCAAAGCATTGATGCATTTGGGGCATATAGTAAATGGTTCTAGCAATATATTTGTGTAGGCCATACGACGGGTGATGTGTTTAATGTAACGGAGGTCATCATTCTTCTTGTTCTGTCCTGTATCCCACACTAAAACGATTATGCTTAATCAACACACACCAAACAGTCCTATCCTTTGATATATCTTTCAGCTAACCACATGTCATGAAAATGAAAAGTATCTTATGCAATAAGTCACTATCGTTGAATATAAGAAAGAGAGAGCTGAAATGTTATATGAAACCTGTTTTGCTGTATAGTAGTGAATATTGGAATGTAAATAAACAAATTAGAAAGACCTTGGAAGCAATAGAAATGTGATTCCTGCTACGAATGTTACGAATTCCTTGGACTGCCATAGTAACTAACAACGATTGTCTGAAAGAGGCTAATGAAACTAGAACATTTATATACAACAATAAGAAACGGCTTTCTTTGGTCATGTGACAAGAGAGGCATTGGAGAACAGTGTGTCAACTAGAAAGATCAAAGGGAAGAGAGGAAGAGACAGACCAAGAGAGATGTTACTGGATGGACTGAGGCAGGAGCATGGAGGAATATCATCAGCAGTGTTGGTTCAAACGAGCACGTTCTGTGGAGTGACGTGAACGCCTAAACCAGCTGGTAGGACCCTTCACGATGAAGATGATGAACTCTATGTCTTCTACATATTATTCATCCCTGCCTCTTCTACTCTACTCCATGTTTCTTAAAGTCTCAAATCTATTTCTGTAGCCCTGTAGTTTGCAGACAAGAGAGTCTAGTCTAACTAACATCAAGTTTTCTCAGTGTGTGTATTATCCAGTTCGAGGGTCTTTTCTTCACCTTTTCATTCCCCGGTACTTGTTCATTCTCTCCATTAGCTCCATATTAATCACTCAGTCATAACATTCTATTCTGCACAGGCTCCAATCAATAAATGTTTGTAGTTTATTAGTAAAGGTGCAAGTCGTTTCCAATGTTTATAATCCATTGTTTTAAAAAAAAAAGTACTACTTTAACGTCAGATGAAACACTTTTACGTTTTGTGCTAGACATTTTGTAAGGTCTCGTGGTTCCCCCAGGGGACTAAGTCGCTCCATGAGGTTCTACGTTCCTGTGCGTCATTCAGATGACCACCTCTGCTGGTGGCCCTGATACTACACTTTGATCTTAGCCAAAGGGCAGAAAGGCTATCCATTTGATTTCAACATATTTCATAATGCTACACTTAATTCCCTTTGACTTCAATATATTTCATAATTCATTGATTCAGCAGCATGTCCATTGCAGAACCTCGCTCCCATAACAACCATTCGGAAAACCTCTCGAAAATAAGCAAGATGTCCCGCGTCCGATACACCCATCTGGAAACCATCCGCCACATCCTGCACCCATCTTCTATTTGGCCGTCCTCGTCCTCTCTTCCCAGGCATATACCCCTCCATCATTGTTTTCTCCAAACTTTCGTGACGTTTCAAGTGACCAAAATATATCAATTTTCTTTGTTTTATAGTCTGTAATAGCCAACCGTCTTCAATATTCAGCTCTTTAAGTATCAACACATGTGTTCGGTTAGCGGGGTAGGAATATCCCCTATCAAAGGAGATGTAAGACGCCTCCTTTCATCCGCTAGACGACGACGGAACACCCTTGCGCAAGGTGGAGTACCGGTTTAGCCCCACCACCACCCCCCCCCCAATCAGGGTGGTGGATGGAGTGTGAGAGCAGCCGACAGACTGCTGTTGGTTATGGTCTACACCAGTGTTTCAGACCTTTTTTGTGCTATGCCCTACCCAAGCCTTTCTAAAATTCAAAACTTGAAATGTTCACTAAAGAAACTTGAATTGTAGGTTTTAGGAAGAAATCACTAGGAAATTATTGAGCAAACGGTAAGTACATTTTCAAAACATATAATGGAGAACTGAAATTCAAGTACAGAATAATTTTAATGAAAGATTTTTCTATATTATTTTAATTATTAGTAATTATTTATTATTTAAATGTAATGAGATCCTTGCGCTTGATGCTTGCTGCAAAGAGATTTTATGTCAGGTTCCAATTTAGTTAACTTCAGTTTCAAGTCTCCTTGTTTTGTTGTATCCAGCCGATTTTTTTTTTTTTTTTTTTTTTTTGCAGCAAATCATTTATGGCACTAAATCCGCATTCAGCTAAATATGAAGATGGAAACGGTAACAATAGCTCTCTTGCACATTTGGTTGCATTTGGATATTTTATTTCGCTTTCCTTACAAAGCCATGCCATCGCTCCTTTTATATTATATATAGTTTTAATTGATTCATCATTTTGCATTTCTGCGAGTTCTTCTTGATACTGCATATTTGAAATATCATACATATCCACTAACATTGGCTGCATCATCCAAGTTGGGAAATCAATTTGTTTGAAATCAGAAAATCTTTTTTTTAAATCAGCCGATAAAATTTTCAAATGACCGACACAAACATATTTAGCGGTATCAGTCACTTCACATTTTTAGAGCCAGTGAAATTTTTCATAATTTTTGTTGTAAATGTATGTCTGACATAACTCAATAAAGTTAATGCAACCAAATATCTTCGTTTTTGCATCGACAGGAGTTTTGTTTGTTCCTTGAAGTTGTTTATTTAATATATTTAGTTTTTCAAAGATATCGGCTAAATAACTCACAAATGCCTTATCATCGACCGTTAACAGATTTTTCATTTCAGGTTTTTCGCTTAAAAAATCACTAAAAGTATCAAATAATTCCATAAATCTGTTTTCCATTTACAAATTGCCCCCCTTAACAATCGAATTGCCCCCTTAACAATCGATTCAGACACATGACAACCGGGCGGAACATGCCAGAACTTCATTCATATTTCTGGCTGGCGTAATATGCCAGAACTTCATTCATATTTCTGGCGGGCGGAGCATGCCAGAACTTAATTCATATTTCTGGTGGGCGGATTATGCCAGAGCTTCATTCATATTTCTGGAGGTGGAACATGCCAGAATTTCATTCATATTTCTGGCTGGCGGAACATGCCAGAACTTCATTCATAATTCGGGGGGGGGGGGGGGGGGGGGGGGAAGCGGAACATGCCAGAACTTCATTTCAATTTTCTGGTGGGCGGAATATTGTGATGTTGTTTCCCCGAGAAGAGATTGGGATCAACATGCACATCTTTAAACTGATTATCAGTTGGGATTATTGACTGACTTTTCGTCTACACTCTTCTCTTCTGTCTTCCCTTCCATATATCTCTTTCTTTCACTCTCTCTCTATTACTCTCTCAACACATACTTCGACAACAGTTCTTTTCCACATTAAATAAAAGATTTAATTTAAAACTATGTCTGGTGTATGGGTGGGTAGTGTCGGTGTAGTTGCTAGTGTTCTTCTGGTGTGGCTGCTAGATAAGATGTTGATAGATAGTCTTCGTGTCTTTCTCTCGTCTCTTCTCTCGGCTAAAGTACAGGACGATATATAGACACCACAGAACGATCTCACCCGGACGGCTCCGTCTGCTTGAGTCTGTAGATAAATCCGTTCTTTGTAATGAAAATGTTCACCACTGTATTAAATGTACTTAACCTGCTCACTATTTGCTGTCCGCTAAAAATGAATGTTCGTTGCTTTCTTATAGCGTTCTTTAATCCATTCTGGAAAAACACATCGAGTTTCTAGAATGTTCTATTAGTGTTCTGTAAAAAGTTCTACACTTGATATTTGGTAATTGATATATGCACTTGGTACGCACTTTGCAACTCTTTGATACTGAGTAATTTGGGTCTTTTTCCTTTAGTTTTTATGATGTATATTTTCCATTCTCTGTCCTCCTGACTTATTAAGATGACACTTCTTTTCCTTCCTGTCTTATGCACAAGTGTCGTGCGTTATGACTTTAAAGTGCTTTCTCGTGGGTTATCAACACTGGGTGATCTTGACCACAGCCCTCTGTGTAATCTCTTAGTTGATAAGTCCCGCACTGGTATGGAAACCTGTGTGATATACATTTAATAATGAGATCTGTGTCTGCTTCCTCTTCTCTCCTATGTGAGTGTCTTTTCCTCCAGCCGAAATGAAAAGGCTTCCGAAAAAACCCACTCTGACATAGGATAGAAGATTCACCTAATCGTCTATACTATTCCTACTCATAGCAAGCAATGATAAATGCTATTCACGCACATCTATATTCATATCCTAAAACTATATTTTAATATACCTTATACACATCGCTGTTCCTTTATAGAATTAATGTAGGTCCACGAATTGAAATTAATCCGTAGCCAAGCACTTTATCCCATTATAAGGGAGGATATTTCTTTTCCTTCCAGGACACATAATTCTATCTTTCCGTCCAGTTGGGGAACACACACTCAACTGACACAAAGAAGTGGCCACCCTCTTTAGATCATCTTTGTCCCATCGTCCTTGACATTGCTGGACAAAGCAAATTCAGACTTCATTGTCCTAGTTTGTGGAAAATTCCAGATCTGGGGCTTTTCCGTATATCCCTACCTCCAGAACGCAATAGACTGGTCCATGATACTGTCTGTCTTTGTCGCAAACCAAATTTTCCACACGACAGTTACCTGTCCGGTTAATCGGCTTTTCCTGTCTTGACCTAAATACACATGCGCTGGTCAATCCTTTGTGGTTATCCTTCTGTTTCATTAACCCTTCTCCTACCTGGGTATTCGCTGTATACCGTCGTCCATCTGGGAATCATTAACTCTCAGTATTTCACGACATAGGCCCCCTCTTAAGAGATTAGACCGCGTCGAATCTTTCTCACTGTAGGTTTGATTCCCATGATCCACAACCCTAATCTACTTCCTCCGGAGCTGGATGTCTGGATAAGAAATCTGCTCCTACATTCTCCTTTCCAAGGATGTATTCCACAGTGAAGTCCCGATGCAGCAACAACGTCCATCACATCCACCGTGCGTTGAGCTTCTGCTAAGTCGCTATTAACATCACATGTTGATGATATGATTGGATCCTCACATGGCTCATCTCATTATCCAGTAGGCGCTCTAATTGACACCCTACTATACTACTAACGACTGAAACTAGTGTTGGCTCCTCGCTCCTGTACGTTCAGTCGACCTCCTTTCGACTTGCGTCAGCGACGGCTCACAATACAGACGGATTGTCCCATCCTGATTGTAACACTGCTTCCATGTCCTCTTAGTTTCCCCCGGCTTTGCCTCTGGGGATGTTCCGCCTCGTCCTCGTCGGACCGAGTCGTCTTTCCCAAACCTCCTGGGCTTTTGCTTCCAGGACCATCTTGGGCGATATTGTATCTGGTCAGCCAATCTTCGGTTTGAGTCCTGGGTAATTCTCGCTTTTCCCGACGTTACCTGCCCCTTCTGAACTTGGTTACCGGTGAAACTTTCACTCTTGTCCTTTCCCTGACTTGTGATTTCCCTCCTCCTGTCGTTGGGTAAATCTGACCTAGCACGTACTGTCCCATAGGTCCTCCTATGTTGTACTGGCGATCTCTGGTCTTCGTCTGGACTGGTAACCTTTGTCCCAATAGCTGCCATCACCATAAAGTGCGAAGCTTTGCTCCCGGATCTCTCTTCATATTTCCTAATGAGATGTCTAGGGAGATTTTTCTTCTCTTCCCCGATCCGTATTTTGTAGATGTTCTTGGACACCACCTTTTCCACAGGATAAGGTCCTTTCCATCCTACTTGGAGTATATTGGTCTCTGCTGGACTCCACACTTCCACTTTGTCTTCCACATTAAGAGCTAGTTTCCTCTTGATTCGCTTGTTGGGTGGTGCTCTCTGGCACTCCGAACAAGACTTCACCCACCGGCGTACATCTCCGGTCATTCCTGGCCAGCAATAATGGCCGGATATTTGCTGCAAGGTCTCTCTGACACCCATATGTCGATTCTCGCCTATGATGTGTCCACTCTGAAGAATGTGAGGACGGTGGGTCTCTGGAACCACCCACTGCTCGTGCAAGTTATCTCCCCTCCCAGCTCTCCGATAGAGTAGTTGATTCTTCAGAAAGTACTGTCCCCGTTCTGGTGGCTCAGCACTTCTTTGCAGCTTCCTGTAGCAAGGATGCAACGTAGTATCCTTCCTCTGGGCAGTATGCAATTCTCCTATCTCTGAGTTGTCGCATAGTGTCTCTGCCTCTTTTTCCTTCCCTTGAGATCCACTGACTACTGTTCCCTTGTGGGTTGGCTGTTTGGGCATCCCCAAAAAGACATATTTCGTGCCAATGATCATTGGGAATAGGGAGTCAGCTAATACCGCCGCAGGAATAATGCCCGTGACGTACCTGGATTTAATCTCCACCTTGGCGATTGGCAGCGTCATGGTAACAGCACTCCTCATTGCCGGCTTTAGCTCTATGGTCTCCCCTGTAAGTTGGTCTGGGCTTACTAAGCTGGCGTCCACCACCGCTTCCCCATCCAAACCTGTATCGTAGAGACAAGCAACCTGCTGGCCATTGACTTCAATCAGTTCAACCACAGGTGGTCTCTCTTGGTCCTGAGTGTCTTTCATCTCCTTGACCGTTTCCTTGCCTTCCTCTTTTGATTCCTCGAGGTTGGTTATGCAATTGGCATCGTTTGCCTTGCATCTGCAGTCCACAGTATTATGTGTTATCGACTGGCAGTGTGTACACCATGTTCCCTTCCTAGGTTTCCGTGTGTCCTTTGTGTTCCTTTCTCCTTCGCCAACCTCAGCCTTGTCTGTGATCACCGATGTAGGAATCACTTTGCATGCTGCGAAGTAAGAACTTGTAGGTTTCGATCTGCAGTCCTTCGTGTTATGGGAGGCCGCCCTACAAAACGAACACCACTTTTCATACCACTGTCGTTTCGCTTGAGAATTCGAGGTGTTCTTGGTTCCTTCCTTCACCTTCTCTGAACTCTCCTCTGTGTGCTTTATATAAGGTTCCCCTTTTTCTCCTTCCCAGTTTTTAGGTTTCTTTTTCTCTGGTTTCTCCTGACCTTTGGTTTGAGTACTTAGTTCCTCAGTTTCACCATGTACTTCCACGAATCGTTCCGCCAGCTTATTCACAACATCAATCCGTTCCGCCCCTTGTTCTCCCAAGAAGGTTCTGAGAGGTTTCGACATTTGCTTTCGCATCTGGTCGACCACCATCATCTCTTCGAGACTCTCATAATCCCTCTTGAATTCTGCCAAGTCCATCCATTTCTGGAGATAGGATTTCAGCCTTAGACTATAGGCGGCGAATAATTCTCCCGGCTCTCGTCTAGACGATCTAAACTTCTTCCGATACGTTTGTGCTGTGATGTCAAAATGTTTCATCAAAGCGGCTTTTAATTCCTGGTAATTATTTTCCTGTCCTGGTGGTAAGCGTGTGTACACTTCAAATCCCGAACCGACTAATCCCTGTGATAGTTTAAGAGCCCATCTGGTCCGATCCAGCCCCATAGCGATTGACATTGCTTCGAAACGAGATGCGTATTGATCAAATCTTTCTTTAGACTGATCGTAGACAGCTAAGGGAAACTTCATGGCATGGTAACCATGTCCACTCATATGGGTTGCACCCGGTGAAGAAGAATTTCCTTCCGCTCCATCTATTTCTCCCTTAGTTTGTGTCTTGAGTTCTAGCTCTTTCATGCGATATTCATGTTCTCTGATCTTGTTGGCTTCCTCTGCTTGCAACCTCTTGTTGTCCTGTTCCAGTTCCATTCGTTTCAATTCCAACTCAGTCTTACGGTCTTCTCTTTCCGCTTGACGAATCTCTCTCTCTCTTTCTTGTATGTAATCAGTTAGCTCGGTACCAGCTAACCCAATTTCCTCCCCGTTGGCTCTCAGTTCTGCTGTAGTTACTTTAGGAGTTGCCATAGTTACAGCAGATAAGTCAGCACGTTGAGTAAAGATCCCTCAAGGCAGAAAAGAAGTACTCACTATACAATTATATTCCACCTAGAACCTATATCATTATCTATGTCTATCTAATATAATAAACCTACGACACCACACAGTACATCACAACCACTCTCTCATCCACAAGAGGAGATATAGGATAAAGACTTGTGTGACTGTGTGACTAGGTATGTAATGTCTTACCACCTATCCACATTCACTCTGTCTGGAACTTTCTCACTGTAAAGTCACCAGCATTAATGAACTGTTTCCACCATAAATGTAATGGCACCATATATCCAATGGACGTCCTTCCATTAACAGTCATCAATATATACTTCTTCTTATTCCAATCAGTATGTCCCAACATGTATGTACTCCGCTATGCCTGTGCCAATATGTAAGTACCCCTTTATTCATATGCCCTGTTATGCCTCCAGGTCATATGGGTATTTTTCCTACCCCGCTCGCTCCACCAATTATGTGATGTTGTTTCCCCGAGAAGAGATTGGGATCAACATGCACATCTTTAAACTGATTATCAGTTGGGATTATTGACTGACTTTTCGTCTACACTCTTCTCTTCTGTCTTCCCTTCCATATATCTCTTTCTTTCACTCTCTCTCTATTACTCTCTCAACACATACTTCGACAACAGTTCTTTTCCACATTAAATAAAAGATTTAATTTAAAACTATGTCTGGTGTATGGGTGGGTAGTGTCGGTGTAGTTGCTAGTGTTCTTCTGGTGTGGCTGCTAGATAAGATGTTGATAGATAGTCTTCGTGTCTTTCTCTCGTCTCTTCTCTCGGCTAAAGTACAGGACGATATATAGACACCACAGAACGATCTCACCCGGACGGCTCCGTCTGCTTGAGTCTGTAGATAAATCCGTTCTTTGTAATGAAAATGTTCACCACTGTATTAAATGTACTTAACCTGCTCACTATTTGCTGTCCGCTAAAAATGAATGTTCGTTGCTTTCTTATAGCGTTCTTTAATCCATTCTGGAAAAACACATCGAGTTTCTAGAATGTTCTATTAGTGTTCTGTAAAAAGTTCTACACTTGATATTTGGTAATTGATATATGCACTTGGTACGCACTTTGCAACTCTTTGATACTGAGTAATTTGGGTCTTTTTCCTTTAGTTTTTATGATGTATATTTTCCATTCTCTGTCCTCCTGACTTATTAAGATGACACTTCTTTTCCTTCCTGTCTTATGCACAAGTGTCGTGCGTTATGACTTTAAAGTGCTTTCTCGTGGGTTATCAACACTGGGTGATCTTGACCACAGCCCTCTGTGTAATCTCTTAGTTGATAAGTCCCGCACTGGTATGGAAACCTGTGTGATATACATTTAATAATGAGATCTGTGTCTGCTTCCTCTTCTCTCCTATGTGAGTGTCTTTTCCTCCAGCCGAAATGAAAAGGCTTCCGAAAAAACCCACTCTGACATAGGATAGAAGATTCACCTAATCGTCTATACTATTCCTACTCATAGCAAGCAATGATAAATGCTATTCACGCACATCTATATTCATATCCTAAAACTATATTTTAATATACCTTATACACATCGCTGTTCCTTTATAGAATTAATGTAGGTCCACGAATTGAAATTAATCCGTAGCCAAGCACTTTATCCCATTATAAGGGAGGATATTTCTTTTCCTTCCAGGACACATAATTCTATCTTTCCGTCCAGTTGGGGAACACACACTCAACTGACACAAAGAAGTGGCCACCCTCTTTAGATCATCTTTGTCCCATCGTCCTTGACATTGCTGGACAAAGCAAATTCAGACTTCATTGTCCTAGTTTGTGGAAAATTCCAGATCTGGGGCTTTTCCGTATATCCCTACCTCCAGAACGCAATAGACTGGTCCATGATACTGTCTGTCTTTGTCGCAAACCAAATTTTCCACACGACAGTTACCTGTCCGGTTAATCGGCTTTTCCTGTCTTGACCTAAATACACATGCGCTGGTCAATCCTTTGTGGTTATCCTTCTGTTTCATTAACCCTTCTCCTACCTGGGTATTCGCTGTATACCGTCGTCCATCTGGGAATCATTAACTCTCAGTATTTCACGACAAATATGTCAGAACTTCATTCATACTTCTGGCGGGAGGAATATGTCAGACCACCGTCATTCATACTTCTGGCGGGCGGAACATGCCAGAACTTCATTCATATTCCTGACAGGCGGAACAAGCCAGAACTTAATTCATATTTCTGGTTAAGACATAAACCCGTGTGTAAGTACATGATTTCCCTAAAGATGCTGAAATTACGAAATAATTAACACAGTATCATCTCGTGTAATCGAATGTTTCAGGGTATAGGTCAATTCTGGATGCTATGAAATCCTTTGCTGTTGATGCCCCGCCTTCTTTAACAGCAAACGGAGGCGTCATTGATATTGAGGTGATGTTAGTGGTGGCCATTACACTTTTGATTTAAGCTTGTATTATTTTGTTATTGCTATTGTTTCATGTTTGAATATATGTGATCGGACTCGAATCACATTTTGAACTATGCACACACAACATCCAGATTGTCCGATTTACTGTCTAGTACAGGAGTCACTAAACTACGAGCCGTGGGCCGCATCCGGCCTGCGACGTCAGTTCATCAGGCCCGCCGACGGTACTTGAATTGGCTTGATAAAACGTATGAAACACGATCTCATTGATACAATTTAAATATTATCTTCACAGGTGCGGAGACCTCCTAGCTGCTATATGCCTTAAATTTAACATTTTTGATTTTAAATTATTTTCTTGTTTATTGTAATGTGTGCTTATTTCGCGCCATCCCAAGTCCTTCCCCGGCGCGTGGTAGCTCCGCCTACGCTCTGATGTTACGATGGTTTCCATGACAACACGCACAGACATGCATTTTCCCCTCCCCCAGATGCGTCCGGCTGTCAATACAAGTCCGACGCTCCAAAAATATTTACGTTTTTTTTTGGTTTGCTTGTCATCAGTTTTATAGGTATATAACAAGGACTTCTTTGCTGTACAGTGATAGGTAAGTTAACTACAAATGTTAATAGAGGCAATAAAGTAACAAACATAACATAAAAATGCCATAGAAGCCTCGTGATATTACGAAAATATTATCCCCTACTCAGAAAATTTCCGCGGTCAAGGTGTTTATCGAGCTGGTCTCTAGGCCACTGTTTTTCAATCTTTTTGCTGGAGCGGATCCTTACGCAAATGTTTACGTTGCTCAAGGAACTCTGTGCGATGATCCAAGTGTCTGTCCTACTTTATGTAATTAAGCATATGGGCAGAAATGTTGCACTTAAGCTATTTCTGTCTGTTTCGGCGGTACCCCTGGCTGATACTCGCGGAACCCCGGTTAAAAATCACTGCTCTAGGCTGTTTATTTCGGTTGGCCCTATTTATATATTTTGTAAA
Source organism: Cepaea hortensis (assembly GCA_963921405.1). Classification (NCBI taxonomy): domain Eukaryota; kingdom Metazoa; phylum Mollusca; class Gastropoda; order Stylommatophora; family Helicidae; genus Cepaea; species Cepaea hortensis. Next base: position 149,829,946 of record OY992876.1, on the reverse strand, counting down.
CCATATTATGTGATGTATTCTATTGCTAAATGTACCTAAGAAATTATATTTACCTTTAATGAGCCGTCGCTTCATCAGTGACCCCTAGCCCTCTACTTTTCTTGTGGTTCAATAGGAGTTTAATTATGTTTCCAATTCAATGTGGTTTTTTTAAAATTGTAAATACCGTTTACTTCACCCTTCATTATGGCTACTAAGAAAAGAAAATTGGATGCCGAAAATTGGGTGGGTCGCGTTTTCAATGAAGAATAGGGAGTAATGTATTTCTTTGTGGAAGCAAAGGACCAGAAAACTAGTTGCATAATATGCAGCGAAAGTGTTACCTTTTTGAAAGAGTACAATCTTCGGCATCACTATGAAACAAAACATACATCAACATATTCAAAATATTCTAGAAAGTCACGCTCTGAGAAATATGAGTCCGTGAAACATAATTTAGAAACACTAAGAAATCTCTTCGGGAGAAAGTATGCTGAAAATGAATATGTCACTTGTACAAGCTACAAAATAGTGCATAAGATGGCAACTTCATCAAAGAGTGTTTGATGGAAGCAGCAAATTACTTGTGTCCTGTGAAAGCCGATTTGTTTTTAGGAACTATCAGACTTTCGATAAGTTCAATGGTGCAGAGAACCAAAGAACTTGGAGAGAAAATTGTGCTACAGATACGCGAGAATTCTAGGAACTTGTTGTGGTATTCTCTAGCGCTTGATGAGCCTTCTGATCTCTCGAGCACGTCACAACTTCTCGTGTTTATTCGTGGTGTTAATTTGGAGTGTCAGATAACGGAAGAGTTGACATCCGTTTGCAGCATGCATGGTACAACAACTGGAAAAGACATTTTCATGGAAGTGCAAAATATTTTGCGAAACTATAACCTTTAGTAGAATCAGCTTCGAAGTATTACAGTTGTTGGAGGTAAAAACATGGCTGAAGTGAGGAAGGGTCTGGTGGGGCAGATCAGGACTCCGTTAGAATATTTGCTAATTCCGGGCGCTCTGTTCATAAACTGCATCATACATCAACAAGCAATCTGTGGGAAAGACTTAGCTATTTCTTGTTTACTGAAATCAGTTGTTTCGGTTGTGAACTTCATTCGCGGACATGCACTCATTCACCGTCAGTTCCAGGCTTTTCTTGAAGCCATTGATTCTGAATTATGTGACTTGCCTTATCACCGGCAGTGAGGTGGCTTAATTGCGGTAACGTCATGTTTCTGTTTACAAGCTTCGAAACGAAATATATGTTTTTTCAAGATAGATCTTATCCACAGCTTTCAGATCTTACCTGGCTGACAAAGTTGTCATTTTTGGTCGACATCATATCCTACATACTGAACTGAACTTGACAATTCGGGGAAAGGATAACATCGTCTGTGATCTCTATAGAATCATCAAAGGAATTTGGAGAAAGTTTTCCTTGTTTGATAAACAGCTGGAAGGAGAAAACCTGTCTCATTTTCAGTTTTTCAAAGAGTTTTGGGCTACAATCACCGAAGATGTCAACATCGATTTTCCGAGGGGAAAAAAAAACTATTCGTGACTTGAAGAAGCATCTTTTGAAGAGATTTTCAGATCTTGACAGAATTGAGAGTGAAATTCTTCTGTTCCAGAATCCGTTTGATTGTAACTGTCACATGATGGACCAACGTGATTTAACCATTATGAGAATAAAGGCGATCTGAATTGGCGGACGTTCGAGGCCAAAGGTTGTTTCAACAAATCCAGGAAATGTAGCTGCACATGTTTACATCTGGTCGACGGATTGGGAACATTCGGTGGTGAGTGAGACAAATCCCTGCATCGCTTTGACAGTTTGTCAACATTTGAATACAGATGGAACCCGTCAGATCCTGGTTACAATCAGATGTCAACCATCACATGTCGAGCAAAGGTAACAGTTGCAGATGTGTAGGGGAAGTGGGTGAGCTGAATCATACATCGCTTTGACAGTTTATAAACAGGTCGGATTGGAAGCGGAAGTACTCAGCTCGGAAGAAAACAGTCCGTCTGTCAAATTATAGTTTCCGGACATCAAGAAGATTGGCAGCTTGTTGGGGACAACTGTTGTTGGGATCATACAGTAACTCGTTAGTTTGTTGGGGGAGTTAAAACAACTGATGACAACTCTGACAGTGAATAGGCCAGGGAAAATGGATTCTTGACAATGAATGATATGTCCAAATAACACCTGTGTGGACAGGAAGAATACCGTCACGTGACCAATTTTAGGTTTTGCCAAAAACCATTATTGGAGAGGACAGTTGAACTCAAACCTTGGATTTTAGCGGACGTGCTTCGGCACTGTGGTTCTGATTGGAAAATGTCTACCGTGTGCGAATTGAGTTAATTTAATTTTACACGTGCCTGTCATGGCAAGAGTGGATGTAATTGGATCTAACTGCGGTGTTGCCTAAGGTAGAACGTATTATAATTAGTTCTAATTAATATAGGCTGTAGCCTTGTTAAAACTAAAGTGTGATGATTAGCACTGGTAGTGGAAAACTAGCTAGAGTAGGGAAGTGATACTTGGCTCTGTTAGTTGAAAATAGATTAGTGAAGTGTTGATAAGCTTTACTAGTTGAGAATTGAGTAATGAGGGATAATTGGGATATTCCAATAGGTGTACCTGGTGGGCGGGGTTCCGCATTCTGTTTGTTGATTATTTTTTCTTGTCTTGGCCTGATGATAACCAATGGGTTGAGTCATCTGTCCCTGACAGATAGGATCACTGTATTTTCTGAGTGAGGCCGATGGCCACGATCAGCTAATAGAGATCAGTGTCGGGGAGGCTATCACCAGTTGTATGATTTATTTTACAGGTTTCCTCTGGTTGGAATGAAGAACCCGGAACCAATGAAAAATCCGATACCGGATAAATTATGATGTAGAGAGATGGGCCAGCCACTTTCGCAACGGACGAAGTTAATACACATTGCTCGATGGAGCTTAATGGTATAAGTATCCTACATGAGTGCATACCAATCGTTAACACACCTGAAGTGATGGATGTTCAGCCCATGTGGAACTAGATCAGTAGGAACTGATGTTCACATTAGATGAAACCAAACATTGAAGTGTAGTTGTTCCACGTATCAAGGAAATCAGAACTGTCAGACTATATCTAGTGAATAAAGCAAACCATTGTTGTCTAGATACATTGACTGTTTAAGAGTGAAAATACAGAACTAATAGGAACCGTTGTGTTAGGAACAATAATAGTATTTTCCACGGATTATATATTTACATGGGATTCAGATCTCATGGTCATCAGAGCTCCTGGAGGAGGACATGTCTGGAGAAAAGGATACGACTTCGGTGAGGTCTATTGTACTGACTCGTGTGATGTCGTGTAATCCTTGCCATGATGTGTGCACTATGATCCTGAACTTCGAAGGCTGACATATACATTTATGTTATAATACACGACACACATTTTCTTCGCATACACGTCTCATATACGTTACACTTTTCTTTTAATAAATTAATCTTTATTAATTTTTAGAAGCAAGAGTTGTGGAGTATGTTGCGTTGGGGGAGAATGAGAGGGGGCATAGTACGACAGTGAGAGAGTGATAGGAAAAGGGTGTCCACGGGCTGATGGAGTGTGTTGGACGGAAGCTGGTGGATTCTCCAGGATATTGATAGGAAAGAAAAATATTATAATGTGGGTGTTGACTCTCCTCACTCCAGGGACGACACTTTAAAGGAGGACACGACAGTAACCTTGATGATGTACCAGTTGAACTACAGTTGGAGCTCATTGATTTGCAAGCAAATGACTTGTTGAAAGAGAAGCACAGAGAAGGAAAACTTTGTTTTTTATCGCTGTTTACTTGATGCTGAGTTTCCGAAACTGAAGAAATTTGCCGCTGGTATGACATCAGTGTTTGGAACAACTTATGTCTGTGAGCAAGCATTTTCAAAAATGAAGTATGTGAATTCAACACATCGAACGAGATTGACTGATGAACATTTGAAAGCAACTCTCCTGATTGGATGCAACAATTCCAAACCAAACATTGATGATATCTTGAAAGCCAATCGTCAGTTTCAAAAATCTCACTAATCTTTTCTGCTGCTTAGTTTGTGAGAATTGGATATGAGCACACTAGGTCTGATGTAACTATCTTTTTTCTAACGTCGCCTTCTTTGATAATTTCTTTTAGTAAATAAATACGTTGGTTGTCTTTGTTTGTTTATTTGTTTGTTTGTTTTTGTTGTTTTTTTCGTGCATTGCACGTCACTAACTCATGATTAACATGGAGTACTATACTTAGTTTTTCGTTTTTTTCCCAGAGCTTTCGTTCTGGCTTGCAAGTATTGTATAGAATGATTATGCGGTCTGCGCTTGTCATTTTGTCAGTTTTCCGACCCACTGTGAAAAACATTTGGTGACCCCTGCTCTAGTATATTTCCTTGTATCTTGTCACTGTATACTACAAATAGTAATCAACCCGGAATAATGTAACGCAATGAATTCTTATAGCTGAAATGCATAACAAAGTGTCCTTTGTTTCAATGGCACTGCTACTACGGTAGTTATAAACTGACTGCCAAGTATTTGTGTTCAGGTTGGTCGGTTATATTACGTGTATCGCGGCGCCTTCTGCAAATGTCAAGATGACTGTGTGAAGTACAGACAAGTGTATACAACTTTTGGATATTGTGGTACAAAAACAATGAGACTTTTCTTAAATATCAAGAAAACAGAAACAATGGTTATATGAAAGAAAAAGATGACACCTAAGTTTGAGATAACAGTATAAAGGAAATGATTACCCAAGTTGATAAAGTTAAATACCTAGGGGCAATTATAACGTCAGATGGAACATGCTCGACAGAAATTAAGTGTAGAATAGACCAAGCAAAAGCTTCATTCCCGAAAATGAAAAGTATTTAATGCAATAAGTTTATATGACAAAATGTAAGAAATGGAGTGCAAACATACTGTATAGAACGTGTTTTGCTGTATGGCAGCGAATCGTGGAACGTTATTGAACAAATTAGAAACATTAGTTACTTAAATAATCTACAGATCATCCTCATTATTTGGAAAAGTGCTTAGTACAATATTGGAGGCAACGTAGATGTTGTTGCTGAGAAGAATGTTGCGAATACCTTGGACTGCCAGAGTTATTAACTATGTCTGGAAGAGGCTACCGAAACTAGGTCATGATATACTACTATAAGAAAGGGACAAACATTTTTCTTTGGTCTAGTGATGAGAAGGTCGCCCTCCCTGGACTAGGATTACACGACTTTCTCCGTAATCCCGTATACTCTCGTAAGTAACGTGACGTGCGCGATAATTGATAGCGGTTCTCTCCGTGTCGGTAACTTACGGGGTATGTGAGCCGGTCGCCCAGAAAGCAATGGCAAACTAATGAGCGTAATCTTGCCAAGAAATCAACAATCAGCCTAAAGATTCTGATGTTGACAGCGATGTCCTGTAACGAAAAGGCGAACACAACAACAACAAAAATACCAGAGATGAGAAGATAGGCATTTGAGACTAGCATGACAACTGGAAAGATCAGTGGGAAAAGAGGCAGAGGCAAATCAAATGAAAATATGCTGAGTGCACTGAGACATTGACATGGAGGAATATCATCAACATAATTAATCCAGGACACCAAGGAAGAGATCTGTGGAAAGAAATGAACGCAAGGCCAGCTGGTATGGTATATGATGATGTTGGTTTATGTAGTGTGGTTAAAATAGCTCATAATTCACACTTAATAATGAAAGATACTGAGAAACAGTATATAATAATTTGATATTTTGGGGAATATATTATTAGTTCATGACATTCACGTGACACGCAACGGTTATTCGTTCTTGATTTTTCCTTTCCTCGCTTTGAACTCAAGCGTTGTTCATACACATGCTACTGCTTCTAGTGCAGTAAACTGATTTTTGCGTGTGGATTATCTTTCCCTGTTACCAGTGTCTCTCTCCATCATTCGAACCCAGTCCGACTTCCGAGGCACTTGTAATTTACGTCCCCATGTCAAGGACAAGAAGTCAAAACTTTAGTCCAAATGACCGGTGTAGGAGTCAAACCCGCTACCTCGGAATCAGTATACCGCTCGTAACCATTCTGCCATTCTGACCTCAATAACAGTTACTTTGATAGTTTCATTTTAAAATTGACAGTCATACGGAAGGAAAATGTTATTACCTATATTAATACCTTCATATGAACTATCATTGAAATATTAAACACAGTTGTAGACAACATAACACAACTCGAGTGACTGTTTAAAGTGAAGTTTTATGTTAATAAATTCATCTAATTTCAGGAACTATCTGGCAAGTTGTGCAAGACGACAGGCCAGGCGTGTGTAGGTCACTGTGGCAAAAATGGTAAAAATGGCAAACTCGACAGCTGTGAGAACAGTATGCCCAAACCCCTGCACATTGTGTACGACGCGGCACAGTGGTTTAAACCCCTGACGCTCGCAGATCTGACCCCGCTGCTGAAGCAGTACGCTGGTCAGAGTTACAGGCTGATATTTGGCAACACAGGCTTCGGTGAGTTTGGTGGTCATTTTGTGAATATGATGTCTTCAAAGAGTCGTTTGCCAATATTGCGAATCTGTCTGTTGCCAACGTTATGTGTCTGTCTGTTGCTAAAGTTATGTGTCTATCTGTTGCCAAAGTTATGTGTCGGTCTGTTGCCAAAGTTATATGTCTGTCTGTTGCTAACGTTATATGACATCTGTTGTCAACGCTACGTATCTGTTGCTAAAGTTATGTGTATGTTTGTTGCCAAAGTTATGTGTCTGTTGCCAAAGTTATTTGTCTGTATGTTGTCAAAGTTATGTGATGTCTGCTGTCAACGTTATGTGTCTGTTGCCAACGTTATGTGTTTATCTGATGCCAACGTTATGTGTCCGTCTGTTGCTAACGTTGTGTGTCTGTCTGTTGCCAACGTTATGTGATGCCTGTAGTCAACGTTATGTGTCTAGTGCCAAAGTTATGTGTCTGTCTTTTGCCAACGTTATGTGTCTGTCTGTAGCTAACGTTGTGTGTCTGTCTGTTGCCAACGTTATGTGATGTCTGTTATCAACGTATGTGTCTATTGCCAACTTTATGTGTTTATCTGTTGCCAACGTTATGTGTCTGTCTGTAGCTAACGTTGTGTGTCTGTCTTTTGCCAACGTTATGTGATGTCTGTTATCAACGTATGTGTCTGTTGCCAAAGTTATGTGTCTGTATGTTGTCAAAGTTATGTATCTGTCTGTTGTCAAAGTTAAGTGTCTGTTGTCAAGGTTATGTGTCTGTCTGTTGCCGACGTTATGTGTCTGTCTGTTGCAAAGGTTATGTATCTGTCTGTTGCCAAAGTTATATGTCTGTCTGTTGTCAAACTTATGTGTCTGTCTGTTGCCAAAGTTATGTGTCTGTCTGCTGCCAAAGTTTTGTGTCTGTCTGTTACCAAAGTTATGTGTCTACCTTTTGCCAAAGTTTTGTGTCTGTCTGGTGTCAAACTTATGTGTCTGTATGTTGTCAAAGTTATGTATCTGTCTGTTGTCAAAGTTAAGTGTCTATTTTGCAATCATATTTAAAGTATTTAATGTAGGTAACGTGTCAGCCCGCCAGTAATAAAATTGAACGATCTGATATCGAGCTAAATATGAAATTGAGGATGCCTTCTCAGAAGAGTTTTCTGAATATCGAAGACTGAAAGAAGAAACTTACTGACATTCTACAAGACCTGAACATCAAAGAAATATGGCCGATATATTGAAGAAATCAGGCCGATACACTGTAAAGAAGGAAGTCTCCAATATAAATGTCCGTTGAATATTTACACCAGTGGATATCTACGGAGTGATACATAAAGACATATCACTAAGCTTCTACTCAGAATTGTAATGAGAACAAGAAAGAAAATTAAAATGGAAATTGGTGAAGAACAGTATGCATTTTTGGACGGAAAGGGTACATACAATGCAATTAGACATTACGGATATGAACAGAAAGATCAATACAGACACATAAAGACATATATTTGTGCTTCATAGCATATTATACTAAGGCATATATGACCAAGTAAAACATGATGAGCTGATTAAAATTTTGGAAGATATTAACATTGATGTGAAAGATCTCAGAATAATAAAGAATATTTACTGAAACCAAAAGCAGCAATTAAAATTGGAAATAAAGAGGACAATTATGAACAAATAAGGCTGGGAGAACGACAGGTGTGTGTTTTGTCATCGAATCTCTTCTCCCTTTGTCAATCAATCAATGAATCAATCGATCAATCAATCAGTCATGTGCCATGCCGGAAAATGTGGGCGGTCATGACTCGCCATTTCACTCGATCACCAGAGTCGTGGATCAGCTCAATTTTAATGTCTCTGTCCTTGTCTTGTGATGATCTGTCTTTAGGCGAATCATAATGAACTAGGCACTTTTAAAGAAGGTAGTTTACCGTTGCTTTCCTTCCTGGCAGTGACCGTACTGGCCGGGGACAGTAGCCACTGTCTCGTAAAATAGATCTTCTGCCTACCGTCGCGACACTTGAGACCATAACCAACTACTATCTGTCGGCTGCCGTCAATATTTCTCCAACTATAGCGAATTAATAATGAGAGAGATCAAAGAGAAGCCACGAATACTATTCGGAGGTTATAATATAAACAATACACGCTAGCAGATAACACAGTATTGGTGGCGGATAATGAAAAAGATCTACAACAATTATTGGACATTGTAGTAACAGAGCATGGACGAGACAGGAACACTGAGCTGATCCACGACTCTGGTGATCGAGTGAAATGGCGAATCATGACCGCCCACGCTTTCCGGCATGGCACATGATTGATTGATTGAGTAACAGAGGGTGCAAAGAAAGGACTCTCCTTAAATATCAAGAAAACAGTAGCAATGGTGATATCAAGGAAAAATGTGACACCAAAATTTTAAATAGAAATAGAAGGGAACATTCTTAAACAAGTGGATAGTTTTAAATACCCAGGGGCATTTATAACATCAGATGAAAGATGCACAACAAAGATTAAGAGCAGAATAGGGCATGCAAAAGCCGCATTTCAGAAAATGAAGAGTATCTTATGCAATAAGTCACAATCATTAAATGTAAGAAAGAGACTGCTGAAGTGTTATATAGAACCTGTTTTGTTGTATGGCTGTGAATCTTGGGATATAAATGAACAAAATAGGAAGAGCTTGGAAGCAACAGAGATGTGATTCCTGAGACAAATGTTGCAAATTCCTTGGACTGCCAAAGTAACTAACAACGACTGCCTAAAAGAGGCTAGTGACACTAGAACATTATATACAACAATAAGAAAGAGACAAATAGTTTTGTTTGGTCATGTGAGAGAAGAGGGGCACTAGAGAACATCGTGACAACTGGAAAGATCGAGGGGAAGAGAGGCAGAGGCAGGCCAAGATAAATGATGCTGGATGAATTGGCACGGTGACATGTAGGAATATAATCAACAGAGTTGATCAAGAAAACCAAAGACCTAGATCTGTGGCGAGTCATGAACGCCTACGCCAGCCGGTATGACACTTGATGATGATGATGACTAGGAATTAATATTGCAGAAGATACGAGACAAGAAACAAATAACGCAATGGCAACATTTCGGCGATATATAAACCAATGACGAAAACGTGATGTCGCTTAAGACGATTAAACATCCCATGTCCCCGAGGACATCCCATGGATTTCCGGTTTCAAGATGGCGACGGACGGTCGTGTTGTTTTGTGTTCGTTAACTTTTTCGAGTAGGGGATGGATTTATTCATCTCTTGCGTGTAATTGGTGTGCCAGGATGTAAAACCAGGAGTTTCTACTCAAGATCTGCGCGGGTGCTACGGAGTTCGTGCATCGAGCGAAGCCATCCTTGAGTTAATTTTCAGCAGCGTGTGTGGTGTTTTCAGTCTGTGTTTACGTTTTTTTTTCAACATGGCGGAACAACGTGTTTTCTTCGTGCGGTCAGCAGTCAACATACCGAAGCAAGGTAAGCGTGGAGGTTTGAGGCGTTTTAGACTCAAGTGTCACCGACTAGGACTCAGGAATATCCGTATTCTATATTGGAACTGTGCCAGTGTAAAACAACGGGGCTCTATTTTAGAAACCCTAGTTTACAGGAACGACATTGTAGCACTCCAGGAGACGAGACTGGGCTATCAGCTACTCCAAATTGCCGGCTTCAAATGTTTCTACAACAGACGACATCTGGGAATGGCGATTCTCGTTCGTGACAGCATGGGGGAGTCAGAGCTAGACATGTCCAGTTGGGACAGTGATGATATACAAATACAGGCGTTGAGAGTTCATTCCTGTATACCATTCGTGGTGGTTAATGTTTATGCCCGCAATGCCAGTGTGGACGCCCAGAAGTGGCAGTGCTTAAGTGGCATATTAGGCCACGAGAGAAATGTTATTTTCTGTGGTGACTTCAACGCTAAAGGCAGATCATGGGGAAACACTTCCTCCAATACACAGGGGGAGGAGCTCGAAACTGCACTGTAAACCATCGACCTGGTTTGTATCAACAGTGGCTGTGTCACCAGGACAGCAAGCCGTCCGGGCGATGAGGACAGTGCTATTGATCTGGCGCTAGTTTCACCTTCACTCACTACAGTGTGTAGATGGGGTGTCCTAGGACACCATGGCAGCGACCACCACCCGTGCAGCATACTGGTGGAGAAAGGCAGCACAAGCTAAAGGTAAAGACGTTCCAGTATGACAGCACAGGGCAAGATGTGGTGAGTAAAATAAGGCGTGACAATCGCAGAACGTTTCAGGGCAGGAAAAAAAGCTGGGAGCAGCCACCGTGGTGGAGTTTCGAGGTGGAGAAGGCTTGGGTGGATACGCGTAGTGCTGTAAGGAGATGGCAAAATGCCAAGAAGAACAGAGCTGGTCATCCTAGTCCCTGCTTGCACTTAGAAAGAGAGATGCACACAAAAGTAAGCTACTTCAAAAAACTGGTCAAGGTTGTTAAAAGCGAAAAATGGGCAGAGGTGTGTCAAAGAGTAAGCACAGACAAGTCACTGAAATTGTTCTGGCGACTACATAAAAGCATGAGTGGTGTAGTCAAGAATAAGAGCATTTCTGACTTCCAAGGTGCTGACCTCATCTGGCAGAGGACTGACGAGGACAAGGGCAAAGCCCTCTTTGAACGCTACCTTGAGCAAAGAAACCAGACAGACATGGGAGGCCGAAATCTGGCCAAGGAGGTCACCTCAGACAGATGCAAGGCCCAGAACACTTCGGATGAAGACACAGTGACAGTGAAAGAAATCAAGGCTGTGCTTCGACGATCAAAAAACAGTGCTCCAGGTCCTGATGGCATAAGATACGACGACATAAATAGGTGTACCGACAATGAGCTAGAGAAACTAGCAGACATGTACAACAACAGTATAGGGAGTGCTAGCATCAAGGAGGAATGGTTACACAGCTATCTGATTCCCTTGCCGAAGCCTGACAAAGACCACAAAAAAATTCAGGGATATCGAATTATAACCATGCAGAATACAATAGGCAAGCTGCTGGAGAAGGTAATTGCCAGGAAAATATCAAGCCAACTAGAGAGGCAAGGTGTTTTCCCACCCACCCTGGGTGAGTACCGTCCAAAGAGAGAAACCTGGACCAATGCAGCAGTCTTTGCCCAGGATGTCTATGAAGGTTTCCACTCAGGCACTGAAACCGTTGCTGCAGCGATTGATCTTGAGGACGCATACAACAGAGTACCACTGGATTTTTTAATGTTTCAGCTTCTCGAGCTAAACGTAAGTCCATTCCTCCTTAGTTGGATCGCTGCAGCCCTCTTCCAACGGAAAGTAGTTTTTAGATGTGGCAGTTGGACTTCGGAACCAACAACAATATATCCTGGCCTACCACGGGGATCACCATTATCTCCGGTACTGTTCAACGCCTACACAGTGAGAATCACCAGTGAGCAGATCACTGGACCTGGCAGGACATTGTCATATGCCGATGATGTTTTAGTGTATCGTCAGGGGAAGGATATAGAGGAGGTTGCTGTGGAACTACAAACCGAACTCAATCGCATAAGATCTTGGTGTGATGAAGCTGGGGCAATGGTCAACCCAACAAAGGCAACAGTGACTTGGTTCTCATTGAATAATCATATTGTCAACACTCCAACACCAACTGTAATGCTGTGTTAAGAGACGGTGGAAAGAACGCAGGCAATGAATTACCTGGGGATACGGTTTGATCGAAGCCTTGCTTATAATGTGCACATAGACCAGGTGATAACAAAGGCCAAGCGGGGTTTGGCAGCGATGCGGGTGATGGCGGCAGCAAACTGTGAGCAGCGCCATCTATGTCTTCTGTACGAGGGGTTGGTCATGTCTGTTTTGGAGTATGCAGCCATAAGCAGATAGAAATGATGGAAAGGATACAGAATGAAGCTATGCGCATTATTCTTGGATGTACAAGAGATACAGCATGCAGGGCGATGCGCTACCTTCTTGGTTTTCCAACCATCGAAGAGAGAATACAAGGTTGCAGGGCACGCTCCTACCTCAGAATTAACGCAAACACACAACATCCACTGCATAGTGAAATTAGGAAGGTGAAGGGCAGCAGGTTAAAAAGAGGACGGTCGTGGATGGGTCAAGCCGAAGACATTCTTCAACAGGTGTGTTCACTTGAGGACTTAGAACCTGGCGAGGAGTGGGTGCGAGTGCCAACAGACTTCTGCACATCCTTTTCAGTTTGCATCCAACTAGATAGAAAATGCAGACAAGAAAATCCGGCTGCTGTTAAGGCTGAAGTACAAGCGTTGATTTTCGAGAATTCGCTAGACGGTGACGCGGTCATCTACACAGATGGGTCGGTCGTCCGACATGTGAGAAGCTCATGGGCCTTTACAGCTCGGGCCGGAGGGAGAATTGTGAAGGAGGACTCTGGTGCTTTCACTGAAACCACAAGTAGCCTGACCATGGAAGTCATGGCAGTAAGTAAAGCAATAACATGGCTCGAGACACAGACATTCACTAGGGCTTGTTTCCTTAGCGACTCAATGAACATGATCAAGAGGATAGAGGAGGGGTCGATCCGAAGAGAATGGTTGCTGCCTCTGGAGCGGTCTCGACTGGCAAAGATTAGTTTCATCTTCGTGCCAGGGCATGCGGGAGTACAAGGAAATGAGCGGGCTGACAAGCTCGCAGGTGAGGCTACTGTGGAGGGCGGAAGCGCCATGGACCAGGCCGACATTCTGAATGCTCTACGAGAAGTAAGACTTTTGCGAGAACCAAGTGATGACTGTGAATCTACAACAATGGCCAGACTGCGAGAGCAGCAAATTAAAAGAGGGGTGGCCAAACAAGAACACTACGCAGGAAGCCAAAGAAGATTTATAAACCAACACAGAACTGGCGTCGTTAGCCGCTACACGTTGCGGTATTTGCTGAGGAGGGGATCCGAGCACTTATGGACTGAATGGTTCGATGTGCAATGAGGATGATCTGTCGACTAACTAACTAACTAACTAACTAAACATCCCATGGCAGTTAATCAGTTGACAGCATCATGTCCCGGAAACTGTAGCCGTGTTAAGCGACACAGTGGCTGGGTCAGAAGCTGGAATTCTGGAGCCGTGTTAAGCAACACAGTGACTGAGACAGAAGCTGGAATTCTGGAGCCCTGTTAAGCGACACAGTGGCTGGGACAGAAGCTGGAATTCTGGAGCCGTGTTAAGCGACACGGTGGCTGGGACAGAACAGCGAGGACAGGCATGGGTTCTGCAAGACGGGAGCGGTCAATCAGCACAAAGTTGGACACGGCATTGCAGAAACCCTGGGCTATGAAGATGCACGAAGCAGGAGACGTGGTAAAGATCGAGAGTTTTGGCGGCGGTGGGGATGAGAGCAACTTTCTGCAAAAGAATAGAGACATGCTGATGAGAGCAATGTATACGTAAGGAAGCGGCGCTAGCACAGTGGCCTATCGGCTCAGTGCTCATATATTCGGATCCTCTTCAAGAAAGGGACTTTTTCAATGACAGGACGTCCAGGTTAACACAGTCTAACATAGGGACCAGGAGATACAATGGGAAGTAATGGATACCAGCGTTATACTGACACATCATCCATCGAGTGCACACTGGGCTAACCATATAGGGCTCGCACCATATACCCGAAACTCCGCATTTCGTGAACAGAGATCCGTTACTTGACTGGAGGGAGTAGCGGCAGCGCACAGGCTAGCAAGCTTACTTACCAGGCTGATGGGTATGTATTCAAATCCCCTGCCAGTCGAGGATTTGCTTTTTTTCTATCTTGGAGCCCCAAGTGACCTAGCCAAGCATATAGGTTCCATCTCAGGCGTTAAAATGGCAGAACTGTAAATAATTGCTTTTATAACCCTTGTGAAACCAAAAGAATTCCTCAAACTAATTTTGCTAATGCAGTATTGCATGTTATATTGCAGGTGTGTACGGGGAGGTTGGCCCATGGAATTTTAGCATCCTCATTGACATCAGAGGAGTCCAGGAACTGTATACAGTCGATGTAATTACTTGTCAGCTCTTTGTTAACTCGTTTGTAAACGTTAATATAAATTTGTCATTACAACAGTAGGCTTGTGTACACTTGTCAGAGGGCCTACGTGGCAACGGCGCAGGATGTTCTTGCGCTTAAACACCTCCTGTGCGCTAATGGCGTTGTTAGAAGTTTAACCCCCAACACCAGCCAGTTGAAATTCAACGGTGACTTCTCATTCAGAAAGCAATGAGAAACTACTGAATGTAAAATTGCCTAGAGAATCGACCTGGGTTTGGGGTTGATGGCAATGTCCTGAAAGTGCATGCGACATGTTAATAAAATTATGTTTGCCTTCCTTGTGCATTTAGTAAAGTTAATATTCTGGTAAATATCTAATATCTTGGGTCATTGATTACCAACAATGGTGACACTTAAAGAAATTAAACGACGAATATCTATTGCCCTTAACAAACAAAACCAAATTAATAAATTGTGGCGTAGGACATATAGACCTCAACAATGTTTAAGAGCATGCATCTTTTCCATTGCAACATTATCATGTGAGAGACCTGTACTCTTATTAAACAAGCTGAACAGCGCATGCTTTCCTGTGAAAATAAATGTTATAGGCGGGTTCTAAGATTATCTTGGATACAGATTCTTGTCGTTTGCATCCATACGATACGATCTGAATATTGAAGAAGTTTGTCTACTAAGAATATCCTAGATAAAGAAAAAAAAAACAAATGCATCCATACATACAAATACCTGGGTACAATTTTCAACTGCTCCAACATAATAAGGGAAGAAATACAAGCTAGAATCAACTCTGGAAATAAGATATACTATGCACTACAACATCTGCTAAAATCAAATGCGCTATCTCGTAACACCGAGATCACAATATACAAAACACTGATCAAACCAGTTGTGCTGTATGGCTCTGAAACCTGGAGTACAACTAAAGGAGACGAAGTCTTGTTACAAACCTTTGAGAAAAAGTCTTAAGACTCATCTTTGGGCCCATTAGGGATACACAAAGTGGAGAGTGGAAAAGAAGAAGCAACAAAGACAATTATGATCTGTTTAAGTACCCGCTAATCACTGGTATCATGAAGGCTAAGAGACTGCAAAGGCTTGGGCATATAGAAAGAATGGAAGATAATAGGGAAACAAAACTTGCTTATACTCGGGACACAAATGACCGTTGACCCCGAGATAGACCAAGAAGACGATGGAGAGATAATATACATACAGATCTACAAGCACTTGGAATCAGCCACTGGCAAGAGAAGGTCAACCATAGAGACGAATGGAGACGGCTCTTATCTGCAGCAAAGAGCCTCAATGGCTCGGAACGCTGAAGAAGAAGAAGATCCATACTTCAAGAGCTGAATATTGAAGAAGGTTGGCTATTAAAGACGATAAAACCAAAAACAAACATTGAAATATTTTGGTCATTTGAAACTTCATGAAAGATTGGAGAGAAAAATTATTGATAGGTATATGCCCGGGAAGAGAGGAACAGGAAGGCTAAAGAGAAGATGGGTGCAGGATGTAACCGATGATCTCCGGATGGGTGTATCGGATGCGGGACATCTTGCGTATGACCGAGATGTTTTCCGGAAGGTTGTTACGGGAGCTTGTTTCTGCAAGGGACATGCTACTGAATAAATGAATGAATATTCTGTTCAACATAATAGCCTGCGTTAAGGACTAGAAGCATTTAAAATGGCAGTTGTTTCTCAAGATCATCACATGGAATTTCGCTACACCGTTTGAGACTAGACTAGCACAAGCAACACTGTAAAGTACATATGCATTTGGGGAGGAAAGTGGAACGGCTAAAAGGGTGTAAAAAGCAACGGGATCTACTTAAATGCAGCACATTTTATGCCATATGGCTTTGTTTATTTCCGTCGGGCGACATGCAGTTAACCTCGCACAGAGCTCGAACTCCGTAGCTCCAGCGACGACCCCTAGCGTAAACACTTCGCCACGGGGACTCCCAGAGAGGACAGGCTATGATCATGAAACTGTCACTGAGCATTGACGTCACAGAAATCAAAACGTACCCGTGTGTGCTCCGTCTACTGGAAATGTCGAACAGTTGGGATACTGTATTACCAGTGGCCAGCTAGTCAGACTAAAGACAGGTCTTAGTCAGATATGACTGAGCTACCGTATGACAGTAGACGGTACTACCAGCTTTCTATCAGCGCCGAATGTTGGGCGGCGCTTACCAAATCCGACACCCCACATTGTGCCAACGGCTTCGGGCGGAAGAGCGCAATTGGGAGGGTACAAGCCTTATCCTGGTGCGAGGAAATGCAACCCAAAGACAAAATAAGTCATGGCAGGGCAGACCAGGCCCTAAGCCTTGGTTGGCAGCTGGTTTAGGGTCGAAGCTCCAACAGGCGGACAGTTAGAGCATTACTTTGCTGATCCGGCAGCTTCTGCAGCTTGTCTTGTTCCAGATTATAGGTGTCAACTTTCCTCTGGAGTGAACTAGGCAGGCCGAGAGAGGGATCATGCTGCATGGGCAACACATGGTTTCTTTATTTTAGCCCAGGCTTTGTGCTATGGAGAGGCAATCAAAGCGAGAGGCAACTGTTACGGGTTATAAGTCCTTGTCAGTTGGCGTAGACATGGAGCGCCACGCGTTGCCTCTGACGGTGGGAGACACCTACAGGTGTCACTGAATAGCTACCGCCCGCCTCAAGCTGGACAGCCCCCAGCCAATTGGGTGCTGATGCGCCACAGCCTGCCTGCTTCAATGGGTGCTTGGGGCTAGGACAAAATCTGAATCGCAGGCTGTAAAACCAATGCACCAGGTACTAATAAAAAGAATAGAAACCTCAAGCTACGGCTTGCAACCTGGAACGTGAGAACCATGTGTCCAGGATTTTCCACTGACTTGACAAATATTGACGATGTGAGAAAAACGGCTGTGATTGATGCTAAACTCAATCGTCTTAACATTGATATTGCTGGCTTGCAGGAGACTCGCCTCGCTGAGGAAGGGTCACTCAGGGAAAACAATTGCACCTTTTTTTGGAAGGGAAGAGGGCAGGCAGAAAAAAAGGCAACATGGTGTGGGCTTTGCAGTGAAGAATTCGCTACTGGGAATGATTGATATCCCAGCTGGAGGTAATGAAAGATTATTATCACTGCGCTTAGGAACCTCTTGTGGATTTGCCACCATTCTCACTGCATATGCACCGACACTCGCTTCCTCTGATGATGTGAAGGATACGTTCTATGAGCAGCTAGACTCTGCGATCAAGGCAGTTCCAAAATCCGACTACATTTATATGCTCGGTGATTTCAATGCTCGTGTGGGCAAGGACTCGAGTTCATGGCCAGTGTGCCTTGGAAAATACAACATCGGTCGCATGAATGATAATGGGCAAAGGCTGCTGGAACATTGCACTAGAAATGACCTATGTATTACAAACTCCTCTTTTAAAACAAAAGAGATGCATAAGGTCACATGGAAACATCCAAGATCCAGCCATTGGCATCAGCTGGACTTCATTATCACACGGAGACAACATCTGAACCATACATCATTAACTCGAAGTTACCACAGTGCTGACTGTGATACAGATCATTCTTTGGTTGTTGCAAGGGTTAGACTGAGACCAAAGAGAATCTACACAGCTAAACACAAGTCTAGCCCCAGGATTAATATTACTAACACTCACGATCCTGGAAAGTGCTTTGAATTTCAACAGCAACTTGAAGACGCTTTCAGTGATACATCAGAAAATTGTATAGTAAATGATAAATGGAGTAAACTTAAGGAAACTATTTATAAAACAGCGGTAGGGGTTTACGGCACTGTGGATCATAAGAGGCAGGACTGGTTTACGGCAAACAGCCAGATACTGCAGCCCTTGATTGATAAAAAGTAGATAGCTCTCTTAAGAAACAAGGAAAGACCAACGCGTAACACTCTGAGTGAGCTGAAGCAAGCGAGGAAGGATGTATAAAAGGCTGCCAGGCAGTGTGCGAATGACTATTGGATCAAGTTATGTGAGTCCATTCAAATCGCAATTGATAAGGGAAACATCAGAAGCATGTATGAAGGGATAAAGAAAGCCTGTGGTCCAATGATCAAAAGAAGTGCACCGCTGAAAACCTTGACTGAAGAAATCATCACTGATAAGAAACAGCAGATGGATAGATGGGTCGAGCACTATTTAGAGCTTTACTCAAGTGAGACCAAGCTAGCGGATGATGCCCTCAACGCCATAGAGGCCCTGCCAACTCTTGACCACCTGAACACACTTCCCACTATAACAGAAGTTAAGTGTGCTATAAATGAGCTTGCATCTGGCAAGGCTACAGGTAAGGATGGGATTCCAATAGAGGTGATCAGGAGTGGGCAAGACACACTCGCTCTACAGATCCACCAGCTAATAGAGCTATGCTGGCGAGAAGGACAAGTCCCACAGGATTTCAAAGATTCAAACATCATAACGCTGTATAAGAACAAGGGAGATCGGAGCGACTGTAACAACTATAGGGGTATCTCAATTCTGTGTATTGTTGGGAAAGTATTTGCCAGAATTGTCCTGCACAGACTTCAAGTCCTGGGAGATCAAGTCTACCCCGAATCACAGTGCGGCTTCCGTCAGAACCGGTCTACCATTGATATGATATTCCCATTGCGACAGATGCAAAAATAATGCCGGGAACAAAATCAGCCACTGTTTATTGCCTTCTTCGACCTCACAAAGGCATTCGATTCGGTCAGTCGTGAGGGTCTGTTCAAAGCACTAAAGAAGATTGGCTGCCCACCAACTCTTCTGTCCATTGTGGAATCGTTCCACACAGGCATGACGGGTATAATCAAGTTTGATGGCTCAACTTCAGAAGAGTTTGAAATCAAGAGTGGAGTTAAGCAAGGTTGTGTACTATCCCCCACCCTCTTTGGGATATACTTTTCACTTCTACTGAAATATGCCTTTCGTGGTCAGGATGACGGTATATACATTCACTCACGCTCAGATGGTGGCCTCTATAATGCTCAGAGATTGAAGGCCAAGACCAAAATTAGCAGGGTACTAATCAGAGAGTTGCTTTTTGCGGATGATGCTGCGATTACGACCCACTCTGAGGAAGAATTACAACATCTACTATCTGCATTCTCCAATGCTTGTTCTGAATTTGGTTTAACAATTAACAAAAAGAAGACACAGATTATGTCACAAGGTGCACATGGTGTACCATCAATCTTTATTGACGACGCCGAACTGGAGATAGTAGACCATTTTACATATCTAGGATCAGAGGTAAATAGCAAATTATCCCTCGATCAGGAAATCAACATCAGGATTGGCAAGGCAGCAACAACAATGAACATGTTAGCAAAAAGAGTCTGGGAGAACAGGAAGCTTACTGCCAAAACAAAAGTCCTCGTCTACCAAGCCTGTGTCCTTAGTACTCTTCTTTATGGCAGTGAAACCTGGACAACTTACTGACGCCAAGAGAAACGTTTAAACAGCTTTCATATGCGGTGTCTGCTAAGAATACTTGGTATTAAGTGGCAAGAGAAAATCACAAATACTGAAGTATTGGAAAGATCAGGTTGTGTGACGGTGTTTTCCATGCTCAGTCTTCGTAGACTTAGATGGATAAGACACGTTAGGAGCATGGATGATGGTAGAATACCAAAGGACATATTTTTTCGGTGAATTACAGACGGGTAGGAGATCTCATGGTCGGCCTCTACTACGATACAAAGATGTGTGTAAGCGGGACATGATTGATACAGGCATTGATAATGCACATTGGGAGCACGTCGCCGCTGAGCGTGTTGCATGGAGGGCAACTATCAGAAATGGAATAAAGACAAAGGAGAAAATGATTGCAGATAAAGCACACGCAGAGCGTGAGAGGCGTAAGATGGTGCAAAATGGTGGAAATGACCATGTTTTCACATGCACCTACTGTGGGCAAACATTTGCAGCAAGAATTGGCCTTACCAGCCACACTCGCCACCGCCATGGATCGTAGTTATTAAGCCTTTTTGAAGCACAATGTACTAAACTATCGTCTGTCAAGACGGAAAGGTGCCAATGTAAAGTGGCCAGCTAGTTACGCACGACCCTTTGACCCCTCCTACTAGTCAGTTAAAGTTAGTTGCATTTCCTTAACAGGACGTCACAGTCAACCTTATGTTTATTTCTACTAGTAACTGAATGTCTGAATCCACCAATGGACAAAGGGTGTTCAATATGGGCAGGAAGATACATGAGACAAGGGAACTGGCGAAAAATCGAGCCTCTTGTCATCGGGCCGTAATGAGAGCGGATGTCTGCAATGGACGTACTAATTGATGATGTAATCCCGTATACTCTCGTGAGTAACGTGACGTGCACGAGAATTGGTATCGGTTCTCTCCTTGCCGGTGATTTACGGGGTATGTGAGCCGGTCGCTCAGAAAGCAATGGCAAACTACTGAGCATAATCTTGCCAAGAAATCAACAATCAGCTGAATGATGCTGATGTTGATAGCGATGTCCTGTAAAGGATATGCAAACAAACAAAAAACAAATTGATGATAGTGTCCGCCTTCTATTTGTATGAAGTAGTTATATGACTCAATATGTGTTTCAATACAGTAAAACAGTTTCGAATGTAGATTCTAGAACGTGGAAAGATAGACAAAAAGACAACGAGAGAACATTCTTGACAGTCCTGTATCACGACACACGTAAACAAGAATGTCTCTAAATCCCCAGAATTACCATCTGTCTAGTTACTTAATGAAAACTTATGACAGCCGCCTTGCCGTCTAGACAAGGGATATTTTCTAAACGGGAGTTATATCTCTCCATAGCACGAAACCTCGGCTGAGATTAGACACCAATGGTTTGCCCGTGCAGCATGATCCCTCTCACGGTCCGCCTAGCTTACTCCAGAGGAAAGGTAGCACCTGGAACAAGAAAAGCAGAAGAAGCAATACTCTAACTCTTCACTTGTCGGAGCGTCTATCCTAGACCAGCAGCTAACCAAGGCTTGGAGCATGATCTGCCCTGTCATGACATTTTGTCTTTAGATTACATTTACTCGCACTGGGGTAAGGTTTGTACCTACCATAGCGCTCCCCGAAACTGCTGGCACAATGTGAGGTGTCGGGTTTGATGAGCGCCTCCCAACATTCGGCGCTAACAGAAAGAAGGTAGTACCAGCTACTCTCATACAGTAGTTCAGTCATATCTGTCTAAGACATGGCTAAAGTGAACACTTATATTAACTGAATATTTTTTTTAATCCGCAGCTCACCCCACGTGACCATATCACATTTGGTGCAAACGTGTCTTTGACCGCCCTGAAGGAGTTCTTTGAGACCACCACGGAACCAGGGCTGCCGTATGCTAAAGCATTTGCCAGACACCTGGGATTCACTGCCTCCAGCAGTGTCAGAAATGTGAGTGTTTAGAGTTGTTTCTTAGACACATGCTACTAGCATTGCTTCTAACGTAATCTGGTCACGCTACTGTAATTGCTTCTAAGGTGTTCAGGCCAAACTACCAGCATTACTTCTAACGTAATCAGGCAAGCTACTGTAATTGCTTCAAACGTACTCAAGCCAAGCTACTAGAATTATTTCTAGTGTATTCAGGCCAAGCTACTGGAATTGCTTCTAACGTAAGCACGTACGTCAAGCTACTAGAATTACTTCTAACGTAATCACGTCAAGCTACTAGAATTGCTTCTTGCGTAATCAGGTCAAGCTACAAGTATTGCTCCTAACGTAGTCAGGTCAAGCTACTAGAATTGCTTCTAACGTAATCAATTGACAGGATATTCTCCAGAATTTTCTAGAAAGAGTGGGAGCTGTCATGAAAGTAGAATGGCCATCCTACCACAGTGTCTTTCGTTCTGGGAAAATCGAATGTTTAACAAATTATTCTCCTGGACTCTCAGGTCGCCCCAGCCTTAAAAGGGTACCAATAATGGAATGGGAAGTAAAGACGGCCGGTGTACTACTGACCACATCACCCACCGAGCGCCCATTGGTAAGTAAAAACATGGGTCTAGCACCATATGCCCTTATGCACTTTAAGGCGTGTGAAGGATCCCGTACTTTATTTTCACGACAGCCATTCGTCTCCAGGTACGGACAACCGTTCTTTACTTACTTTAATATTTTCATGTCTCTCTCTGTTGCACAATTCTATGTTACAAATTTCTAAATTACAAATATTACACTTTACTATGTTACATTTCAAGGCTTTGCTGACAGACATGATATGAAAAGCTTCTACGACTCACTGAAAGCGGTCTATGGTCCTACATCACCAGGCATAGTTCCCCTCCTCAGTGCAGATGGGGGAACATTGGTCACCGATAAGAAAGAAATCCTTCAACGCTGGGCAGAGCATTTCAGCACCATCTTAAATGCAACTTCCTTCTTTGATGATGAAACCATCATCTGCCTTCCGCAAGTTCCCACCAATTAGACACTTGATGACTTGCCAATCATAGTGGAAGTAAACACAGCCATCCAGCAACTCTCCATCGGCAAGGTACCTGGTCCTGACTCTATCCAAGCAGAGATATACAAGGCAGGTGGGCCGGTCCTAACAGAGCAGCTTCACCAAGTCTTTACAAACATATGGGTGAACGAGACCATGCCACAAGATTTCAAGGACGCGTCAATAGTCCACCTTTACAAACGTAAAGAAAACCGCCAATCCTGTGACAACAACCGAGGCATCTCCTTGCTTTCAATTGCAGGGAAGATACTCGCCAGAATTCTTCTCAATCGCCTCACGGTCCATCTCGATCAAGGTCTTCTTCCTGAGAGTCAATGTGGCTTCAGAAAAGAACGTGGAACTGTTGACATGATTTTCGTGCAAGAGAAATGTCAGGAACAGAACTGCGAAATGATCTCCACTTTCATTGACCTTACTAAGGCTTTTGATCCAGTCAGCAGAGAAGGACTGTGGAAGATTATGGCAAAATATGGCTGTCCACGAAAGTGTGTCCAAATAGTGCGGCTATTTCATGACGGCATGCAGGCAAGAGTACAGGAAAATGGCGAACTGTCTGAACCCTTTCCTGTCACCAATGGAGTGAAGCAAGGATGTGACCTGACACCAACACTGTTCAGCCTCATGTTTTCAGCTATGTTGACGAATGCCTTCGAGAACAACGACATTGGAATATACATCAACTACCGCATGGATGGAAAGTTATTCAATCTCAGAAGGCTGAAAGCTAACACCAAAATTAATAGCGACACCGTCAGAGAGCTAATGTTTGCTGATGATTGCGCTCTATACGCCAACTCAGAGACGGACATGCAACATACTGTTACAACTTTCTCACATTCCTGTGCCAACTTTGGGTTCAATATCAACTTGGAGAAGACTGTAGTTATGTACCAGCCAGCTCCAAGGAATAATCAAACTGTGCCAAATATCAAAGTGAATGGTCATAGTCTAAGTGTTGTGGACAAATTCACCTATCTTGAAAGCGCTGTGTCACAAGCTGCCACAATTGATGATGAAGTGAATGCAATTATCTCCAAGGCCAGCGCAGCCATTGGCAGACTGTACAAAAATGTATGGGACAAAAATGGAATAAGCCTACAAACAAAGCTGAAAGTCTACACAGCAGTTATATTATCCACAATGCTATGTGCTTGTAAAACATGGACTGTTTATCAGCGACACGCTAGGAAATTAAACCACTTCCACACAGTCTGCCTTAGGAAGTTACTGAAGATTAAATGACAAGACAAGATCCCAGACACTGAAGTCCTAGAAAGAGTGTCCATGCCCAGTATCCACACTATACTAATGAAGAATCAGATTCGCTGGGTTGGTCACTTGACTCGCATGCCCGATCACAGGCTCCCTAAACGAATTTTTTACGGCGAGTTGCGTTGTGGTAAACGCTCATAAGGCGGCCAGAGGAAACGCTTTAAAGACACTAAAATTCTCCCTGGATGCTTTCGGAATTCATCATGACACCTGGGAGACTGCAACCAGAGACCGAAATTCGTGGCGTGCATCATTACGCAAGGGTGCAGTCACTTGTGAGGCAACCAGGACTGCAAGAGCTGTGAAGAAAAGACAGAACAGAAAAACCACTGCAGGAAATCCTCCTCCAGAAACCTAAAGCATTCTTTGTCCACATTGTCAAAGAACATTTCGAGCCAAAATAGACCTTATCAGCCATCTTGGAACTCACGGCTCCATACTTTCAACCCCACTGGATGAAATGAATGGTCATCATCATTCTTGATGGACAAATAACATAAACACTATGTTACATAATTATATTTTACAAATTTCTATGTTGCTTATTTCTATATTACGCATTTCTATGTTGCACAATTCTACGTTACAAATTTCTGTGATGCATATTTCTATGGTGCACATTTCTATGTAGAACTTTTCTATGATACACATTTCTATGTTGCATAATTCTATGTTACGCATTTCTATGTTGCACATTTCTATAGTGCACATTTCTATGTTACATATTTTTGTGTTGCATATTTCTATGTTTCACTCCTCTATGTTGCGCATTTGTATGTTGTATATTTCTATGTACACGTTTCTATGATGCACAATTCTATGATACACAATTCTATGATGCACAATTTTGTGTTACACATTTCTACGTTACACACTTATATGTTGCACATTTCTTTGTTGCACATTTGTTTGTTGCACATTTCTATGTTGCAAATTTCTTTGTTGCATATTTCAATTTCAGTGTTACACATTTCTTTGTTGCATATTTCTATGTTACAAATTTTTTGTTGCACATTTCTATTTTTCACATTTCTTTCTTGTACATGTCTATTTTGCACAATTCAATGTTTCACATTTCTTTATTACACATGTCTACGTTATACATTTCATTGTTGCACATCTGTTATAACTTTTTATTTTCATATACACTACATTTAACATATAGATATACGTATCATACTCACAAGACAAGAACATTTTTAGATGGTGTCACCTGTTGTCCCTGGGGTGAGAGGAATCAACAAGCACACTCTTTTAATTCTATATCATCAGCCTTGGAATCTAATTGACCTTTGTCTATACAACCCCTTCAGTCTCTGGATCACTATCTCTCTCACTCCTTACCACGGGACAATACCCCTCTTCATATTCCTCCAGAACATACCACACAACTCTGTTTTCTAACAAATGATAAAATAATTTAATAAAGAAAAGTGTCACGTGTGTGCAAAGTATGTGTATAGAACGTCTGTAGTATAGTCTATTGTGTATGCGAGATAAGACCATTCAGTTCAGGATCAAATTCCGCTTTCATCATAGTGTTCCGGCCATACCACATCACAACACAGCAAGTTCAGAGGGACCTCACCGAATGAAGCGTCTCTCCGGCCAGGGGTCGACTTCTTCCAGTTGATCGTGGATAGTCTGTGTACCTGGTTACTAATGTTGAATATGGTAGAATAATGTTCATAAGTTCGGAGCACACGGTATACCCGATACGTCCATAGAAATCCTGTGACCTAGGAACACTTTCATGTATCTCACAAAATCTCAAACTTCCTGTCTCCTTGGAAAATGTTACTAATTAATTCTCTTCACTATTCAAACCTTTCTACCTACTACAGTTATAGTCAATTGAGGTGTTTACAGTTCATTAAAATCAGCTGTTTGGGAACTCAATCACTGACAAACTAGTCTTTTCATGATAAACAATCTTGGCTCAGACGAGACTATGATTTGCTAGACCCTCTTTGTGGAACGGTGTCCAAATGCAGAGGCCATTTAGCAAAACTGCACTCGGTATGACTGCCATTGTCCACACCTCTGAGTTGTCCTTAAGTTCTCAGATACAGTAGAACCTGTCGAAGAGAGAACACATGGTGAGAGAAACCCGATTGAGACCTACTATATGTGAGTTTAGGCCGAAGGCCGTACTCAGATATTTGTATCTTGATCAACATAGACCTAAACTCTGGCATAAGGGCAGAGGAGTTCATCACATTGGCCTAAGACGTGGTAAGAAAAGGAAAGACTAAAGGAAAGCGAAGAAACCCCAGTAGACACCCTACCGGAAGATCCTATCAGATCCTATTTTGGCCCACATTATACTATCAGTGTCAAACATTGACGCTTACTGCAACTAATGGACAAATCTAAGATGAGATGTCTTAAATGATCTGCAGGAGTAACCGTGAGAGACATAATTAGACATGACGAAATTAGAAGACGACTGGGTATGCATCCAGTTGAGCACTTCATGAAAGAACAACAGATTAAACTGCCAGGTAATCTCAAAAGAATATCCTGATGCCAGCTGCCAGAAAAAGTTACATTGAAGAAAAATGACGGATAAGGAGCAAGGGGAAGAACCCATAAAATATGGAGTGATGGTGATGGAAACAAAAACAACCTTAGAGAAATTAATTCCAACTTACAAAGACCATTCAAAAGAGAGCAACAAAAATCGTTACACCCCCCCCCCCCCCCCCCCCCGAAACACTTCACTGAGGTAAATGTATGAAAAGAAGGAGAATAAGAAGACATAGCTTTTATTTTATTATTTTTTGTTTAATAATTATTTTCTTATTTCAATTTTCTGTTCACTTCTGGATGTTTCTTTAGCATTCACCAGATCCTGGAAATATTTTCTTAGCTGTATTTTCAGTGTAATGTACCTTTTACATACCATCGTTTTAGATCCTTAACTGCATGGACCAAATTATATTTTTCAGCTGAGCTCTTGGGCGGGCAATCTGGCCCTGAAGAACCTTCACCATGACTTTGCTTCAGACGTCTATACTATGCTGGAGACTGTGGGCACACAACTCACCATTGGTAATTGCTTGGTCTGTTTCAGATAGAGAACAAATAAGTATGTGTAGCAAGTTACCTTTTCACAGTTCTCCTTCTTCTTCTTCTGGTGATGTTATTGACCAGCTGGACAGATCATGATCACTGTCTTTGGGACATTCAAGGTGTGATTCTTGTGGGTGTTATGCCAAGAGGAGAGACAATCAATTCACAAGCTTACGCTAAGACATTGGAAAACCTCTATCAACGTTTTCGCAGAGTTCAGCCACATAATAATCCTGCAGACCTGCTTCATCTTCACGACAATGCACGCTCTTACACGAGTCTGGCACCACGAAAAGCAATCACCAAATTGCGTTGGGTTGAACTGTACTATCCTCATCCACCCTATAGTCTGATTTTTAACTGTTTAGTTTACTTAAGGCCTAGAGGTTAGCGACTTTTCTCCGTAATCTCGTATACTCTCGTAAGTAACGTGACGGCGGTGAGAATCAGCAGTGGTTCGAATCGCGTCTGTAACTTACGGGTATGTGGGACGGCCGATCAGAAAGCAATGCAAACTACTGAGCGTAATCTTGCCAAGAAATCAACAATCAGATGAAAGATGCTGATGTTGACAGCGATGTCCTGTAAAGGATAAGCACATATTTTTTTTTATTTTAGTCTACTTAAGCCGGTCTTTCTGGTATAGGGGTTACACGATTTTCTCCGTAATCCAGTATACTCTCGTAACGTGACATGGCCTACACGAGAATTGGTAAAGGTTCTCTCCACGTCAGTAACTTACAGGGTATGTGAGCCGGTCGCTCAGAAAACATTGGCAAACTACTGAGCGTAATCTTGCCAAGACATCACCAATCAGCTGAGAGATGCTGATGTTGACCGCGATGGCATGTAAAGAATATGCGAGAAAACGAAACAAAAATCTACTTAAAGATACACTCCATGGGACAACGTTTGAAGTCAATGAAGGAGTACTTCATGCAGCGAGGAAATGACGACACGGTCAAAACCATATCTAGTACGGGTAAGGAATACATGCAATTGTTTCGTGCTGGCATACAGCCGTACAAGTTTATGGAGATTATGGTCAATAATACCGACATTTACATGACATACCCATGTATACTATGTATAAATTTAATCATTTTTGAATAAACAACTCCTGAGAAAGACAACGTAGTGCATTACTTTCTGAATGCCCCTCGTATTACTTTTCAGATAATGAATATGTGTATAATCAATATATTACTTTCATCTGATGCATTTTTAGATAATCAATAAATTACTTCCAGCTGATACAAATGCGCATAGTCAATACATGACCTTTCAGCTGATGGTGATGGAGTGAGCAAACAATATTCACTTCTGGACTTCCTGACTGTAGACCTCAAAGGGAAGGTGATTGTGTCCATGACTCTACCCAAGTATAGCACTACTGGCGTCATCATTCGAACTGAGAAGACCTCACACAGACTGCAGGTAACACATATGACCTAATACTATGTGCTTGACAAGGTAGTTGCATATCCTTTACGGGACGACGCAGTCAACCCCATAAATGTATTTGCCAGTTTATGATTTCTTGACAACTTTACGTTCAGTAGTTTGCGATTGCTTTCTGAACGACCGGCACTCATATTATCGAATGAAAATCAGATCAAGACGGTGTGGTTCTAAATCGTCCGAAGCTGTGTTTCCCATTCCTGATTACCAAATGCGTTCCTCACCACTTAGCCACTCGTTGACATTTGCTTGACTGTAAATCTAATTGTGAATTACGTTATCATTCTGAGTTGATCAGTCTGTCATTATTTTGTCTGAATATAACGTTCAGTATTTTTATTGCTTTAAAAATATTTTTGTTGTTTTCAATGTTTCTTTGTCCCCTAAAGTATCTGCGTGGGGTCTCGGTGGCGAAGTGGTTACGTCGTCTGGCTCGCGCTTCGGAGGTTGTGGGTTCGATTCCTGCCACCGTCGTTTGATCCACGAGTGTGATTTTCTCGGAGACTCCTGCTGGTCGTCGCAGGAGCTACGGAGCTCGTGCTTTAGGGCAAGCTTTATCTACCCGAGAAATTTGACATTCTGCATACCACGTTCGAAAGACAGCTGTGGGCAATTTGTAGGCGATTTCACAAACCTTCGAACATTTTGGCCTCCCTAAACTGCACGAGCCGGTCTCTCTGGCTGTGGGGTTACAACACTTTCTCCGTAATCCCGTTTGTCACGCAGAGTCTCGTTGCGGGAGCGAGCTGGGAGCGGTTCGTCCCCCGCTGGTGACTTGCGGGACACTGAGCCGGCCGCTCAGAAAGCAATGGCAAACTACTGAGCGTAATCTTGCCAAGAAATCAACATACAGCTGAAAGATGCTGGTGTTGACAGCGAGGTCCTGTAAAGGATATGCTTAAAAAAAAAAAAAAAAAAACTGCACGAGCCTGAGGTACCACCGAGACCTATTTTATCTATGGTGAACTATGTGATTTAATTGTTTCAGCTTAAGTATTGTTCATTTACTCAGTTCAAGTGATATATAACTCTGCAGTATACATCTGACGAGATGCAGCGAAATATCCAAGGCCGTAAATCGTGCAACATATTGTTTGTGGTTTATGTGTTTAAATTCACTAAGAGAATGCATTGTATGGAATCGTACTGTTCGAAGCAGGGGCAAACGTCAAACCTCTTAGTCACTCTTTGCTTGATAAAACTATATAGATTTGAACCGTGTCCGATATAACTGCTGTAAGACAACGTACATATGGTTGTTTTACTCTTCCAGCTGTGCACCGCCCATGTGACCTCTGGCTTCAACTTTCAAGTGGACGCAGGCAACAACTACCTGGTCAAGACAAAGCCTTCCATTGTCATACAGGGCATCAGTGATCAGCTGGTCAGTCATTTTGTTGTTGTTGTTGTTGGTTTTTATCTTCTTCTTCTTTCATTCGTTTGAAATATGTCTATAACTGCAATGTTGTCTCTTGTATGAATTTAACTGTCTTTTTAGTTCACCCAGTGGTCCATAGATTTTATCTTCCACTGTTGTCTCTCTAAGCCAGAAGGTTTGCCTGGACATGATGTAATTTGGGTAGTCTTAGAGTATGTTCTCTGCTGTCTGCAACGCTAATCCACATGTGCACATGGCTGATTCACCAATCTTGAATTTTGTATACATGTGGTTGCGTAATCTATTGTGTCCTGTTCTGAGGCGTAGAATAATGACTTGCTCTAGTCTGTCCATAATGTGGTAGTCATCTTGAGCAGGATTTGGTGGCTTTCCGACTGATTTGATCATTCTTTTCTTTTGGTGGTATGTAACGGGCACATCAGGCTGTTCTTCTTTTGATCCATCCTTAGCCAGTCGATCAGCTCTGTCGTTTCCAGGTATTCCACAGTGGGATGGTATCCACTGTATGATGACCTTATGCTGACTGGTAAGTTCAGAAAGTAGTGTCCTTAGTACTGGCAATTTCCCAGACAGGAACGCTTCGAGTACTGATTTTGCATCTGTCAATAGCACCACAGGTTGTGTACCACGTCTGGTATTTAGTAATTTCTCCGTTTCTATCTTGACTGCCTCAATTTCAGCATCATAGTTATGGCAGTATTTTCCTGTTGGAACTCTGGCCGTGTCCCTTGTATTATTCGGGTATTCTATGTATACTCCCGCTCCTCTATTTCGAACAGCATTTGGTGCTGACCCATCTGTGTAGACTCGGATCCAGAGGTCCTGTTGGTATTCTTCATCAAGGAAGCTGAGAGTGGCTGTTCTGCGCAGCACACTTTTCTGTTCTTCCTTGTCAAATACTCCTCTCACTTTTGTCTGGATTTGTGGTGATAGTCTATGTTCATCTTTCCATGGAGTTCGCTCTAGTATAGTTTTCAAGGGGATACCAACTGTGGGCGGATCGGTGGTTTCTCTGCAGCGT
Organism: Cepaea hortensis; assembly: GCA_963921405.1. NCBI lineage: Eukaryota > Metazoa > Mollusca > Gastropoda > Stylommatophora > Helicidae > Cepaea > Cepaea hortensis. The sequence goes on along the minus strand of OY992876.1, from coordinate 149,798,701 downwards.
CGTTTGGCCTGGTGGATAAAACTGCTTCTTTTCAACCGCTCCTTAGCTAAGTTTTCAAATCTGTTCTTCATTGGGTGGCCTGGCAAGCTGAGGAACTTTTCTGCTTGTATTAGCGTTTTCGTATCTCTGAGCTCTCTCAGTGCTTGCGTCCTCCCCAACTTCTCTATCTCCAGTATAGGGGTTGATCTCTATCACAGTGTGATCATGGCCTGGCTGTGAATCGTTAGTGGCTGACATCAATATAGATGACAAACTCCGCGTTGTAGTGTATAACAGGTTTATTGAGTCATCAAATACATTTTCATGCTGCCGATGTAAATACAGACATCTTTGTTGTTCTTCTAATGGCTGAATCCCAAGTGACGCGTGAGCAACCCCTGGATACCTAAACCCATTCGTGCTCACGCGTTCACTAACTTTATTTCCCCATTAGTTAATGAATGCGCAGCATTCATTAACTCTCTAACTACCAACCTAAATCCCTTACTGTTATATCTCATCCCTCCTGAGATTACTCTAAGTGGAAGCACCATACTCGAGTTTCGCTCTCGTTTGAGCTCGTCAATAGTGCATATCCTTGACCGGACCCGGAAACAACCCCGGATAACTGGCGCGTGAAGCGGGTGTGTAACCACGCGGCACACGCTAAACACGGCCAAATTATCATAACAGAATATTACAACGTCACCCATTGTAGGCTGTGGCTCAAGATTTGCCCGATCGCCGCGATAGACGTCCGTCAATCGATATGGACCCGAACGATCAGGGCTTCTCACTGGCAAGGCACACCACGCAGTCTAAAATCCAGCGAGCAATAATCAAATTGATTTATTTGGTTGTTTCGGGATTTGAGATTTAAATATTGAGCACAACCACTACTGGCAGCGCTGATCGTATTCTGGTATGAACCTAAGGCCTATCCACTTGGATGTGGCAGCACCATACCCGAGTTTCGCTCTCGTTTGAACTCGTCAGTAGTGCATATCCTTGACCGGACCCGGAAACAAACACCGGATCACTGGCGTGTGAAGCGGGTGTGTAACCACGTGACACACGATGACACGGCCAAATTATCAAAACAGAATATTATAACGAAACCGAAACAACCAAATAAATCAAATACTCTAAGTGCTTGATTTTGCACCGTGTCCAGCTCTTGTAGTGTGGTTTTTGATGCTGAACACCACGCAGTTGACCCGTATTCCAGGTGTGCTCGTATGCTCTGTTGATAAACTTTGCTAAGTATTTTCCCACTGGCTCCCCGTGTGGTTCCACTTAGTTTTCTCAGGATGGCTATTTTCCTTATGGCATCTGCTACTGTTTTGTTGGTGTGATTTCTCCATGTCAGCATGTCATCAAATGTTATTACAAGGTATGTTGGTTCGTTATCTTCTCTAATGGGTATTCCATTTATCTGGATGATCCCTGCCTTGTTTTGGAGAGAGGGTAAATAGAGTGGTGCTGCACTTGTCAGTGTTTATGCTGACACACCATTTATTTGTCCATGCAGCAAATGCATTTACAGCGGTTTTTATCGCTGCAAGTGTTGATTTCTCGATGTGTGTTGTCTAGTGATGCCTGTGTTCACGGTTATTTATACATAAAGAGTAGTATATTTTTGACAAAATGGCAGAAAATTTAATTTGTTTTTCCTTTTTGTGTTTTTGCTTGCTTTGAACTCAAGCAAAGTCCATACAGGTGCAACCACTTCTAGTAGTTCCCACTTCTGGTGGCGTGCACTGGACTGATATAGTGTGTGGATTAGCTTTCCCTATTACCAATGCCTCTCGCCATTAAATAAACCAACTCTGACTTACGGCGTACTTGTAATTTACGTCCCCAAGTAAAGGACGATAAGTTACACTTTAGTCCACCTGACCGGTGTAGGGGTGAACCCATTACATTGTAATTTACGACTCCACGTCACGGCCGAGAAGTCAACAGTTAAGTCAACAGAACAGTGTAGGGGCTGAACCCGCTACCTCAGCATAAACGTGTTCTTATACCATTTGTTCGTGTTGGCATACAATAAAATACATTAAAGGTTTTCACGGAGCAGAAAAATTCAAACCAGCTTGCATAATTCTTTTGGAGGTGTAATTAACTAGTCTTGTTTAGGATCTTAATATCGACAATAGACTGACAAGCACCATCATGTATCGGAAACTGAAGTACCTTGGTCGTATTACACGTAGTAGTTTATAAATACCTTGGTCGTATTACACGTCACAGTAGTTTATAAATACCTTGGTCGTATCACACGTCACAATAGTTTAGAAATACCTTGGTCGTATTACACGTCACAATAGTTTAGAAATACCTTGGTCGTATTACACGTCACAATAGTTTAGAAATACCTTGGTCGTATTACACGTCACAATAGTTTAGAAATACCTTGGTCGTATTACACGTCACAGTAGTTTAGAAATACCTTGGTCGTATCACACGTCACAATAGTTTAGAACTACCTTGGTCGTATTACACGTCACAATAGTTTATAAATACCTTGGTCGTATTACACGTCACAATAGTTTAGAACTACCTTGGTCGTATTACACGTCACAATAGTTTATAAATACCTTGGTCGTATTACACGTCACAATAGTTTAGAAATACCTTGGTCGTATTACACGTCACAATAGTTTAGAAATACCTTGGTCGTATTACACGTCACAATAGTTTAGAAATACCTTGGTCGTATTACACGTCACAATAGTTTAGAAATACCTTGGTCGTATTACACGTCACAATAGTTTAGAAATACCTTGGTCGTATCACACATCACAGTAGTTTAGAAAAACCGGTGATGACAGGGACAGGCAGGATTACTGAAAGAAGAGGCAAAGGTTCACCTCCACGAAGATGGACACGTGGTATTAGAGGCATAAGGGTCATGAAAGGTGTGATACAGAAGAACTGTTGAGAGATCGAGAGTCTTGAGCGACGCGATCAGAGCAAAGTTACTGCTAAATAAAGATGAATCAACATTCAAAAGATGATAATGATGCCGAAGATGCTGATGATGATTATACTGAAGATAATGTGTATGGTGTTGATGCTGCTGCTGCTGAAGATGATGATGATGATGGTGATGGTCGTGGTGGTAGTGATGGTGATGATGATGATGATGATGATGATGATGATGATGATGATGATGATGGTATTGATGGTGGTGATGATAGTGGTGATGATGGTGATGATGATAATGGTGGTGATGATGATGGTGAGGATGATGGTGATGATGATGATGATGGTGATGGTGAGGATGATGGTGATGATGGTGATGATGATGATGATGATGATGATGGTGATGATGATGATGATGATGATGATGGTGATGATGATGGTGATGATGGTGGTGGTGGTGGTGGTGGTGGTGGTGGTGGTGGTGGTGATGGTGGTGGTGGTGGTGATGGTAGTGATGGTAATTATGGTGGTGATGACGATGATGTTGATGATTATAACGATGTTCTTGATAATAAGTGCGTGATATGGTCGTTGTCTAGGTAACGATACTCCTGGTGTGTCAATTGAGCTATCTCACTGTCTTACAATATAACTCACCCCCGCAGTCCACATCCACCAGTCATTAAACAAGATTGAGTTGGCGCACATAATCCTTTATTGCAGAAAGAACACGGACAAACGGAACACAACTCTATATCCAGAAAACAATATAATCCTTAGAATATCCATATCCTCCTCACAACTTAACACGCACACATCACTGTCTTCTCACGGCCTGCTTAATCTCAAATTTCTAAGACATTTATCCAGCTCCTATCCACAGCTGGACCTCACACAATACGACCCACACACTGGGTGTAGCCTCCACTAACTATTCAACCCACTCTGGGTTCAGGCCTCCATTAGCTATCCAAACCCCACTGGGTTTTAGGCCTGCATTCACAACTGGGAGAACAACACAACCCACGATCTGACCCGCAGTCAGTCTAAGCTCCCACTTATTAGCCCACCGATCCGGTCGGCGCCAAAACATCAACTGTCTAAAGCGACCCGACACTCAGTCGGTCCCAGCTTCAACTGCCCTCAAGTCTCCTGACTTCACACAAAACTAAACTCTCTCTCCCCCCATCCACCATGGGGGTCTGCACTCACCCTCGTCATTATTTTTCATGGCTGGTTGTTTTTCTCGTAGTCTCGCTACAAAGGTCACTCACCTCAATGTCAATGACCCAGGCATATGTCATTACCCCCCTCTTAAAAGAAAACTTCGTTTTCAAACGTTGGGAGAATAATACTTATGAACTATGTGACCCAGACATATCGCCTGGGTAGCCCTAAGTATGGCTCCATCTCCCTTTAGATATAACCCTAAATAATAAATCGAATGCTCATAGTACACTCCCATATTCCCCACACATCAATACCAACAACTTTCCATCTTGTGTACCAATACATGACTAGTATCTCACATAATAATAATAATAAACATATCATAGGGAACATAATATCTGTGTCCCTGCAAGTCTATTAACATCCTCAAGAAGACACAACCTATTTGTGTCCCGACCCTGTATCAGGTGGTTGTTTTCTTGCATCAAACCTCCATCTATTTCTGTCGATGATGTATCTACCTTTCTTCTACCCATTCCTCATGGTACCCATATATTTACAACATCTGTATGCTAACCCTAACCCTGGGTCAGTGATGTCGCGAACACTCTTTTGGCCTGACTTAACTCTCCTATCTGCATATTGCACCGTTACACTGGAGTTTCTGTTTAGTCTGAACTCTTTATTCAATCTTGGCCCATATCCCTGGCACCTTGCTCTCTGCTGCATAGACTTATACCTGTGTGCCCTGCACATGCACTATCCTTAGCTGATCTAGTATCTTGGTCACTACGTGCTAAGGGTACTACTCCTTGCCCACGTGCAGTTCCGCCATCTGAAAACCAGCGAGTGAGAACATTGTTCTTCCTCTCGAAACACCATCTACCCTTCTTTGACTGCCTATTATCTACTCTACTACACCCTTGGAAACATTTGTCCAGAGTAGTATCTTGTCTCTGGGATTCCCTTCTCACCTGCTCAACTGTACTACCCTTTTTCTCAGTCCCTATGTCTACTTTAAGTGCCTCTTCTATTTCAGCTATACTGTCTAATTTAGGTTTTCTTTTGGTAACTACCTCGTTACTGCTTAAACTATGTTTCTGGTCCCAATAAGCTACTTCCTCTTCTGTACAATCTTTTACACCTGGCACATTTCCGATGATCAGATCCGCCACTGGTGAGTCTAGCACACATGCTGTCACTCTTCCTGTGATGTATGGTGTTTTCACTGTTATTACGGCTAATGGGTAGAATTCTACTGTCCCGTTGAATGTTATGCATCTAATCTTTTTCCCTGTGTAATTTGAGGTATCTATTAAACTTCTAACCCCGATAGACGTACATCCGGAATCCCTAATTGTTAACGCTGGCCTGTCATTAACGACTCCATGGTGCAGCTTCAGATTTCCTCCTTCATGCACCGCTGATCCTGCTTTCACTGTGTGACCACATATTAAGACCGGCTGACCGTCTTTTTTTCAAATTGAGGTTTGCATCCACTACAATTCTCGTTGTTAAGCCTCTCAATTACTTGCGCTGCATTAGAGTGCTCTGTTTTTCCCATCGTACACTCATAGCTAACATGGCCCTTTTCTCCACATTTAAAACAGATGATCTCCTTCCTTACGTTACTCGTTGGCTCACTGGATGGTTGTACATCATACTGCGCTGCCTTATGTCTCCAGCTCCCACAATTCCAACATCCGGCATAACTATTTGGACGTCTCTGGAAATTCCCCCTTTTGTATGGGTACCGTCCTGCTCTGCCTAAAATGGTTGCCACGGAAACCATTAGCTTGAAATTCTTGGTGCTCACATTTTTGTGCTGAATCCACACTTTTAGCCCTTGGTCTAATAACTGGATTCTTGTCCTGTTTCGTATATGCTGCACAGACTATTTACTCACTCATTTGTCTACCAATAGAACTGTTTGGATGTGCAGTCATGTAATTTTGCCCTAACTGAGACATTGTGTCTATGTCCTTTGGCTTACGTTCTTCAAAGAAAGCCACTAAATTAGTATTACATGATGATAATACTTTGTCTCTTAACATCAAATCTACTAATCTATTAAATTCTTTCCCAACTTTCCCAAGCTCCATCAATTTTTTAAATGTGCTCTTTATTGTATTAACAAAATCTGTAAAATCCTGATTTGTCTCTGGCACTAATTGTCTAAACTTTGTTCTGTATCCATGCTCAGTTAGTTGGAACTTTGTAAGCAAACGTTGACGCAAAATAGTGTAATTGTTTCTTTCTTCCACAGGTAAATTAAACATGGTATCTAGGGCCTTACCCGTCAGAAACTCGCCCAGTCTAATAGCATACTCGCCTTCTGTGATGCCTAACGCTTTCGCCGATGCCTCGAATCTCCCCAAATAAGCTTCAAGACTATCCCGGTCCGTAAAGTATGGCAGTTTTAGTCTCTGTGAGGGATGGGAAGGTCTTCTGCTTTCTTCACTTTGACCCTTCGATGCAAATTCTAACTTTTTTATAGCAATTTCCGCTTCCATCTTAATCTTCTCTTTCTCGATTTACACCGCATTTGTTTGTTTTAACTTTTCAAGTTCCAGTTGTGTCATTTCTAGTTTCAATTGTGTCTCTTTCTCATCCTGTCTTTGTTCTCTCTCAGCTTGTCTTTGTTCTCTTTCAGCTTGTTTTTGTTCTTTTGCTTCTGCATACTCCTGTAACTCTTTACCCTTCAGACCTAACCTTTCACCTGCTTCAATATATTCCATTAAAGTAGTCCTCTTGTACTTTTGGACACGTTGCTGTCTGTCAGCCAATTATAAATGTAAAGACTCTGCTACTAGTCTTTGTGTGCCCTCCCTAAGTACACCACCACTCCCTGTGTACGTAAATTCGTAGTGCTAAAATATCACTCTGTACTCACCCAGTCACTCTATAAGCACTAGGTAGTGAGGGGGGGATATCACCTATACTCCCTCGCATATATACCAGATAGCTGTAAAAAACTCTGGAAATATTGTTAAACATACACACACACACACACACATATATATATATATATATATATATATATATATATATATATATATATATATATATATATATATATATACTAATGAATGATACGATAAGTGACTTCTATGAGACGCTATACGCACAAGCCAAGTACACGGAAACGGTGGTCACAAAGAAATAAACCACAGTAACATTCACAAGCTTGTGTAGGGACGACCACAGTGCGCGTAATATATGTAAACTGACACCGAAAACAGTCTTTATAGCCGAATTAGTCGCAAGAGTTACAATAATAACACATATATACTCAAAGAAATAAAATATCATACATAAAAATAAGAAGAAGAAAAGAAGGAATCTCAAATCAATAATATACACAGATTTGACGCACTACACAACGGCTCTAGATATTGGTTAGGACCACAATGCCAATGCACACCCAGCTAACTTTTTTAGCGTTGTCCTTACAAAAATATCGTAAGCACAAGAACCACGTTTTGCCACACCTATCCTGATTTAGATAGAAATTGCAAAAAATGCCTACCCAACAACTACATGTAATAACATATACATATATAGATACACCAACGATAAAGACAGTTAAAACGATGAGAGCAAACAAAATGTCCAAATGGCTGGTCGACAATACTGTCCTTATTAATCAGTCACAAAAGTTTTTCGTTCGTTTTAATATATTTTCGCAATCCGCTGGAAATGTCTGCTGGAAATGTCTACGACACTAGATTCCAAAATGTTCTTTCGATGTGTTGTTAGTTTCCCTGGACGTGGTGACAACAAAGTAATAATCCAAACGTCTTTTCTCAACCCAGTCCGTAACGCTTTTATACCTTGGTTGCGGAGATGGTCCGTAGTTGTATCAATTATGTGATAGATTTACGTGTAAAGACAAAGTTCAACACAAAAAATGGCAGCAAATGTCCAGCGCTTTAAATTTGTCTATATAAATCCTTATTGGCAAAGAAATGCGTCCACTGTTGCGATGACGACACGTGATAGTCTATTGTAGAATGTTTGCTTATAACAGGGTAATGATAACAAAGAGATTCAACTCAAGTACGAACATAAAGTCTGGTTTTCGTTCAAACAACTTGATTTGTTCATCACAATGAGTCATCTTGACCACAATAGGCCGTGGACATTTCCTGAGTATCTTTACTCCATCTCCCACCCCCGACTCACACTGTGAACTCAATTTCTCTTTATCCCCTGTAGTGGAAAAATCCTTAGTAAACACTTTCCACACAGCCTCCTCAGCCCCAAGACGGCTGCTCTTTTAACTTCGTGGAAGATCACACTTTACACCATTAACCCGCCCCAACTCTGGCTGCGGTGGGATACTGTTACTACCCCCTTTGGTCACACATCCGTCGAATCAGCGCTGACCGTCAACCCGATTTGTCCGTGGAGACTCACAATTTCCACCGTCCTCCCCTGTCGTGTTACCTGTGGTGAAATTCCTCACTTGTCGACCTGCGACCACACCGTGCGTTGTTCTCAGCACACACACAAAATGTCTCACCACGCACAGGACCTCGCAACGAAATTGCTCACTGTCTGTTATCTTTGGTTTTTCAATCCTGTCTTTATCACCGACAGCGATAATGTCCAACTGTGCTGTCTCGCTCTTGTCTCAAACACCTTTTTGTCCACGCGACTTTTCTGTGCCGCTGTTTTCTCAACGCGCGCTGACAGTTTTTCCCGATGTGCCGTCTACTTTTGGCGGCCTTTCGTGCCCATGTCCTTACACACACGCGCACGATATTCTCGCCACCTTCTGGATTAACCTTGGTTTTCCGTTAACTGTCTGCTAGCTTGGGTGTTCACTTCGTCTGTCTGTGTTAATTACATGGCGCACACACAAAAGAGTTCACATTAACCTCTTGAAGCAACGATATCCAAATTGTCACGGGTGTGTTAGTTTGATGGAACGAAGTCACCAGATAATAACTCCTCTCTCTGCGAAGAGCCCACAGATATATCAATATTGCACGGTGTTCCTTGACCGAATGCAGCTGTCAGCAAATCTTTACTAAGCGACGAGCTCCTAGATCTCTCAGAATGACAACACTGTCTATATTGCAAAGGGTGTCTTAACCGGAGAGCTCCCAGATAATATCACGATGTTCTTGATGATAAGTGCGTGATATGGTTGTTGTCTAGGTAACGATACTCCTGGTGTGTCAATTGAGCTATCTCACTGTCTTACAATATAACTCACCCCCGCAGTCCACATCCACCAGTCATTAAACAAGATTGAGTTGGCGCACATAATCCTTTATTGCAGAAAGAACACGGACAAACGGAACACAACTCTATATCCAGAAAACAATATAATCCATAGAATATCCATATCCTCCTCACAACTTAACACGCACACATCACTGTCTTCTCACGGCCTGCTTAATCTCAGATTTCTAAGACAGTTATCCAGCTCCTATCCACAGCTGGACCTCACACAATACTACCCACACACTGGGTGTAGCCTCCACTAACTATTCAACCCACTCTGGGTTCAGGCCTCCATTAGCTATCCAAACCCCACTGGGTTTTAGGCCTGCATTCACAACTAAGAGAACAACACAACCCACGATCTGACCCACAGTCAGTCTAAGCTTCCACTTATTAGCCAACCGATCCGCTCGGCGCCAAAACATCAACTGTCTAAAGCGCTTCGACACTCAGTCGGTCCCAGCTTCAACTGCCCTCAAGTCTCCTGACTTCACACAAAACTAAACTCTCTCTCCCTCATACACCCTAGGGGTCTGCACTCACCCTCACCATTATTTTTCATGGCTGGTTGTTTTTCTCGTAGTCTCGTTACAAAGGTCACTCACCTCAATGTCAATGACCCAGGCATATGTCAATGATGATGGTGGTGATGAAGTGATGATGATGATGATGATGATGATGATGATGACGACGACGACGACGACGACGACGACGACGACGACGACGACGACGACGACGACGACTGTAACGGAGTGAAGAGTTGAACGGTAATCTCAAGAGATGACATTGAAGCCTTTGATAAGTGTAAACGGCTTTTATTATCCAGTAATACAAAGTTGATATAACTTCATGAAAACACACCCTGGCAGACCACAGGTTAAGTTGGAACTGTTTATATCTTGACGTCACCCGTGAGCTTCCCTAATAATAGTGCTTTCAATAGTGCTCACGGGTGCGGCATTTCCTAAACCTTCTCTATTTTCCCCTAACTATCTATAACAGAGATAGAGCTCTGTTATACTCTTCCCCTTCTTTAAAAAGACTTTTCTCAAAAGTCTTACCTCCCTAACCTACATAGTCCATAATCCCACTTAGTTTTCTCTCACTACCATCTCACTAACCCAATATTATTTATCTAAACCTTCTTAATTCGATTTCAATCTCTCTAGTTGTCTCCTATAACACACTTAATACTCTCTCTCTCTTATAGCTAACTGCTACTTTCGTTGTTACTTCTTCTTCTGTTCTGAGTACACAAGGTTTCCTTTAAAAAAAAACATTCATAAAGATATTTCAACTCAGGATTATGATTGTTCATAAAATTGTTAGTATATAGTTTGCATCACGTAAGTTCTCATTCTCTCTCAACATCAACCACACCAGTATAGACAGAAAAGATATTGATGGGGTGCGCAACCAGATATGAAGATATAAGGAAATAGTCAGAAACCAATCACATTTACCTCCCTTGCAAACGCAAAAACTTTTCCAAATTAAAAGTTTTTCAAAAACACATCTTATGAACTTATATCTCTGTTTGTTATAAATTAAGTCGATCTAAAAATATATCTTCAATATTTGTACTGCCACACGCACGACCATATTTCACCTGTCTCATGTTCCATCATCATGAAACCATGCTCATTTTTCATGAACATATTTTTAAATTAATTAACGCTGTTTCACAGCTCCTATATTTACCCCCTCAAATCCCATGATAAGTATCCCTGTCTATTGGCGTATTCAACCATATGCTCTGTCATTCACAGCAGCCCCCTCAATATCCATTTCTAATAACTAGCTCCCCCCATTTACTTCACTGCTATAGACGTTAATCACGTTAATCTTTTCTTCCCTAATATGGCATCCAATCCATATATATTCAATCAATGCAGAACCCTTTAGTAACCCCATTTAAATATGGCATATGTTTCCACCACTTCATAGCCACTATGTAATTAACATCCCTCTTATAACATTAACGCTGATTATCACAGCAGCCTTACTAACAGAATATACTCATGAACTTATTATTCACAAAGAGAATGTGTCTCTCTACTAGTCCTCAGTAGTTTATTAACTATTTTCTGAACAAAGGGTTTTATATAAAGCCCCATGTATTGCTTCTATACTAGACAAAACCATAACTGTTTGTGAACTAAACTTAACTTAAACAATTTCCAACATATTTATAAACAAGGTAATTACTATTCAACACACAAGACAATTCACTTAAATGATGAGTCAAGCAAAATAAAATCACAACAGGACATCATACCCCCCCCCCCTTTCCAGGTTATTAAATATCATTTCTCTTTCCCCTCATATCAAATAAAGGCAATCAAGCAATTCAAAAATAATATAACATACATCCTATCAATTGTTAGTCACTTTTACGGACTAACAATAATTTATTTATCTATTTAAGAAAACATAACAAGTCTAATCTCAAATCAAATGTCAATAAAAATGCATCTTCCAGACTAGACGAAAATTTACATCCATAATACGCAGCATATCGTATATGTAAAATACACAACAACATATCTATTCCTCAAGACCACTCACCACAACTATCACTCTAACTATTTGCCAATAACACCTCTGTAATACACAGACTATATTTCATCAACTATAAATTTCCTCTTTAAAGCATAAAATTTTCATCTTGCCATCTGCAGCTTTTTCTATCAATTTATTTACCATATCTCCATTTCTTCAATAACTCTAAATTTTTCTGTATAAGCGCTATTTCCACATCAATATCTTCTTCTTCTCGTAAAGGAATATCTTCGTTCATACTACTATCTCTATTAGATTCTGAATTTTCGTCCATTTCTTCTTCTTTCTCTGTGTGTCTATCTCTAGCAGCCGCTAACGTTTTCCTTTCTACATCCAATCTAATTTGTTTATCTATTACAGACAATATACAAATCAAAAGGTCCATTATGGGCCCTATCGCTCAAGACCTTCTCATCCTCTAACATAACCAAACCTCTCCTATACCTCACTCAGAATTCCCTATTAATCTCGCCGAAAAACTTCAGCAACCCAGTAATGTCCATTTATTATGGGCATTTCACCAAAAACCTTCACTTTCAATTTATGCCGTTATCAACAGCTATAAAATACCACCACTGAACTCATGTCTGTGACCTTTTAACCCCTCACTGCTTACAATCAACGTTATTCTTTCTCAGTCCATATATCATGGACCCCCCAAAACCACATGGCATTTTATCTCCACACGGACACTGTTCATTTCTCATTAACACACTTACACTCCTTTACTATTGTACTGATATCCACAGTATATAATTATTCTTCGGAGTAAAACATGGGATTCAATTCATGTTTTACTAATTGCCTTCACGCTGTCCGGCGCAGCACGTTACTCACTGCTTCTTCTTCTACAATCCAGCAATCTCGTGTCACTTACCAAACCTCCACCACATCATGGCACTAAATCCAGCACACCACAATTCATCTACCCAGTAAGGGAAATTGTAACTAATCATTTTGTATCAAGATTTATTTGTATCAAGATGGATTTGTATCAAGAATTATTAACCATTACCGTTTACTATGGTATCTCCACCATGCTACAACCAGCAAAAAATGTATCTATTTACTATAGACCTCACCAATACATCTATCTACTATATTTGTCAATAACCAATTCTAATTTTAATTCTCTCGTCTACCCGACGCAACTAACCAACGTATCAGTACTTCCTAACATCTCACCACACCAACTCTAAACTATCTTCAAGTCTTTCCTAGCGTTCTCACACCGCGACGATAGTCAAACCAGTCCCACTTATTGGAACACAGTCTATAGTGCTCTATTTATAATGCTCCAACGTTCATTTAGCCAATCACATTCTCTCCTTCTCTTGTTTACTCCTATTTATCGGGACTCTTTCAGAAACAACAACTAACACCGCACATGAGTAACGAGAAATCTCACTTCGACTGGGCAATTCATCCTCTCTCATTTCTCCATATCAGGCATTTTTGCTTCATCATGTCTCTGCCAACAACTTTTACAATCTAACTACTTTCTTACTTCAACTTTTCTCAATCATTCACTTCCTTTCCACAACTCGAAGCTTACCTTGCTCAAACAATCATATTAGCTCTAACAACCAATTCTTCGTCCACCCTCATCATCTAAGGACCTAAACGCTAAAAACGCTAAGAATCACTTTCCCACAGCTAACGTTTCTGTGTTTTCTCATTCTTCCACACACTCACCTCCGCCAACGACATGGTACTTGCTTACTATAATTAAACATAACGTTAAATCTCTATCTGTCAGCCTGTCATAGAATTGTCATTAATTATATCTAACACCACACATTCTAAACAAAAGATATCACAAACTTCTAATCACCTTCTTTATAGTTTCGCATACTCACTTACTCTATCCTCCACGTTTTATCAGCGTCACTTATCAGCCACTCTTCGCATATTCGCACGGCATTCGTATTTCATGTTTGCTCAGCCAGTGATACACAACTTCGTTCTCATCTCACGATTATTCTCGTATCACGACAACCTTACGTGCCTATACTATTACTTCTACAACAAACAAATTAGACACCAATTTAACATTCTAGCAATTACTCACTACAGCCTAAGCGTATCGATCACTTCCAAACGCCTCGTACATGCATGCGCTACTACTACTAATCACCTAACATCGTTCTATCCATACGCTTCCTTCTTCAGCACGACGCGCACACATGTTTGTCTACACTTATACTCACGTACAGACAACGCATAACCAGACGAATTATTTCAATACTCAACAGGGCTTCCACAATTCGACTACTTTCTTACTTCATTCTCAATCATCATAATCCCACTACTCTCCGTCCTACTTAATTCTCTACGTCAAACCACTTCGCCAGTCAACTACTCACTCACTTAACCTCCTCATCACTTCATCCCACACTATTAATGAGTCAGCTTCTCTCAACGTATTTCGTCACGTCACTTATCGGTCAAACTATCAAACTTAGCCTCTTCAATATCTGTAAGCGTAAATAAATCAGGTCTGGAAAGCATATATTCTCTAACCTCCCTCTTTCGTTTCTTCTTCTTTATAGTCCACTCGTCCTCTGAATCGTCAGTATCTATAGTTATCCCACCAATCTGGTTTTTACTATAATATGCGGTAGAGGTGGAAACATCCTCTCCATAACCTTAACTCCCACACCTAACATTCCTACACCATTTAGGGATTAAATTAATGTCTATACCTGAGGAACTTGACATATCTGTCGTCGTACCTCTATTAACTATCATACTATTCGTATTTCTTTCTCTAATACTTTTCCTCATCTGTCTTTTGCCGTCGTTGGTTTTCGTCTGTCTACCTTCCTTTATTTCATGAGGAGTTTTTATAATTTCTACCAACTCAGTTTGACTTGCTTTTGTTATCTTGTTGGCTGGTTGTTTCTGGACTTTCTTTTCTACTGTATCAACCTGTGTCTGTGTGTTCCGTTCTACCACTTCAATCACCTGCGTCTGAGTCTCTTGGTCTATTTTCTTTACTAATACCTGTCTACCGGTCTCATTCGCAACCACCTTAGGAATAGTTGAATTCCTACTTACGTTTTCTACTCTGTTCCTTGACCCTGACTTCAAATACTGTCTCCGTCTTTGCTCAAACCAATCGTCTCGTCTTTTTCTAGCAGTCTTGCTATGGGATGGTCAATTCCATAGTTTATTGGAAAGGTCTCTCTCAGGGCCATTCCTGTACCTATGACACTTATACCAGTCCGATTTTTCACTATTACATCTACTCTCACCGTCTTTTACCCTATAAACATCAGGTCTTGGTTCGTCATAACCAACCGCATAATCAGAACCATATTGTCTTCTGTCTTTATTAGGTAGTGGCTGTCTCCTGTTATTCTTTCCTACTCTATTGCAGTCTACCTTAAATCTATAAGGCTCTTGTCTAGTCGTTCTTCTCTGTAACGTTTCCACAAAATTCTCTACTTCACTAACTGCCACTTTTAACTCTCCCAACCATGCACTGATACGTTTTAATTCTGTATGTAGGTAGTTCATACTAATTTCTCTGTAATTTATCTCAAGCCAAAACAATATACCTACTTCTTCTTCTATATATTTCTTGGTACCTATAACAAAACCTCGTCTTGAGCTCTGCCTGTTGCCGTTTCTTGTTGTTTCATGACTGTGTTGAGTCTACCTATCGCTGTGCCTACTCCAGTCAAAACTTGTGCTAATGAACCATGTTCTTCTGCCATGCTGAAATGTGCTGAAATATCAATTCATATAAGCAAACTCACAGTTATAACAATTTAGCTATATGATCGTATTTAAATAATATTGAATGTTTGATCAATCAATTGTATCTAACAGTTAAAAGTCTCATAACGGTTAAACTTTAATTAATTACCGTTAGCTATATCTTCCCTTGATCCAAGAGGAAGGTGAATCCACGTACGTCAGCTGAGAATTCTATTTGCCAAGGGTCACGTATAAAACAAACGTCTGGAGTCTGTGTTATCTGAAGCTATCCAAACGACGACGCAATTTCAGGTATTTACATCATTCCTCGAACATCTCAGGCTTCTCCAGCGGAATGAATGCTTCTACTTTCACCCTTGGTTGGGCACACCAGCCTTGAGCCTTCTTTTCACCCTAAACAGGGCCCTTCTAGACGACGACTTGAAAACAGCTCTAGCTCGATGAAGCGATTTAATTAGGGTATGTCGGCAACATTTTGATAGGCTAGAGTTCAGTATAACTGCATTGATGAGCAAGCACAAGCACGACTGGTAGTTTCCTCGTAATTTGGGCTAACGATCCAAACACAGGATCAATTGGCTTGATTCAATATAAGCTCTCGTGTTTAAGGATGAACTTCAGGCACCCAAGGTCAGGTTCAATGACTAACGGCTTCTGAGTTCGCCCCAGGCGACCAAGGTTAAGTTCAAGTTTAACGATATGAGGAAGATAACGGCTCTAACGAGTTCTTCGGGCATATTGACGTTTCAAAAAAAACAAGCCAGGTACTCAAAGCAGCAGCATGACGATGGCAGTTCATTTCTGTTTCACCATTCAGAAGATTGTATTTTGTGTGGCGGTTTCAAGTTTTAACGAATATCAGCCAGCTCCATCGTAAAGACTTGCCGATTCTGTTAAGTTCTTAGTAACACGACTTCAAGTTTCCGTGGTTTTCTTTTCGAAAAGTTCTAGCTTCCAGACATCGTTCTGCCTTGTAATGATGACTTTTACTTCTGTCCGCGACAACTCGGATCCTGGTATACGGGCTCCATTTTCACTCATGTAACGGAGTGAACAGTTGAACGGTAATCTCAAGAGATGACATTGAAGCCTTTGATAAGTGTAAACGGCTTTTATTATCCAGTAATACAAAGTTGATATAACTTCATGAAAACACACCCTGACAGACCACAGGTTAAGTTGGAACTGTTTATATCTTGACGTCACCCGTGAGCTTCCCTAACAATAGTGCTTTCAATAGTGCTCACGGGTGCGACATTTCCTAAACCTTCTCTATTTCCCCCTAACTATCTATAACAGAGATGGAGCTCTGTTATACGACGACGACGACGACGATGATGATGATGACGATGATGATGATGATGATGATGATGATGATGATGATGATGATGATGATGATGATGATGATGATGATGATGATGATGATGATGATGATGATAAATTACACAGGAAATAAATTGGGAAACCCTTTGAGGTCACTAAGACAGTTCATAAAGAAACACGTATGGTATTTTTTGGCGCTCATAGAAGTAGTAGCAGGAAGAAGAGACTAGAGGACGCGCTAGACCACACAAAATGTGAAGCTATAGTTACCAACCTATAGTGCTTTCTCAGTGGTTTGATAAAACTCTGTCCGCATTCCAAAGTTGTAGGTTCATCACTATAATAGATCTGGCTAATGAAGACACTTTTTTTGGGGTGTCTAGTTGGTCATGCGTCGAAGTCCACTTGTTCCTGCAGCGAGGAGCCGTCGTCATGTGGAGGTGACAGGTTCTAATCCCGGTCGACAACTATAGCTTTCAAATTTTATGTTGTCTAATGCGTCCCCTAATCTCTACTTCCTTCTTCTCATTCCATAAGCTCCAAACAATACTATGTGTGTTTATTTATGCAGATAATGAGTATGATTATGAGGATGATGATGACGATGAAGATAATGATTATGATGATAATTATGCCGAAAACAATACAGATGATGATGTTAATGGTGATGATGATGAAGTCGGTGATGACGATGCCAAAAATAATGAATAAGATGCTTCTGAAAATGATGATTATAATAATGATTACGATGATGAATTAAATATTCCTCAAGCGAGAGCTGATTCTATTTGAAGAAACCCTGTCCAGATCCCCCTGTGCCTACAGCACTCTATTTCTTTCTGCAGTCAAGTGTGTGTTCATCATCATCAGCATCAACAGCATCTCATCTTGTTCCTCTTGTACGTTGCGGTGTAGAGGCGAAACATAAACAGCGGGAGAGTGCCCGTTTATGGACTTCATATATCAAGATCCCTATAGACTATGTTATTTCCTCTGTCCATCGTGTACATGGTCAGCCTCATCTTCTAGCTGCATTTGTTCTGTAAATAGTCAAGCGTGTATTGATATTTCTAATGCTCTCCTGTCGTCTATGAGTTTAAGGGTAATATTACGTTTGCAATACAACCACTTTACCGAATCACCTATCCTGGAAACTAAGACCTGTCAACCAATGAATATCATCATCATCAATACGATCAAGTTTTACAGTATTTGGTTGGTCGCGAAACTTGCTGATCATTTCATCCCAAGGTTGCTTGTATTGTGCTGCTATCATGACTTCCACGTATGCCTCCATTATAGGATCTGTACATGCGTGATGTATACATGTTGTCCTTAGTCTTCCTCTTTTTCCTTTCCCCATCATTGCGTCCCCATAAGCTCTCTTTGGTGCCTTTTCGTGTTTTAGATTTTTCATTACTTCATAAAGTACTTTTTGTTCCGTAAAGTTGTCCAGAACTTTTAACTTGTCGATGAACATGTGGCCAAAAATATGTTTCATAGTTTTAGCACTTTCAATGCAAACTGTATTTTGATGTAATTGTACATTAAAGTACTGGATTTTTTAATTAGCAGTCTGGTTTAAAATCAATCAATCAATCAATCATGTGCCATATCGGAAAGTGTGGGCGGTCATGACTCGCCATTTCACTCGATCGCCAGTGTCGTGGATCAGCTCAGTGTTCATGTCTCGTCCATGCCATGTGGCCAAGCCATCCAGGTATTTTCCTCTCGGTCTTCCTCTTGGTCTGTTCCTTTCGATCTTGCCAGTTGTCATTAAGTTCTCCAATCCATTTCTTCTCATAACATGTCCAAAAATTTTTGACTGTCGACGTCTAATTTCTCTAATCAATTTACGATTTTCATTTGTCTCCTGTAGTACTTGGTCATTGGCTTTTCTGTCTGTCCATGGTATTCTTTGCATTTCATCAGATGATTTTCAGCTTGACTGCACATTGTCCAAGTTTCACATCCATACAAAAGAACAGGCTCTATGTATCCCCTCAACACTCTTTTCCTCGTTTTAATTGACATCTTTGTATTGGTCAGAATGTTTTTCATCTTGCTAAAGGCTACTTTCGCCATGGCGATTCTTGTTCTAATCTCTTCAAGGCATCTGCCATCAGATGTTATGACTGTTACGAGACAATTGTACCTAATCACTTGTTGAAGAATATTCCCATTTACTTGTATATTACATTGTGGTACTTCGTTCTTTCTAGTGACGACCATAACCTGTGTCTTCTTACAATTTAATTCCAACCCCAGCTGCTCACTGTGTACAACAGCTGCGTCTACTAATTGTTGTAGATCTTGTGCATTGTCTGCAGTCAATAATGTATCATCTGCATATCTAATGTTATTGATGTTTCGTTCTCCAATGCTGATTCCATTTATATCATCTACATTCCTGAAAATATTTTCACTGTATAGAGAAGAAAGATCTGGAGACATTACACATCCCTGCCTAACACCTCTCTTAATACGTTGATAATTTCTCTCTTCATTATTAAAAATAATGTTTAAAATACAAAACAATAAAATCAATATTCCGTTATATATAATGTGTCACGTGAGTAGAACAACCTGGCAATCCTGTATGGTAACTTTTCTCTGATCGCCTTTGATCAGGTGCATGCTGTCCAAACCGAAGCTTTCCTGGTCAACAAGAACTTGGGAGACCCATTTGTGCTTCAGGGTGAGTCTTGTTAAGATATGTGGCCATAACATGTTTAAGATGACCCACTTCATTCTAAAATGTTAGTGAAATCAATCGCATAGTAAATATAACATTGTTAGTATGGAGTAAATTGCCAAGTGCAAATGTTAAATATATTTAATGGTAATTGCTGCAAGCGATTTGGAAGCTAGATTTTCTACAATGGTATAAGCGTCCGTCTTTCAGAAAGCAATGCAAACTACTGAACTTAAACTTGCCGAGTAAATAATAAACAGCAGAAATGATGGGATTGACTGCGACGTCATGTAAAGGGTATGCAACTAACTTAAAGAGTATCGCCATAAAGCCGGTCGTCTGAAGAATGACGCCCAAATCATGTCACGGAGACACAGTTCTCTGGGTCAAAGACCGTCCTCTATCTACAGGATGTGTGTAATTTTGTTGACCTGATGAACATGTTAGTGGAGATGGCGAGTTTCTCGTACCAGAAGAAGATGGTTTGACAAAAACTGCGGTAAGCTAGCTAGGCGTTAGACACAACGTGCGGCAGCAGCGGATACAATTTATTCACAAAATAATCACTCTCTGTGGGGATCTTTGCACTTGCTTGTAAGTTCCTGAGACAATGGGCCCAATACCAATTACTCTGGGAAGTCAAATGGCCTCTTTCAGGCAAGAATTGGTGACAATGCATACAGAGTTACTTACACACTAGTTCAACCCTACAGCCATTCTTTATCTGTAGTCTGTAGATGTATGCCCTTACACACGGGTACTTTCTTGCCTCGCTGACATGACACACGTATGCTTCACAACGTTGATGCTTGCACTGTACGACAGCTTTAGACATGTAGAAAACAGACATATTATATGGTTGCCGTCGATGTTTAACCGAAACACTTGATCACATACTGTCGAACACTAGAACTGCCGAAAAACTACCACTACCGAAACTCTTCATCACATACTGTCAACAACTAGCAGTACCGAAACACTTGATCACATACTGTCGAAATCTAGCACTACCAAAACACTTGATCACATACTGTCGAAAAGTAGCACTACCGAGAGACGTAATCACATCCTGTCGAAATCTAGCACTACCGAAAGACGTGATCACACACTGTCGAACACTAGCACTACGAGAGAATGTGACACGAGTCCACAAAAACCTGTCTGTCTGTAAGACATCTAAATTATCGTCAATTGACTGCCAAGTTCTCTGACGCCATTTCTGCATGTGCCCACCATTCCTGAGTTCTACGACATATCCTCTCTTGTGTGCTACGTCATTGTTTGTTAAATTTCGTCTGCTTAACTCATCTTTTCTTCTCTACCCGTACTCCCTCATCTGAGTCCTTGACAGCCAATTTACTACTCTCTCTCTCTCTCTCTCTCTCTCTCTCCCTCTCTCTCGCCCTCTCTCGTCCTCTCTGGCCTTCCTCTCTCCCCTCCTCTCTCTCTCTCTCTCTCTCTCTCTCTCTCTCTCTCTCTCTTGCGTTGCATCCTTATACCCAAGATATCCCTTCTGTGTGCACCGCTATAATCTAAGATCTTTATTGAGGCAACTAAGTTAAAAACCTCGGTACTCGCCTTCAGTGAGTGCCACAAGTCCATGGCCCACACATTCACGTTGACACAGGGAGATACTTGTTCTCAAAATGTTCTAGTTCATTTGTTGGTGCTGTTCTCTTGGTTTGCATCGCTGTTTACTGGTATCATATCAAATTTGAACATTGTACAAATTACACCTTATTTAATAATCATAGGTTAAGATCAACGACTGTCTTAGGACATCCTCGTCCGGTGGGGACAGTTAAGTGCCACGGGCGCCACTAAACTGTCGTTCAGAGACTGGAGACAGCATCTTAATTAAAACAAATAAGTTTAAAATAGGTACATTGAATGTTAGAACGTTAAATAAGCTTGGAATGTCACACAGTGTTATAAGTGAAACGGAAAGTATGAAAGTAAATATCCTAGGCATGAGTGAGATGAAATGGAAGGGATCAGGTAAAATTATAAACGCAAAACACATAATAATTTATTCTAGAGGGGATGGATACACACGAAAATGGAGTAGGGCTAATATTTGAAAAACAAACAGCCAAATTAATTAATAGTTACTGGTGTATTTCAGACAGAGTTATTATGGTCAAATTGAAAGGAAAACAAATAGATATAAATAATGTACAAGTATGCGCACCAACATAACCTGCGCGAGAATTGGTAGCGGTTCTCGCCGAATTGGTAACTTACGAGGTATGTGAGCTGGCCACTCAGAAAGCAATGGCAAACTACTGAACGTAATCTTGCCTAATATAGCTATATATAATTCTAGCTGAAAAATGCTGATGTTGACTGCAACGTCCTGTAAGGATATGCAACACAAAATACGCACCAACAACATGCAGTAGTGATGAAGAATTATAACATTTTTACGATGAAGTAGACATGGCAATGTCTCAAATTAAATCACAAGATATAAAAATAATACTAGGTGATTTCACTAAAAATTAGGGAAAGGGAAAATGGCGAATGTAGTGAGGAATTATAGTTTAGGTACAGAAAATGAACGAGGAGAACAACTAATAGAATGGGCAAATATCAATGATATTATAATTGGAAACACCTGGTTTAAATACCATCAAAGACGACTTTACACATGGTAAAGCCCTGATAAGACGATACTCAACCACATTGACTACATACTTATTACTAAAAGGTTTCGAAATGCGTTAATTAATGTAAAGACAATGCCGGGTTCTGAATTTAATAGTGATCATGTACCACAATGTGGGATAATAACAGTTAGACTGAAGAGAAGAAAAATAGTGGTTATGAACATGAGACTTAATAAGGAGGTTTTGAAGATAGATAAAGAAATTCAAGAACAATACAGAGTGATTGTGAAAAATAGGTAAAATACAATAGCTAAACTACAGAATATAAACCAACAATTGGAAATGTTAAGGGACTCCATTCATCAAACGAGCAAAGAAATATTACCGGAGAGAAGCAAAAGGCTAAGAAAAAATGGATGACTGAAGAAATGTTAAAGTTGATGGCCAAAAGAAAACAGAGTAAAATTGATAAACATGAATATAATTAGATAAATAAAGAAATAAGACATAATTGTGTGAGGGTAAAATAAAGTTGGTTAAATGGACAGTGCAAGACAATTGAATTAAATTTTATTAAGGATACACACAAATATGCACAAACAAATCAGTGAGCTCATAGGAAGAAAAATAAGAAAAAACACAGAGTGTTTAAAATAAAACAGCAGGAAAGATATTATTGGAATAAGAAGCTATAATATCAGTTTTCAGTTATCAGTTGGGGTATCTTCATTGCACTCCGGACAGGTCCATAGGTGCTCAGATCCTCTCTCCTCCCCCCCCCCCCCCCCAGCATAAGCATCAGCGTTCGGTGGCTAATAGTACCAGTGTGTTGGTTAACGAGGCACCTCGTTTTCCCGATGTGCCCCTCATGTCTGGCCGTGCCAATTCTTACTCCCAAGTCTTTCATCCTGGACAGCGATGTGGAGTCACTGACGTCAAAGTCTTCTGTTCTCGACGCGTCTTTAAGGACTTTAATAACATTGGCACAATCCATGGGCTGGCCATATGCAGGGGGTGCAGAGCCGGCAAGTTTATCAGCTCGTTCATTTCCCTCGACTCCCGCACGTCCCGGGACAAAGATGAAGGTGACTTTACGGACAACAGACTTCCTCAGCGACTCAGTCCACTGTCTACGTACAGATCCAGCTCCGACCTTCCGAATCATACTCATTGAATTACTTAGTACACACACGTTGGTATAATGCTGTGCTTCTAGCCATAAGAAAGCTTGTGTTACTTCCATCACCTCCATCGTCATGCCGCTCGTGGGCATAGTGTGGGCACCACTGGATTCTTGAACGGTTCGGCCCGCTGAACGGGCTGTAAATGCCCATGCACTTCCCTGCTGCTTTACAACAGATCCATCTGTATAGATAAGCACTTGGGGGTTGTCTGCATGTTCATTGATGAGGGCGTTGACCTCTGCATTGACAGTGACATGATTCTGATCTCTGCACCGTCTGTCAAGTGTGATAATGCATGAGAAGGCGCACTCAAAAGCTGGAGGCACAGGCACCCATTCCTTCCCGGGGTTGATACTGGTAGGACTGTAGACCTGTCTGATGACATCCTCCGCCCGACCCATCCATGATTTGCCCCTCTTTAGCCTGTTGCCCTTTTCTCTGAATATATCTTCATGCAGAGGTTGCTGCTCATCCGCACTTATTTTCAAGTATGCACGAGCTCTCCAGATCTTGATCCTGTGGTCCATTGTCGAGAAGTCAACTCGTGCAGCCCAAACTGATGCGCATGGCCTCGTTTTGTACCTTTTCAAGTCTTCCAATCTGTGTAGGGCTGACAGTAAGGATGGCCAGGGCATACTCGATGGGTGATAGCACCAGTCCTTCGAACAGAAGTATCAGCAGTCTTTGCTCGATATTGACAGTTGCCATGACTCTCATTGCTGACAAACCTTTTCGAGCTTTCATTATGACATAATCGACATGATCTCTGAAAGACAGGTGTCGGATTATGAGATTGATGGCTCAATCCCAAAGAGAGTAAGGATGCACGTTCCTTTCCCTCAATGTGATCCTGCCCGTTATAATCAATTAAGCTAGCACTGGCTCATATGCTTGCTCTAATATATCTATTGATAGATATAGAGTTCGGAGAACCAAGAATTCTTTCAGGGAACAATGTAACGTTTCCTGAAGGTCAACACTTTCTTGTTGGGGTTCCTTGCCTCTCTTCTCTGCCAACTGATTAATATCTAGGGTGTGTCTACTGGCTTACTGACACGACAAGAAAATACTCAAAGAAGGAAATGACCTCTTACATAATTTATTAAAACATAAACATGTTTTATGGTCATTCATTACATTAACAACAACAAGTACAATTAATATTCTACATTAATAGGTACAAGTTCAAGAAATTTCCTCCCTGGATGCCTGAAATATACAATTTCATGTCATTTTGGGAAAGGCTATCTTAACTTGCTTATCCTAGTTGTACTTCAAGGTGCCTGGATCCCCGATGTCACTAATTCTGGATCTGGTGTTATGTTCTCCTAATGAGTGATAATTGTCTCCCTGGGTATAGGAAAGTAACTGTTCCTTACACTCCAGCTAAGTTACCTTCCTATTGGGCTAGGACTGTTTGCAGGTGAGTTCTGGTTGGGATACTGTTCTGCATCACTTTGTTCAGATACTTCACTCACTAAAGAAAGTCAGGCCTGGATCTAGATTCAGTCAAGCTGCTACCTTCACCAAGTCCTGCATTCAACTACTGCATTCCAACTAGTCAGGTCTGGATCTAGTGGTAACAATTTACTCTCTGAAAGTTCATCAATCAACAATCTCTAATCATACCATCAATATTACATTAGAAATGCAATGCTGTAAGTAACCATCAAGTGAAAGCAATAAGATGAATCTTGTTCTTAGAGAAAATAAACATAGAAGAAAAATAGTCTTGGTGTTCTCAATTAGTCATCAACAACATAATTGTTTGCTCTCCCTCCAGTCTTCCACTATCAGGTGTTCAATGTTTAACTAGCAGATGTGCAGTTTCATCTTCACCTATGTCTGTCATCCATGTCTAAAGTTAAAGTAATACCTTGATTGATTAGGAATTTGATAATTAAGTTGACCATTCTCTTCTGTACCTAGTTTAGTTCTCTACATCTTTTTCTATTTAAGAAACAGGGCCTCATACATTATGGGTTTTGCAAATCATTTCCCATTTCAATGAGTATTTGCTTATAAACAATATAAGTACATTTTGGTATCAATTCTTGTATAGTATTCCGGCGAATTCTTTTCTAGTCCAAAGTTTTACGGCGAGTACATTCCCTCCTCTTCACCGTCTCTATATTAAGATTGCACTTCATTTATCATCATCATCATTATCATCATCACCATGCCCATTATAATCATTACCATCATCATCATGCTCATTATAATCATTACATCATTCTATCTTTATCAACAACATCATGATTACATTAATATCATTACACTACAGTCATCATCATCATCATTATATTACATTATTATCATTACACTAGACCATATGTGTTAACAGGAGTGACATGAAATACAAAGTGGGATTTTGCTCAAGGTACAAACCCTGATGCTTGTAGTATAAGTAATGCATGATATGGTTTGTGTCATGCTTACCGCACAAACCTAGATGATTGTACGATAAGTGATATTTAATACAATGTGTTTTCATGCGTCGGAGAGTACTAAATTATTATTCAGTTAATGGGTTATGCCAAACAAGTTCTCTGGTGATAGACATGGCATTACACATCCAAGTTTGCCTTCTATCATGAGACTGATTGTT
Source organism: Cepaea hortensis (assembly GCA_963921405.1). Lineage (NCBI taxonomy): Eukaryota > Metazoa > Mollusca > Gastropoda > Stylommatophora > Helicidae > Cepaea > Cepaea hortensis. Next base: position 149,772,682 of record OY992876.1, on the reverse strand, counting down.
AGCTCATACTACTCCTGTGCAGCATTCACTCATTCTCAAACATAATATTCATATGTATGGATAATCAATTCTCTCATCTATCAGACATCATTCATATGCGCATGGATGATCAATTCTCTCATCTATCAGACATCATTCATATGTGCATGGATGATCATTTCTCTCATCTATCAGACATCATTCATCCTTGCATGTAAGGTGGGTAATTATACTTATGTGATTTCCCAATGATAACTTAAATGTTAACACCATTGACATCACAATGAGATCTCACCCATTCATCAGACACAATCATATCATGTGCTCATGACAAAAATAAATTTATTGACTAATTACACATTAAACTAATTTCTCTATCAGTGATGGCACATGTAAACTAGTTTTGAATCCTAAGTTACTCACCACTATAAATCATTACTGAATGAGTTGACTACTTACGAAATATGTACAACTTCAGTCTAGTGCTTAACATCAACTAAGTTGTTTAGCTGGGAGAAAATAAAACTCACTGTAATTTTCTCATAATGTACAGTTTATCTATGACAATGATAAGTGAATATAATATTATTTAGTTTCTAGTAAATTAATTTCTTAAGATATCACCACCTGGGTTTTCACACCTTTGACTTACCAATTCTCCTTGGGAAATAGACTCACAGACTAAACTTAACTAATATAAAATATAGCATTGTTTACCTCATTTCAATGAAATGCCCCAATCACCACATGTAAACAACAAGATGTAAGGACTAGAATCTGCTTGTTTGCGAATCTATTGGCTGATGAGTTTCGGTCTGCTATTCTCACTATAATAAACTTTCTAACATGTTCATAGTGAGTATAGAGCTACCAACACAGAGACAGGCGCCTTTCTTGTAGTTACGATGAGTTTGTGGCAAGTGAGAGATCTGGGGCCGGTTGCTGTTGTTTTTATCCCAGCTATTTCCGAGTTAAAGTTTTTCCCCATATCCGCTCAGATTTATGAAGTGTGTGTTTTCCAATCTGGGGCGGTGTCTATTATCCGTTTTCCCCAAGTTAAATGGTACCAGTTGTTTATGTTTTGTGCAATGGATTTTGATTTGAGGAGATCTTGACAGCTAGTAACGGCTTGTGAGTCAGTATACCACAACAGGCCTCACGCCAAGATATGTCATCGACTGGGTTCTACTCAAAATGCGCCCATCCATTCTCACTGCCGGCAGGTCTGTGTTCACAATATGATTGTCTATGAAGAACCATGTAACCGATGCCTTTGCAGGGTTGACAATGGCACTGGCATTCGCACACCATGAGGAAATTTGATCTAGTTCGCCCTGCATATCATTGGCAACCGCCTCTCTATCTCGACCCTGTCGATACACGAGAATGTCATCAGCAAATGACAGAGTCCTACCCCTCCCGTCAAACTGTCGTTCAGTGATCGGCACCGTTTACACGTTGAATAGTACTGGTGACAGTGGTGAACCCTGCTGCAATCCTGGACATATCGTTGTCGGCTCAGAAGACCAACTCCCACATCTTAGCACCACCTTCCTTTGGAACAGGACTGCAGCTATCTATCGTACAAGGTGAGGGGACACTATCAGTCTGAGGAGGGCTTGCATCAAGTGCTCGAAGGATACTTTATTGTATGCGTCCTCTAAGTCTATGGCGGCCGCACATGTCTCTTCTCTGACCTGAAATCCTTCGTAAACATCTTGAGCAAAGACTGCCGCATTCAGCCATGACTCTTTGTTACGTCTGTATCCTCCAAGTGTGGGCGGGAAGCAGCCGAGTTGTTCCAAGTCACAAGCAAGTCTGTTTGCTACAATTTTCTTCAGTAGCTTGCCAGCAGTGTTCTGCATCGTAAGGATTCTATAGCCGCTTATCTTGGAATGGTCTTTGTTCGGTTTTGGCAGTGGCAGCAAGTAGCTGTGTAGCCATTCCTCTTTGATGTGATCCCTCTGGATACTGGTGTTGAATTCTCTTTCCAGTTCTTCCATGTCGTCATCTGACATCACCAGTAGGTCACGATATCGGATGCCGTCTGGGCCTGGGGCGGTGTTAGCTGTAATAAAGAGGTGGAATGAGTATAAAAGAGTGTAGAGGGCAGAATTAACAGAAGAAAGTAACTTAGAATGTCCACCTATTCTAAAAGAAGAAGTCGATGACGCTATCAAGCATATGAAGAAAGGAAAACAGCTGGACCAGATGGAATCATAATAGAAGAATTAGAAGTACTGGAAGAATTTAGAGTAGATATATTAATCAAAATGTTGAATGATATTTACTGCAGTGGATATATACATAGCGATATGTTGAAATATGTTTTTATAGCTATACCAAAAAGACCAGGAGCAATTGACTGCAAAGATTTTCGTACGATTAACCTCATAAATCATGTCACTAAGCTTCTACTCAGAATTATAGTGAGAAGGACAAGAAAGAAAATAAGAATAGCAATTTGTTAAGAACAGTATGGATTTGTGGAAGGAAAAGGTACAAAAAATGCTATATATACATTACAGACACTTTTAGAAAGGTCAATAGAGACAAAGAAGACAAATATTTGTGCTTCATAGATTATACTAAGGCATTTGATAAAGTAAAACATGATTAAATGATTAAAATGTTGGAAGATATTAACATTGATGGGAAGGACCTTAGAATAATGAAAAATATTTACTGGAACCAAATTGCAGCAATTAAACTGGGAAATAAAGAAAGAAATTATGAACACATAAAGCTGGGAGTAATACGGGGATGTGTTTTGTCATGGGATCTCTTCTCCCTCTATAGCGAAGTAATAATGAGAGAGATCAAAGAAAAGCCAGGAATAATATTCGGAGGTTATAATATAATAATATACGCTATGATTATCAGTATTGATGGCGGATAATGCAAAAGATCTACAATAACTGTTGGACATTGTAGTAACAGAAAATTCAAAGAAAGGACTCTCCTTGAATATCAAGAAAACAGTAACAATGGTGATATCAAAGAAACAGGTAACACCCAAATGAGAAATAGAGATAGAAGGGAAAATTCTTCACCAAGTGGATAGTTTAAATATCTAGGGACATTTATAGCATCAGATGGAAGATGCACAACAGAGATTAAGAGCAGAATAGGGCAAGCAAAGGCTGCATTTAAGAAAATGGAGAATATCTTATGCAATAAGTCAATATCATAAGCAATAAGTCAATATCATTAGTCAGGTCTTAGTCAGATATGACTGAGCTACCGTATAACAGTAGACGGTACTACCTGGTTTCTGTTAGCGCCGAACGTTGGGCGGCGCTTACCAAACCCGACACCCCACATTGTGCCAACGGCTTCGGGCGGAAGAGCGCAATTGGGAGGGTACAAGCCTTACCCTGGTGCGAGGAAATGCAATCTAAAGACAAAATTGTCATGGCAGGGCAGACCAGGCCCTAAGCCTTGGTTGGCGACTGGTCTAGGATCGAAGCTCCGACAGGCGGACAGTTAGAGCATTGCTTTGCTGATCCGGCAGCTTCTGCAGCTTGTCTTGTTCCAGATGTAGGGGTGTTACCTTTCCTCTGGAGTGAACTAGGCAGGCCGAGAGAGGGATCATGCTGCATGGGCAACACATGATCTCTATATTTTAGCCCAGGCTTTGTGCTATGGAGAGGCAATAACTCCATCCCTGGTCTTAACTGGTCTCGGAATCAAAGCGAGAGGCAACTGTTACGGGTTATAAGTCCTTGTCAGTTGGCGTAGACATGGGGCGCCACGCGTTGCCTCTGACCGTGGGAGACACCTATAGGTGTCACTGATCAGCTACCGCCCGCCTCAAGCTGGGCAGCCCCCAGCCAATTGGGTGCTGATCCGCCACAGCCTGCCTGCTTCAATGGGTGCTTGGGGCTAGGACAAAATCTGAATCGCAGGCTGTAAAACCAATGCACCAGGTACAAACAAAAATAAAAATAGAAACCTCAAGCTACGGCTTGCAACCTGGAACGTGAGAACCATGTGTCCAGGATTTTCCACTGACTTGACCAATATTGACGATGTGAGAAAAACGGCTGTGATTGATGCCGAACTCAATCGTCGTCTTAACATTGATATTGCTGGCCTGCAGGAGACTCGCCTCGCTGAGGAAGGGTCACTCAGGGAAAACAACTACACCTTTTTCTGGAAGGGTAGAGGGCAGGCAGAAAAAAGGCAACACGGTGTGGGCTTTGCAGTGAAGAATTCGCTACTGGGAATGATTGAAATTCCAGCAGGAGGAAATGAAAGACTATTGTCCCTGCGCTTGGCAACCTCTTGTGGGTTTGCCACCATTATTACTGCATATGCACCGACACTCGATTCCTCTGATGATGTGAAGGATTTGTTCTATGAGGAGTTAGACTCCGTGATCAAGGCAGTTCCAAAATCTGACTACATTTATATGCTCGGTGATTTCAATGCTCGTGTGGGCAAGGACTCGAGTTCATGGCCAGTGTGCCTTGGAAAATACAACATCGGTCGCATGAATGAAAATGGGCAAAGGCTGCTGGAGCATTGCACCAGTAATGACCTATGTATTACAAACTCTTTTTTTAAAACAAAAGAGATGCATAAGGTCACATGGAAACATCCAAGATCCGGCCATTGGCACCAGCTGGACTTCATCATCACACGGAGACAACATCTGAACCATATATCATTGACTCGTAGTTACCACAGTGCTGACTGTGATACGGATCATTCTTTGGTTGTTGCAAGGGTTAGACTGAGACCAAAGAGAATCTACACAGCTAAACACAAATCTAGCCCCAGGATTAATATTATTAACACTCATGATCCTGAAAAGTGCTTTCAGTTTCAACAGCAACTTGAAGACGCTTTCACTGATACACCAGAAAATTGTACAGTAAATGAAAAGTGGGGTCAAATTAAGGAAACTCTTTATAAAACTGCCGTAGGGGTTTACGGCACTGTGGATCATAAGAGGCAGGACTGGTTTGCGGCCAACAGCGAGACTCTGCAGCCCTTGATTGATAAGAAGAAGAAAGCTCTCTTAAGAAACAAGGAAAGACCAACGCGTAACACTCTGAGTGAGCTAAGGCATGCTAGGAAGGATGTGAAAAGGCTGCCAGGCAGTGTGCAAATGATTATTGGATCAAGTTATGTGAGTCCATTCAAATCGCAAGTGATAAGGGAGACATAAGAAGCATGTATGAAGGAATAAAGAAAGCCTGTGGTCCAGTGATCAAAAGAAGTGCACCATTGAAAACCTTGACTGGAGAAATCATCACTGACAAGAAACGGCAGATGGACAGATGGGTAGAGCACTATTTGGAGCTTTACTCAAGTGAGACCAAACTAGCGGATGATGCCCTCAACGCCATAGAGGCTCTACCAACTCTTGACCACCTGGACACACTTCCCACCATAACAGAAGTTAAGTGTGCTATAAATGAACTTGCATCTGGCAAGGCTCCAGGTAAGGATGGGATTCCAATAGAGGTTATCAGGAGTGGGCAGGACACACTCACTATACAGATCCACCAGCTAATAGAGCTATGCTGGCGTGAAGGACAAGTCCCACAGGATTTCAAAGATTCAAGCATCATAACACTGTACAAGAACAAGGGCGATCGGAGCGACTGCAACAACTATAGGGGTATCTCACTTCTGTGTATTGTTGGAAAAGTATTTGCCAGAATTGTTCTGCGCAGACTTCAAGTCCTAGGAGATCAAGTCTACCCCGAATCACAGTGTGGCTTTCGACAGAACCGGTCTACCACTGATATGATATTCTCATTGCGACAAATGCAAGAAAAATGCCGTGAACAGAATCAACCACTGTTTATTGCCTTCATCGACCTCACAAAGGCATTTGATTTGGTCAGTCGTGAGGGTCTGTTCAAGGCACTAAAGAAGATTGGCTGCCCACCAACTCTTCTGTCCATTGTGGAATCGTTCCACACAGGCATGAAGGGTATAATCAAGTTTGATGGTGCAACTTCTGAAGAATTTGAAATCAAGAGTGGAGTTAAGCAAGGTTGTGTACTAGCTCCCACCCTCTTTGGAATATACTTTTCACTTCTACTGAAATATGCATTTCGTGATCAGGATGGTGGTATATACATTCACTCACGCTCAGATGGCGGCCTCTACAATGCTCAGAGATTGAAGGCTAAGACCAAAATTAGGAGGGTACTGATCAGAGAGTTGCTTTTTGCAGATGATGCTGCAGTTACGACCCACTCTGAGGAAGAATTGCAATGTCTACTATCTGCATTCTCCAATGCTTGTTCTGAATTTGGTTTAACAATTAGCAAAAAGAAGACACAGATTATGTCACAAGGTGCACATGGGGTACCATCAATCTTTATTGACGACGCTGAACTAGAGATAGTAGACCATTTTACATATCTAGGATCAGTGGTTAATAGCAAATTATCCCTAGATCAGGAAATCAACATCCGGATTGGTAAGGCAGCAACAACAATGAACAGGTTAAGAAAAAGAGTCTGGGAGAACAGGAAGCTTACTGCCAAAACAAAAGTCCTTGTCTATCAAGCCTGTGTCCTTAGTACTCTTCTCTATGGCAGTGAAACCTGGACAACTTACTCACACCAAGAGAACAATTTAAACAGCTTTCATATGCTGTGTTTGCGAAGAATTCTTGGTATTAAGTGGCAAGACAAAATCACAAATACTGAAGTATTGGAAAGATCAGGTTGTGTGGCAGTTTATTCCATGCTCAGTCTTCGTAGACTTAGATGGATAGGACATCTTAGGAGGATGGATGATGGTAGAATACCAAAGGATATCTTTTTTGGTGAATTACAGATGGGTAAGAGATCTCAGGGTCGGCCTCTACTACGATACAAAGATGTGTGTAAGCGGGACATGATTGATACAGGCATTGATAATGCACATTGGGAGCAAGTCGCTGCTGAACGTGTTGCATGGAGGGCAAATATCAGAAATGGAATAAAGTCAAAGGAGAAAATTATTGCAGAAAAGTCACACACCAAGCGTTTGAGACGTAAGATGGTGCATGATGGTGGAAATGACCACGTGTTCAGATGCACCCACTGTGAACGGACATTTACAGCGCAAATTGGCCTTATCAGTCACACTCGCTACCGCCATAGTTAAAAGTTATTATGCCTTTTTAAAGCACAAACTATCGTCTGTCAAGACGGCAAGGTGCCAATGGGGGGGGGGGGGGTGGGGGGGGAAGTCAATATCATTGAATGTGAAAATGACAGTGCTAAGATGCTATATAGAACCTGTTTTGCTGTATGGCTGTGTATCTTGAAATGTAAATGAACAAATTAGGAAGAGATTGGAAGCTTCACAGATGGGGTTCTTGAGACGAATGTTGCGAATTCCTTGGACTGCCAAAGTATCTAACAACGAATGCCTGAAAGAGGCTAATGAAACTAGAACATTATATACAACAATAAGATAGAGGCAAACAAAATTTTTTGGTCATGTGATGGGAAGAGAGGCTTTGGAGAATATCGTGACAACTGGAAAGATCAAGGGGAAGAGAGGCAGAGGCAACCCAAGAGAAATGATGCTGGATGCAATGCGACGAAATGGTATGGAAGAATATTAACGGTAGAGTTGATCCAGAAAACCGAGATCTGTGGGGAGTCATGAACGCCTACGCCAGTCGGCATGGCACTTGATGATGATGATGTTAAGATCAGAAACTATTCCATCTTTGACATATTAGTTTATCTTCACATTTTAAAGATCAGAAATTATGTTATATTTGACATGTTAGTTTATGCTCATGGTCTGTGTTCATATTTCAAGATAAGAAACTATGTTGTATTTTACATGTTAGTTTATGTTAATGTTCTATTTTCATATTTTTAGATCAGAAACTATGCTATAATTGGCAGGCTATTTTATGTGCATGTGTTATGTAAGCACTTCTAGCCTATTTCTTTATTCTAAAATTCCTAGGTGCATTGACTGTTCTGTCTGGAGAAATCGTTCCAGATTCGGCACCCACACTGGCCAGCCCAACATATCGGAAATCACTGGCCATTGGACAGTTCTATAAGGTGGGAGTTAATATTAAGCATGTTATGTACATTCCTTTGCTTATCAATTATATTACCATGTACTTGTGGACATCCTTAATTCTATGGGAAATTATTCTACCACATATACCATGTACTTGTGGACATCCTTAATTCTATGGGAAATTATTCTACCACATATAGCCCAGTGTTTTAAAAGTCCATGTTCCTCCAGGCACTGGGCTGGATTATGTTGACTATGAAATGTCTAAAAACCTGTGCAGGAAACGTGCCTAATGTAGGTCACAACCTAGCCTGTCTGTGCCCATGTGCTGACCTGAATCATGATCTAACTAAATCACAATACCCTTCTTCAGATGTGAAGTTCTATAACCAGTCTCGAACGGTTATTTCTGGGCTTGGAGAAGGACAAGACAGTTCCGTAACACAGTCCCAGCGAAGATAGTACCTTGAAAGTAGTCGGGAGAAAGGTCTCTGCAGCAATCTTAGCCCTACAGATGCAGTAATTTTTAAGACGCAGACAACATGAACACTAATGCAGCTGAGTTCTAACGTAGTCTCCCAGAGGATTAAGAGTCAACTAACCAACCCAGTCTATAGATCTATTTGGCCTTTTGTTGATGTGGTTAAATCACTTGTTAAAAAATCGTATAGTGTCTATACTCTAGTTCCTAAAGACAAACCCACTACTTATAATATATGAATGATATAAAGAGATGGGCTTGTAAATATCATGTATGGAAAGATATGAGGAGACTAACAGATAAATATCATCAATGAAGAAATATGAGTAGACCAACTTGTAAGTATCATGTATGTAAAGATATGAGCTGGTGAACTTGTAAATACCATGTATGTAAAGGTATGAGTAGACCAACTTGTAAATATCATGTATGTAAAGATATGAGCTGGTGAACTTGTAAATATCATGTATGGACATATATGAGCTGGCGAACTTGTAAATATCATATATGGAAATACATGAAGGGATGAACTAGTACATATCATGCGTAGAAAATATAAGCAGGCGAACTAGTAAATGTCATGTTATGGAAAGACATGCGTAGATGAACTAGTAAATGTCATGTTATGGAAAGACATGCGTAGATGAACTAGTAAAATTGCAAGCATGAAAAGAAATTAGCAGATGAACTAGTAAATGGCATTAATGGAAAGATATGAGCAGATGACCTAATAAGCATATGCATAGCAAGATAAGAGCAGATGACCTAATAAGCATATGGATAGCAAGATAAGAGCAGATGAACTAGTAATTATCATGTATGAAACATATAAGCAGAGGAACCACCACGTATCATGCATGGACAGATATAATCAGATAAACTACCACGTATCATGCATGGTCAGATATAAAAGGAGGAACTAGCAAGTACCATGCATAGACAGATGTATGTAGAGGAACTACCATGTATCATTCATTGACAGATATAAGTAGAGGAACTATTACGTATCATGCATGGAAAGATATAGGCAGATGAACTACAACGTATCATGCATGAGAAGATTTAGGTAGAGGAACTAAAACGTATCATACATGTAAATATATAAGTGCAGGAACTAGCAAGTATCCTGCATGGAAAAATATAGGTATAGGAACTACCACGTATCATGCATGGAAAGATATAAGTAGATGAACTACCACGTATCATGCATTGAAATATATAAGTAGAGGAACTAGCAAGAAATATTTATTGAAAGGTAGATGAACTAGTATATACCACTTAGTAACAAGAACTGTGCAGAGATAATTGTCTATTTCACTCAACAAAACAATTACAGAAGAAGAGGATTCCATGACAAAAACATTTCCATCCCAAAGAGTATATACTTTGTGACCATGTATCCAGACACAGTATCGTTTACAATTGTTCGTAAGCAAGTTCACAGTTAAAATGCTGATACAAACATTAATTTTGTTTAAAATATATTAAAATATATACTATCAGTACGATCAAAAATGAAAAAAATCAGGACTAAAGTGGGGGTTACAGCTGGTTAACAATGTTAACATAACCCATTGCAACATTCTCCTGTGATACCTGGGCGCTTTCTAAACAAGCTAAACAGCGCATAAATGCACTTGAATATACATGTTATAGGCGCTTCTAAGAATATATTGGATACATAAAATAAGAAATGCATCCATACGACAAGAGCTACATATTGAAGAAGGTTGGCTTCTAACTACGATAAAAAAGAAAATTAAAATATTTTGGTCACTTTAAACGACATGAAAGTTTGGAGAAAATAGTAATGGAGGGGCATATAGCCGGGAAGAGAGGAAGAAGAAGGCCAAACAGAAGATGAGTGAAGGATGTGGCGGATGATCTCCAGATAGGGATATCGGACGCGGGAAATCTTGCTTATGATTGGGAAGTTTTCCGGAAGGTTGTTACAGGAGCTAGGTTCTGCAAAGGACATGCTATTGAATGAATATATTAATCAGTATATAAATATGTTAAAGGCACATAAATATTGCTTTTATGGAAGTAATTATGAGCACTCAATGTGGGTACATCGTGATACAAAGCGAGAGGGCGACCCAGGAAGAGTTGGCTAGATGGAGTTAAAAAAAGATACATTGAAGAAATCAACTAGGACATTAGTACAAGGAACAAGACAAGCGACACAGAGAACATTACCTGTGCATCCTCTCTGCGACGCTTCACGGCTAAGGCAGTAGAACACAAGAAGGAGAACAATTATGAGAATAAAACTATGTAATTACGTACACAATTATTTTCTATTTAACAAAGCTGAAAGTCTACAAAGCAGTTGTATTATCCACACTGCTATATGCTTGTGAATCCTGGACTGTTTACCAGTGACACGCTAGGAAATCAATCCACTTCCACACAATCTGCCTTAGGAAGCTAATGAACATTAAATGGCAAGACAAGATCTCAGACACAGATGTTCTAGAAAGAGCGTCCATTTCCAGTATATACACACTACTAATGAAGAATCAGATTCGCTAGGCTGGTCACTTGACTCGCATGCCAGATCACAGGCTCCCAAATGATTTTTTTACGGCGAGCTGCGTTGTGGTAAACGATCTCAGGGCGGCCAGAGTTGAGGCTTTAAAGACACTCCGAAGATCTCACTAAAAGCTTTGGAAATTCATCATGACACTTGAGAGACTGCTGCCAAAGACCGACATTCGTGGCGTCATCATTACGCAAGGGTGCAGTCACTTGTGAAGCAAACAGGACTGCAAGAGCTGTGAAGAAAAGCCTGGAAAGGAAAATCACTGCAGGAGATCCTCCTTCTGGAACGTCAAGTATTCTTTGCCAACATTGTCAAAGATTATTTCGAGCCAAAACAGGCCTTATCAGCCATCTTAGAACTCACGGCTCGATACTTTCAACCCCACTGAATGAACTGAATGATCATCGTCATTCTTAATGGACAAACTACGCAATTTTCTACACGCCGTATTTGAAAACACAATCACACACTTGCTGTTTACATTGCAGTTTGCCCTGGGCGTTTGCCAGAACAAATGTTCTACACGTTTTGCAAGTGGAGGCCTTGACCTGGTCCGACCAGTTATGACTGGAACTCAAGATTACGGCCCAGGCGATCCATCCGTGTACCCAGTCACCAAATCCATGATGAAATTGACAGCATTCAACTTGGTAAGTCATGTCGCTTACACATATCACCATGGCCGAATGGTTAAGAGAGATCGATCCTAAACATCCGATGTAGTGATGCCGAGGTAGCAGGTTCAACCCCTACACCGGTCAGTTGGATTAAAATGTTGACTTCTTGCCCTTATTAACTTGAGTACATAAATACAATACCCCTGATGTCGGAGTGGGCTCGCCTGAAGGCGAGGGACATTGGTAATATGGAAAGCTAATTCACAAGCAAAAATCAGTCCAGTGCTACTAGACCAGTGGTTCTCAACCTTTCTTGGCCCGTGCCCCCCTTCACCATGTTTTCAGAACGTCATCCCCCCCCCCCTTCTATCAAAAATTTGGCCCGATTCCCCCCCCCCCCCCTTTTCACCGTGTTTTCAGAACGCCATTCCCCCCTTTCATATTTCCTATCTAAAAATCCCCCCACCCCTACACAGTATATGTAAAAATGGAAGGTAAATTTAATAGCATATACTAAAACAAGTCTAGACATCCACATAAAACATGATTTGTGGGTCTACTTACTTTATAAAATGAATTTTAGAAGGATGAGACGTACATAACTGTAAAGTATGAAGGGAAAAACAATATCAAGTAATCGGTTCTTGTATTAACGCGATCTTGAAATGGTCTTCATTCCCCCCCCCCCCTCCCCTGGAAACCCTAAAATTCCCGGGGGGGGGGGGATTCCCCACCGGTTGAGAACCACTGTACTAGATAGTGCTACTAGACTTGATGGGCTACGATTGAGTTCACGGCGAGCGAGCAAAAATATAGTGTAGCCTACACACAGCATGGTATGTTGTTTTGGACACGTAAACATGCTTAATGTAATTGCTTTGTAAATGCATAAGTAATGTGAAAATAAAAATAGTAAGGTACAACGAACTCCACTACATGTACACGGAATATAGTGTTAAGTGACTGTGAGATACTGTATATGTAAACGAGATGAGTGTGAAGTGATTTTAAAGTATTGAAAGCATAAAAGAGATAAGGCGTGATCTTTAACGTATTACACGTGTTAACGATGTAGGTGTGAAATTGCTTTTAGGTATTACGAGGGTGAGTTAATAAGTAAGCCACAGATGGCTGTAGAAACATAACTAAATATGATAACTTCTTCTTCTTTCGTTCGCTTGAAATATGTCTATAACTGCAATGTTGTCTCTTGTATGAAACTAACAGTTTTTTTGAGTTCACTCAGCGGTCCATAGAGTTTATCTTCCACTGTTGTCTTTCTAGGCCAGAAGGTTTGCCTGGATATGTTATGGCTGAGTCACTGATCTTGAATTTTGTATACATGTGGTTGCGTAATAAACCAGTTTATTTTTATACATACATTGTCCCTTTATGTCACAACATAATTTCCACCAACATCGATGCACTTATCCCATCGTTATATCAGTCCTTCCAAACCTACTGCATAGAACTACCTGCTTTCTGTTAGCGCCGAACGTTGGGCGGCGCTTACCAAATCCTGAGCGGCGCTTACCAATCCCGACACTCCACATTGTGCCAACGGCTTCGGGTGGAAGAGCGCATTTGCGAGGGTGCAAGCCTTACCCTGGTGTGAGGAAATGCAACCTAAAGACAAGATGTCATGACAGGGCAGACCAGGCTCTAAGCCTTGGTTGGCGGTTGGTATAGGATCGAAGCTCTGACACGCGGACAGTTAGAGAATTGCTTTGCTGATCCGGCAGCTTCTGCCTTGTTCCAGATGTAGAGGTGTTACCTTTCCTCTGGAGTGAACTAGGCAGGCTGAGAGAGGAATCATGCTGCATGGGCAACACATGATATCTATATGTTAGCCCAGGCTTTGTGCTATGGAGAGGCAATAACTCCATCCCTGGTCTTAACCGGTCTCGGAATCAAAGTAATAGGCAACTGTTACGGGTTATAAGTCCCTGTCAATTGGCGTAGACATGGGGCGCCACGCTTTGCCTCTGACAGTGGGAGACACCTACAGGTGTCACTGATCAGCTACCGCCCGCCTCAAGCTGGGCAGCCCCCGGCCAATTGGGTGCTGATCCGCCACAACCTGTCTGCATCAATGGGTGCATGGGGCTAGGGCAAAATCTGAATTGCAGGCTGTAAAACCAATGCACCAGGTACTAATTCTTCTTCTTCTTCAGCATTCAGAGCCATTGAGGTTCTTTGCTGCAGATACAAGCCATCTCCATTTGTCTCTCTGGTTGACCTTCTCTTGCCAGTCGCATATTCTAAGTGCTTGTAGGTCTGTTTGTATATTATCTCTCCCCAGACTTCTGGGTCTACCTCGGGGTCTACGGTCAATTATTTCCTGAGTGTAACCAGGTACCAATAAAAAGACAAATAGAAACCTCAATCTACGGCATGCAATCTGGAACGTGAGAACCATGTGTCCAGGATTTTCCACTGACTTGACCAATATTAACGATGTGATAAAAACGGCTGTGATTGATGTCGAACTTAATCGTCTTAACATTGATATTGCTGGCCCGCAGGAGACTCGCCTTGCTGAGGAAGGGTCACTCAGGGAAAACAGCTACACCTTTTTTGGAAGGGTAGAAGTAGGCAGAAAAAATAAAACATGGTGTGGGCTTTTCAGTGAAGAATTCGCTACTGGGAATGATTAGAATTCCAGCAGGAGGAAATGAAAGACTATTATCCTTGCGCTTGGCAACCTCTTGTGGTTTTGCCACCATTATTACTGCATATGCACTGACACTCGATTCCTCTGATGGTGTGAAGGATTCGTTCTATGAGGAGTTAGACTCCGTGATCAAGGCAGTTCCAAAATCTGACTACATTTATATGCTCGGTGATTTCAATGCTCGTGTGGACAAGGACTCGAGTTCATGGCCAGTGTGCCTTGGAAAATACAACATCGGTCGAATGAATGAAAATGGGCAAAGTGTGTTTGGGCATTCCACCAGAAATGACCTATGTATTACAAACTCCTTTTTAAAACAAAAGAGATGCATAAGGTCACAATGAAACAACCAAGATCCGGCGATTGGCACCAGCTGGACTTCATCATCACACGGAGACAACATCTGAACCATATATCATTGACTCGAAGTTACCACAGTGCTGACTGTGATACGGATCATTCTTTTGTTGTTGCAAGGGTTACACTGAGACCAAAGAGAATCTACACAGCTAAACAAAAATATGGCCCCATGATTAATATTATTAACACTCACGATCCTGAAAAGTGCTTTCAGTTTCAACAGCAACTTTAAGACGCTTTCACTGATACACCAGAAAATTGTACAGTAAATGAAAAGTGGGGTCAACTTAAGGAAACTCTTTATAAAACTGCCGTTAGGGTTTACGGCACTGTGGATCATAACAGGCAGGACTGGTTTGGGCAAACAGCGAGACTCTGCAGCACTTGATATAAGAAGACGATAACTTTCTTAAGAAACAAGGAAAGACCAACGCGTAACACTCTGAGTAAGCTAAAGCAATCTAGGAAGGATGTGCGAAAGGCTGCCAGGCAGTGTGCAAATGATTATTGGATCAAGTTATATGAGTCCATTCACATCGCAAGTGATAAGGGAAACATCAGAAGCATGTATGAAGGAATAAAGAAAGCCTGTGGTCCAATGATCAAAAGACGTGCACCACTGAAAACCTTGACTGGAGAAATCATAACTGATAAGACACAGCTGATGGACAGATGAGTAGAGCACTATTTAGACTTTACTCAAGTGAGACCATTTAGTGGATGATGCCCTCATCGCCATAGAGGCACTACCATCTCTTGACCACCTGGACACACTTCCCACCATAACAGAAGTTAAGTGTGCTATAAATGAACTTGCATCTGGCAAGGCTCCAGGTAAGGATGGGATTCCAATAGAGGTTATCAGGAATGGGCAAGACATACACACTCTACAGATCCACCAGCTAATATAGCTATGCTAGCGAGAAGGACAAGTCCCACAGGATTTCAAAGATTCAAGCATCATAACACTGTACAAGACCAAGGGCGATCGGAGCGACTGCAACAATTGTTGGAAAGGTATTTGCCAGAATTCTTCTGCGCAGACTTCATGTCCTAGGAAATCAAGTCTACCCCGAATCACAGTGTGGCTTTCGACAGAACCGGTCTACCATAGATATGATATTCTCATTGCGACAAATGTAAGTAAAATGCCGTGAACAGAATCAACCACTGTTTATTGCCTTCATCAACCTCACAAAGGCATTTGATTTGGTCAGTCGTGAGGGTCTGTTCAAGGCACTAAAGAAGATTGGCTGCCCACCAACTCTTCTGACAATTGTGGAATCCATCCACACAGGCATGAAGGGTATAATCAAGTTTGATGGTGCAACTTCTGAAGAGTTTGAAGTCAAGAGTGGAGTTAAGCAAGGTTGTGTACTAGCTCCAACCCTCACATCTACTGAAATATGCCTTTCGTGATCAGGATGGTGGTATATACATTCACTCACGCTCAGATGGCGGCCTCTACAATGCTCAGAGATTGAAGGCCAAGACCAAAATTAGGAGGGTGCTGATCAGAGAGTTGCTTTTTGCAGATGGTACTGCAGTTACGACCCACTCTGAGGAAGAATTGCAATGTCTACTATCTGCATTCTCCAATGCTTGTTCTGAATTTGGTTTAACATTAGCAAAAAGAAGACACAGATTATGTCACAAGGTGCACATGGGGTACCATCAATCTTTATTGACGACGCCGAACTAGAGATGCTAGAACAATTTACATATCTAGGATCGATGGTAAATAGCAAATTATCCCGAAATCAGGACATCAACATCCGGATTGGTAAGGCAGCAACAACAATGAACAGGTTAAGAAAAGAGTCTGGGAGAACAGGAAGCTTACTGCCAAAACAAAAGTCCTTATCTATCAAGCCTGTGTCCTTAGTACTCTTCTTTATGCCAGTAAAACCTGGACAACTTACTCACACCAAGAGAAACGTTTAAACAGCTTTCATATGCGGTGTCTGCGAAGAATTCTTGGTATTAAGTGGCAAGACAAAATCACAAATACTGAAGTATTGGAAAGATCAGGTTATGTGACGATTTATTCCATGCTCAGTCTTCGTAGACTTAGATTGATAGGACATCTTAGGAGGATGGATGATGGTAGAATACCAAAGGACATCTTGTTTGGTGAATTACAGACGGGTAGGAGATCTCATGTTTGGAAAATGCAAAGAATACCATGGACAGATAGAAAAACCAATGACCAAGTACTACAAGAGACAAATGAAAATCGTAGATTGATTAGAGAAATTAGACGTAGACAGTCAAAATTTTTTGGACATGTTATGAGAAGAAATGGACTGGAGAACTTAGTGGCAGCTGGCAATATCAAAGGGAACAGACCAAGAGGAAGACCGAGAGGAAAATACCTGGATGGCTTGGCCACATGGCATGGACAAGACAGGAACACTGAGCTGATCCACGACTCTGGTGATCGAGTGAAATGGCGAATCATGACCGCCCACGCTTTCCGGCATGGCACATGATTGATTGATTGATTGAGGAGATCTCAGGGTCGGCCTATACTACGATGATATGCGTAGTAAGAGACAAGGAAAGACCAACGCGTAACACTCTGAGTAAGAGACAAGGAAAGACCAACGCGTAACACTCTGAGTGAGCTGAAGCAAGCGAGGAAGGATGTACAAAAGGCTGCCAGGCAGTGTGCGAATGACTATTGGATCAAGTTATGTGAGTCCATTCAAATCGCAAGTGATAAGGGAAACATCAGAAGCATGTATGAAGGAATAAAGAAAGCCTGTGGTCCAATGATCAAAAGAAGTGCACCGCTGAAAACCTTGAATGGAGAAATCATCACTGATAAGAAACAGCAGATGGATAGATGGGTCGAGCACTATTTAGAGCTTTACTCAAGTGAGACCAAGCTGGCGGATGATGCCCTCAACGCCATAGAGGCACTGCCAACTCTTGACCACCTGGACACACTTCCCACTATAACAGAAGTTAAGTGTGCTATAAATGAGCTTGCATCTGGCAAGGCTCCAGGTAAGGATGGGATTCCAATAGATGTGATCAGGAGTGGGCAAGACACCCTCTCTCTACAGATCCACCAGCTAATAGAGCTATGCTGGCGAGAAGGACAAGTCCCACAGGATTTCAAAGATTCAAACATCATAACGCTGTACAAGAACAAGGGAGATCGGAGCGACTGCAACAACTATAGGGGTATCTCACTTCTGTGTATTGTTGGGAAAGTATTTGCCAGAATTGTCCTGCGCAGACTTCAAGTCCTGGGAGATCAAGTCTACCCCGAATCACAGTGCGGCTTCCGTCAGAACCGATCTACCATTGATATGATATTCTCATTGCGACAGATGCAAGAAAAATGCCGGGAACAAAATCAGCCACTGTTTATTGCCTTCATCGATCTCACAAAGGCATTCGATTTCGTCAGTCGTGAGGGTCTGTTCAAAGCACTAAAGAAGATTGGCTGTCCACCAACTCTTCTGTCCATTGTGGAATCGTTCCACACAGGCATGAAGGGTATAATCAAGTTTGATGGCTCAACTTCAGAAGAGTTTGAAATCAAGAGTGGAGTTAAGCAAGGTTGTGTACTAACCCCCACCCTCTTTGGGATATACTTTTCACTTCTACTGAAATATGCCTTTCGTGATCAGGATGACGGTATATACATTCACTCACGCTCAGATGGTGGCCTCTATAATGCTCAGAGATTGAAGGCCAAGACCAAAATTATCAGGATACTAATCAGAGAGTTGCTTTTTGCGGATGATGCTGCGATTACGACCCACTCTGAGGAAGAATTACAACATCTACTATCTGCATTCTCCAATGCTTGTACTGAATTTGGTTTAACAATTAACAAAAAGAAGACACAGATTATGTCACAAGGTGCACATGGTGTACCATCAATCTTTATTGACGACGCCGAACTGGAGATAGTAGACCATTTTACATATCTTGGATCAGAGGTAAATAGCAAATTATCCCTCGATCAGGAAATCAACATCAGGATTGGCAAGGCAGCAACAACAATGAACATGTTAGCAAAAAGAGTCTGGGAGAACAGGAAGCTTACTGCCAAAACAAAAGTCCTCTTCTACCAAGCCTGTGTCTTTAGTACTCTTCTTTATGGCAGTGAAACCTGGACAACTTAATCACGCCAAGAGAAACGTTTAAACAGCTTTCATATGCGGTGTCTGCGAAGAATACTTGGTATTAAGTGGCAAGACAAAATCACAAATACTGAAGTATTGGAAAGATTAGGTTGTGTGACGGTGTATTCCATGCTCAGTCTTCGTAGACTTAGATGGATAGGACACGTTAGGAGGATGGATGATGGTAGAATACCAAAGGACATCTTTTTTGGCGAATTACAGACGGGTAGGAGATCTCAGGGTCGGCCTCTACTACGATACAAAGATGTGTGTAAGCGGGACATGATTGATACAGGCATTGATAATGCACAATGGGAGCACGTCGCCGCTGAACGTGTTGCATGGAGGGCAACTATCAGAAATGGAATAAAGACAAAGGAGAAAATGATTGCAGATAAAACACACACAGAGCGTGAGAGACGTAAGATGGTGCAAAATGGTGGAAATGACCATGTTTTCACATGCACCTACTGTGGGAAAACATTTGCAGCAAGAATTGGCCTTACCAGCCACACTCGCCACCGCCATGGATCGTAGTTATTGCCATATGACAGTTATTAAGCCTTTTTGAAGCACAATGTACCAAACTATCGTCTGTCAAGACGGAAAGGTGCCAATGTAATGTAATGCGTAGTAAGCGGGACATGATTGATACAGGCACTGATAATGCACAGTGGGAGCAAGTCGTCGCTGAACGTGTTGCATGGAGGGCAAACATCAGAAATGGAATAAAGACAAAGGAGAAAATTATTGCAGATAAGTCACACACTGAGCGTGTGAGACGTAAGATGGTTCATGATTGTGGAAATGACCACGTGTTCACATGCACCCACTGTGAAAGAACATTTACAGCGCGAGTTGGCCTTCTCAGTCACATTCGCTACCGCGTTAAGTAAAAGTTATGCCTTTTTAAAGCACAAACTATCGTCTGTCAAGACGGCAAGGTGCCAAGGAAGATGAAGTGACCTTGATTTATTACATATTACCAAGATAGTTGTGAAGTGACCGACTTACTACATATAAATGAGAAAGATGTGTAGTGAGTGATTTACTACATATAACTGAGTTAGTTGTGAAGTGTATTTGATTCATTACATATAAACGAGATAGTTGCGAAGTGACGGATTTATTGCATACAAGTTGTATGCCAGTGGGAGGAGGGAGGAGGAATGGCGAACCTGGTTGCGGATACAGTATGTTAAAGTTGGGCATAAAGGTGCATGTCTTGGGGGAATGGCGAACCCGATTGTGGACACGGTATGTTATAGACAGTTTGGGCATAAAGGTGCTTGTCAGGGGGAATTGCGAACCCTGTTGTGGATACAGAAAGAAAATGTTTGGCATACAGGTGCATGCCGGAAAAAAAGTGGGGGAGGAGGGGGAGAGAGAGAGAGAGATAGAGAGAGAGAGAGAGAGAGAGAGAGAGAGAGAGAGAGAGAGAGAGAGAGAGAGAGAGAGAGAGATGGCGAACGCGGTTGAGGACACGGGATGTTAAAGACAGTTTAGGCATAAATGTGCATGCCGGAGAGGGGGGGGGGGGGGTGGTAATAGAGGGAGAGTCTTCAATAAATAGCATGATGTGCGACACGTTCGGCAAAGACCCAGTTGCGTCATGGTGCTGAATGTATGGCCTTAATAATTCATTCCTTCCTATGTTTGACAATCATTTCTATGTTTGACAATAATTTATTTTCTCCTATGTTTCACAATAATCAATTCATTCCTTCCTATGTTTGACAATGATTCATTCATTCAACTAGGCCCGTTACTCACTGTATATACACGCATAGACTGCATGTGGGGGTATGACACCATAGCGACTAACTGATTTGTGTACCGTGTGTAACTTTCAGACAACAGGGGAGATCAGATTTGTGGCCGACCAAACTCCTAGACAAGGTCAGCTGTTTGCCGCCCCTGTGCTGAGCACGTACGGAAATGCCAAGATCCAGAGTATCGATGCTTCGCTTGCCCTGGTCAGTACTCACATTTCATTCTTGCATTAGAACACATTCCCGTGACATAAAAGTTCATTGGGGTGGTCAGAGAGTCTCAATGACGAAATGGTTACGTCGCCTGCCTAGCACTTCTAAGGTTGTGGGTTCGATTCCAGGCTGCTACTTTCTGTTTACGGGTGCAATTTTGTTGGAGACTACTGGGGGGTCGTCGCTGGAGCTACAGAGTTCGTGCTTTGTGCGACGCTTTTGACACGCCGCCCTGCGAAAGAAGTCGAGCCAAATGGGATAAAACTCGGTACAATGAAGCAGATCCTCTTGCTTTTTAAATCCCTTTTATGTGGTCAGTAGGTATTTGATTTGGTCAGTCGTCAGGATTTGTTCAAGGCAATGGAGACGATCGACTACCAACCAACACTTCTGTCTATTGTGGAATCATTCCACACAGTCATAAAGGATATAATCAAGTTTGATGGTGCAGCTTCAGAAGAGTTTGAAATCAAGAGTGGAGTTAAGCAAGGTTGTGTACTAGCTCCAACCCTCTTTGGAATATACTTTTCACTTCTACTGAAATATGCCTTTCGTGATCAGGATACATCATGATACATCACGTATGCATTCACACGCGCTCAGAAGGCGGATTCTACGGTGCTCAGAGATTGAAGGCCTTGACCAACATTGGGAGGCCACTGATCAGAGAGTTGCATTTTGCAGATGATGCTGCAGTTATGACCCGCTCTCAGGATGAATTAATTACAACGTCTACTATCTGCATTCTCCAATGTTTGGTCTGAATTTGGTGTAACAATTAGCAAACAGAAGACACAGATTATGTCACAAGGTGCACATGGGGTACCATCAATTTTTATTGACGACGCCGAACTAGAGATAGTAAACCATTTTACTATCTAGGATCAGAGGTAAATAGGAAATTATCCCTAGATCAGGAAATCAACATCAGGATTGGTAAGGCAGCAACAATAATGAACAGGTTACGAAAAAGAGTCTGGGTGAACAGGAAGGTTACTTCGAAAACAAAAGTCCTTGTCTATCAAGCCTGTGTCCTTTGTACTCTTCTTTATGGCAGTGAAGCCTGGACAACTTACTCACACCACGAGAAACGTTTAAACAGTTTTCATATGTGGTGTCTGCGAAGAATACTTGGTATTAAGTGGCAAGAGCCGGTCTCAATGGCCAAAGGCTAGCGAACGGGGTTCGTGAGTCGCTGCCGTGACTGATTTGTGCAGCAGGCCTTGTCGCGTTGTGTTATAACGTGTTGGTATTGGAGCCGGTCATTCAGAAAGCAATGGCAAACTACTGAACGTAAAAACTTGCCTAGTACATCAAGAGCAGCTGAAAATGCTGGTTTTGACTGCACCGTGTTGTAATGGATATGCAACATTTTAAAAATAAAGTGGCAAGACAAAATCACAAATACTGAAGTATTGGAAAGATCAGGTTGTGTGACAGTTTATTCCATGCTCAGTCTTTGTAGACTTAGATTGATAGGAGGATGGATGATGGTAGAATACCAAAGGACAATTTTTTTGGTGAATTACAGATGGGTAAGAGATCTTAGGGTCGGCCTCTACTACGATACAAAGATGTGTGTAAGCGGGACATGATTGATACAGGCATTGATAATGCACATTGGGAGCAAGTCGCCGCTGAACGTGTTGCACGGAGGGCAAATATCAGAAATATAATAAAGACAAAGGAGAAAATTATTGCAGATAAGTCACACACAGTATGAGGCATAAGATGGTGCATGATGGTGAAAATGACCATGTGTTCACGTGCATCCACTGTGGATGAACATTTACAGCGTGAACTGGCCTTATCAGTCACATTCGCAACCGCCATGGGTTGTAGTTATTGTGCCTTTTTTGAAGCACAAACTATCATCTCTTAAGACTGGAAGGTGCCAATGATGACTTCTGGGATGGAAAGGTAAAAACAAATGTGATTTGTATTTGCTTGCTATTTCTTCTAATAAAAACTGTATGTTGCAGATAAATTGATGTGTTTGATGTAATATCTTCAAATATCTTATTTTAGGCTTTTATGTATCTTTTTATTAAATTATATATACGATAAATAAGACACACATAAATTGTGTGACACAGTATGCCATAGACAGACAGACAGTGAGATATATATGTAGACAGACAGACAGTATGACAGGCAGGCAAACAGGCAGATATACACATATAATGAATGATTGATTTTCTGTTTGATTGATTGATAATTATAGTGTTACCATGTTTTGGCAGCAAATTCCAGGTGTGGTGAAGTTCATACAAGCATCCGATATACCAGGTGTCAATTACTGGAGATCATCTGCAAACGTAAAACTAGAAGTAAGAATATAGATCAACGATTTGTGAACAATGTTTAAAACGGTTGCTGTCATTCTTGGTCCGATATTGTATGTTTACAGCTGGACGTTACTGGCAGCTTGCTGTGCTGACTGACGATAGTTTATTACTGTTTGCTTTAAACAAGGCACACAGCTACAACCCAAGGTCAGGGATGGAGTTATACCTCTCCACAGCATAAACCCTCGAATTGTAGAGACCATGTGTCACTCATGCAACATGATCCCTCTCTCTCCCTGCCCAGTTTACTCCAGACGAAAGGTAACACCAATACATCTGGAACAATAAAAGCTGCAGAGGTGCCGAATCAGCAAAGCAATGCTCTAACTGTCCGCCTGATGGAGCTTCGATTCCAGACCGCACTATATTGTAAGCAGAGTAAGCTAGTCCTTACGTTCCTGTCCGTCATGGAAGAATTCAAAGTTGGAAAAGCCAGACTCGCGATGATTCTGCGCGAGTCTCCAGGTGAAGCAGTCAGTACCTCACAGCCAGCGCTTAGAACGGGAAGGAAGTGGAAGATCGTCAGCGCTGTCGAAGATGCCCAGACATCATTGAAGCTGAAGAAGGTCATGGGACACACCCAATCGGATAGACGACGGTTCGGGTATCATGATAGGGCTTCGATGTCGTCCAAGGCGACGACCAAGGAACGCAGAGACCTGATGGTTCAGGAGATCCCGCGCGATGGGGGGGGGGGGGGACGAAGAGAGAGTACAAATGGCTGCCCAAATGGGGCAGCATGGCTAGTGGATGTCATGGGAAGGGATAGTGCAGAGGTCCTTTACCTATAATGAGATATGGCGTATGACACCATTGCTCTTAAGTTTCGTCCGATGTCTTGCCTTCAGCTGCCAACTTGGTCAAGTGGTGTAAAGCCACCGACCCATCCTGTCTCCTCTGTAACAAGGTCCAGAAAGCTGAGCCCGTACTGTCCGCGTGCAAAGCTGCCCTAACCCTAGGCCGATTCACGTGGTACCACAACAAAGTCCTTGCTGAGTTGGCGGCCATAGTGGATGTAGCCAGAATACAGGCGAACGGAGGAGCCAGGCCGAGGCCGCTGGGGATTTACTTCGTCCGAACCGGGCAGAATGCAGAAACAAGGAAGGCTGCGCTGCCGACCTGCCGCTTCCGACCATTTTCGATGGCGCAGGTAACTGGGAGCTGACCGTGGACCTAAAGGGCCGTGGGAAGCACCTAGGTGTTCCGAAAATTTCGCTTGCGACCTGACATCGCACTTCGCTCCTCGTCAGCCAGACAGCGTACGCTGTTTGAGCTGACCGTCCCTTACGAGTCAAATATTGAGGAGCAGGACGTATACAAGATTGAGAAGTACGATGACATAGTCGCTAGTCTAAGACTGGAAGAGTACATTGTCAGGCTGTTTGCCGTTGATGTAGGCGCAAGAGGACCCCAGGAGTCTCCTACTCCGTGTATGATGTGTTAGAGCAAATGGGCATAAAAGGACAAGCGAGAACTCAGAAACAAATACAACTGGGTGAGGCAACCGAAAAGGCTGCGTCCTGACTGTAGAATTGCCGAAAAATGCAGTGGGACAAGTCTCGAAACCAGTATGGTTAAGGCGGTAACTGCAGATCGACTAACAATCTCTCATCTAAGAGCAAGAACTTGTACTATTTCGTGTCGACTCCATAGCCTTCCCTCTAGCTAGGGTAGTGCAGCTAAGTACAGGACTGTTCGGTGGGGCAATCGCCGCATGGCAGCAGTCGTCAAATCATGCGAATGTCGGCCGAAGATAAACCTCCGTATTAGGGCGGTATTCGTCTTCCGTAGGTCGCACTCAGCAGCAGAGACCAAGAGGTGGGTAGAGAAACCAAAAGGAAGAACCCGCTTACTAGTAGAGTGCGGCTCCGTGAACGGGTCACGAGGAAGGAACATGGCAACGGAGACAATGGAGGTGATAGAGACCCTGGCTGGGGAAGAAGCTAGTTACTACGACCACGGGTGCTAAGGTAGTGTGAGGGTACAAGCACCAGCTGCACAGACACTCCTCACCGAGGGAGGGGAGGCTTGAGAGTAGACATGTTCACAGCTAAGGGACAAGCACAAACAACAGTTATCAGTTATCAGTTATCAGTTGAGGTATCTTCATTGCACTCCGGACATGTCCATAGGTGCTCAGATCCTCCCCCAGCATATGCATCAGCGTCCGGTGGCTAATAGTGCCAGTTCTGTGTTGGTTGACGAGGCGCTTTGTTTTCCCGATGTACCTCTCGCGTCTGGCTGTGCCGATTCTTACTCCCAGGTCTTTCATCCTGGACAGCGATGTGGATTCACTGACGTCAAAGTCCTTTGTTCTCGCCATATCTTTAAGGACGTTAATAACATCGGCACGATCCATGGGCTGGCCATCTACAGGGGGTGCAAAGCCAGCCAGTTTGTCAGCTCGTTCATTTCCCTCGACTCCCGCATGTCCCGGGACGAAGATAAAGGTGACTTTACGGACAACAGACTTCCGCAGCGATTCAGTCCACTGTCTACGTACAGATCCAGCTTCGACCTTCTGAATCATGCTCATTGAATCACTTAGTACACACACGTTGGTATAATGCTGTTATTCCAGCCATATGAAGGCCTGTGTAACTGCCATCACCTCCATCGTCATGCTGCTGGTGGTCATAGAGTGGGCACCACTGGATTCTTGAACGGTTTGGCCCGCTGAGCGGGCTGTAAATGCCCACGCACTTCTCTGCTGCTTTACAACAGATCCATCTGTATAGATGAGCACTTCGGGGCTATCTGAGTGTTCATAGATGAGCGCGTTAACCTCTGCATTGACAGCGGCAGGGTTCTGCTCTCTGCACCGTCTGTCGAGTGTGATAATGCAGGAGAAAGTGCACTTAACAGCTGGAGGCACCGTCACCCATTCCTTGCCGGGGTTGATACTGGTAAGACTGCAGACCTATCTGACGACATCTTCCGCCCGACCCATCCATGATTTGCCCCTCTTTAGCCTGTCACCCTTTTCTCTGAATATAGCGTCATGCAGAGGGTGCTGCTCGTCTGCACTTATTTTTAAGTATGCACGAGCTCTCCAGATCTTGATCCTGTGTTCTATTGTCGGGAATGCAAGGAGGTATCTCATTGCTACACAGCTGGTGTCTCTCGTGCAGCCCAAAATGATGCGCATGGCTTCGTTTTGTACCTTTTCAAGTCTTCCAATCTGTGTAGGGCTGACAGTGAGGATGGCCAGGGCATACTCGATGCGTGAAAGCACAAGTCCTTGGAACAGAAGTATTAGCAGTCTTCGCTCGATATTGGCAGTCGCCATGACTCTCATTGCTGACAAACAACACAAGCACAAACAACAAGGACAACGAAATCGATCGAACGTCTAGCACGGCAGGGGAAAGACGCCCGGAGTCATGAACCGGACGGGCCCGCCCATAGAGAATGTTAAGTAGGTAAATGGGCCGAAACATTCGGGAAAGGGGACAATTTCTGATGATCAGAACCCCCCTGCAATGCTTGTTCCGCGGCGGAGTATTTATCACTAGGTTGAAATTTTTTGCATTAATATAAGGCATGTGCCCTTCCAGTTGCACCCCTTCGCCCTATGCCAACATTCGGTGCTAACAGAAAGCTGGTAGTTGGACTACAGAAATATATATATATTTTTTGTTCATCTGCCAGAATTGGTTGCAAATTTGCCACGGAGCGATTCATTGTTGTTGCAATTCTTAGTTGTTGGATTTAGCGCTCTTCAAGTTTGATGCTACAGCGCTCTTGAAGGTTGCAACTAGCACCATTCACTGTTGGAGTTAACTTCACAGATATTGCTCAGCGCCGTTGTTATACGTTTCTTCTAGCTCGTAGTCTTCATCTTCACAAGGTATTATATTATGACGTTCTTCAATCAGGATCCACACCGTTGCATTAGGACATGCCTGCTCACATTGTCTAGCTTAGTTTACAATTGGTCGTTTAATATATTACGTATTCATCAATGAGGGTTAAGTCACAAGACTATATTATCAGTTACACCATGGCACATTTACAAACTTAAATCAAAACAGAAGACCTACGTAGTTAATTTCTATAATCTAACTGTTGTGTTGTGTTGTATCTTGTTGACCCATTGAGGTATGTGTTCTGACACCCGTTTGTTAAACTGTCTCTCTGTTCTACCAATGTAAACGGCCTGGCATCTACATGTGAATTGGTAAATACAATTGTTTGTGGCGTACAGAGGAACAGGCTCTTTGACTGCTGGTGTAGGAATCGGTACGGTTTTATATCTAATGACTGGAGTTGCCGCACAGAATGTTCGACCTACTGCTGCAGTAAGCCGGTCTTGTAGACGTTGCATTACGTCATCCCCTCGAAAGGTTAGCTGGATGAATACCTTGAGTTTAGGGACTGTAGTTACGTCTGCTTTGGGTTTGGGCTGTTGGTAGTGGCGCTTTACAAATCCTGTGGAGTACCCATTCAGGTTTAAGACATTCTTCAGAGTTTCAAATTCCTCTGTCAGTGTGTCCTGGGTGCATATCTTTCTAGCACGGGCAAACAAGGTCCGTACTAAGCCCCGTTTGTACTGGACAGGTGTGAATCTCTGAAAAGTTAGGTATTGGCCAGTCCATACTTGAGGGGATGACGTAATGCAACGTCTACAAGACCGGCTTACTACAGCAGTAGGTCGAACATTTTGTGCGGCAACTCCAGTCATTAGATGTAAAACCGCACCGATTCCTATACCAGCAGTCAAAGAGCCTGTTTCTCTGTACGCCACAAACAATTGTATTTACCAATTCACATGTAGATGCCAGGCTGTTTACATTGGCAGAACAGAGAGACAGCTTAACAAACGGGTGTCAGAACATATACCTCAATGGGTCAACAAGATACAACACACAGGAAATGCTAGCCTCGTGGGTCCGACACACCGGAAGCTCCCGGCGTCTTCAATCGGTAGGCACATTGTCGACAGTGGCTATGTCGTGGACAGAGACACTGCATTTCGCGTGTTGCTTAACACACAAAATACTCGCTTGTTAAAATTTGCAGAAGCAATTATGATCTATCAACGCAAGCCAGTATTGTGTAAACAGAAAGACATGTTAGTCAGCTTAAAATTACCGTGGTAGATAATTGACATTACTGTGCGAAATTGTGTATATTTCAACTTGAAGGATTTATCTAGTTAATTCACGTAAGTTGTGTGATTTCTGCAGTATGTACCTGACGAGATGCAGCGAAATATGCCAGGCAATAAATCGTGCAATCTATTGTTTGTGTCTTCGTTATTCAAATTCACTACGGGAAAACATTGTTTTGAATTTTGTATATTGTTATTTTGGTGTTAAGAGATAGCGCATTTGATTTTAGTAGATGTTGTAGTGCATAGTATATCTTATTTCCAGAGTTAAATCTAGTTTGTATTTCTTCCCTTATGATGTTGGAGCAGTTTAAGATTGTACCCAGGTATTTGTATGTTTTGGTTCTTTTAATGGTCATATTATCTATTTGTATGTGGCCAGAGTTTTTAGCCATTTCTTCTCTTGAAATTACCATATATTCTGTCTTATCTTGGTTGTTTACCAGCCCCATCTGTTAGGCTTTTTCCTTTAAGTGAGTCAATATTTCCAATGTCTTTTGTTCATTTTCTCCTATAATATCTATATCCTCTGCATAACCAAGCAGCTTGGATGGTTCTCCAATATCACATTTCTCCTTTACCTTCCTTACAACTTTCTCTAGAGCCAGATTGAAGAGTAGCGGCGATAGTGCATCACCCTGTTTCAAGCCAGATGTTATTTGGAAAGGGTCTGATGTGTTGCCTTTATATGTTACTATATTATAAGTATCTTCCATGCATAGTCTGGTCATGTTGATTAACTTCCTTGGTATTCCAAATTCCAGCGTAGCATTCCATAGACTATTCCTATGGACACTTTCATAAACCGTTTTAATATCCACAAAAATGTTATGCAGGTCTCTTTTATATTCCCAATTTTTCTCGGCTTTTTGTCGTAAGATAAATATCTGATCTATTGTTGATCTGTTTTGTGTAAAACCCGCCTGGTAGTCACCTAATATGTCTTCTGAATATGGTTTTAGTCTATTTAGTAATACTCGGATA
This sequence comes from Cepaea hortensis, assembly GCA_963921405.1. Classification (NCBI taxonomy): domain Eukaryota; kingdom Metazoa; phylum Mollusca; class Gastropoda; order Stylommatophora; family Helicidae; genus Cepaea; species Cepaea hortensis. Next base: position 149,743,447 of record OY992876.1, on the reverse strand, counting down.
GTATCTTATAGCTTGTGGACAGTAGTGATATTCTTCTATAATTTTCACATTGGAACTTGTCTCCTTTCTTAAAGATAGGTATCAATAACGACTCTTTCCAGTCATGGGGTAATTCTTCTGTCCTCCAGATTTTTATTATTAGTTCGTATAGCTTTAGATGTAATGCATGGCCACCTGCCTTTATAAATTCAGCAGCAATTCCATCAGCCCCAATTGCCTTATTGTTTTTAAGTCGTGTGATTACATATAGGATTTTTTTTCAAATGCAGGTTCTTCAATTTGTGGTTCACACGTTAGAACCTCTTCCTGTGGGAAAGTGTTACTTGGAGCTTCACAATTTAGTAATTCAATAGCACATTACCTCGCAAAAATAAATGACAGCAGAAGATGGCATTCATGCGCCAATGCGATCGAGGTATACAAGTAAAACGACCCGTCTACAATCCTGAAGGCGCACACAGCACATGGTGCTACACCCATATTATGATAGACCCATCGACACTGGACTGGCGATGTGGTCAGTGTCATTCCGGGCCGCCTTTACTTTTCAAGACATTTCCTGATACCCATTTTAGGCTGGGTCAGCCTGGGAGCCCAGGTAAAATTTGTTTAATTCGAACCCGCCCCGATGCGGACCGAACTTTGACCACTGTACAGGCCAGCAAGCGTCTAGCCACCGAACTTTGACCACTGTACAGGCAAGTTAGTGTCTAGCCACCGAACATTGACCACTGTACAGGCAAGTTAGTGTCTAGCCACCGAACTTTGACCACTGTACAGGCCAGCAAGCCTCTAGCCACCGAACCTTGACCACTGTACAGGCAAGTTAGTGTCTAGCCACCGAACTTTGACCACTGTACAGGCCAGCAAGCGCCTAGCCACCGAACCTTGACCACTTTACAGGCAAGTTAGTGTCTAGCCACCGAACCTTGACCACTTTACAGGCAAGTTAGTGTCTAGCCACCGAACCTTGACTACTGTAAAGGCAAGTTAGTGTCTAGCCACCGAACTTTGACCACTGTACAGGCCAGCAAGCATCTAGCCACCGAACCTTGACCACTTTACAGGCCAGCAAGCGTCTAGCCACCAAACTTTGACCACTGTACAGGCCAGCAAGCGTCTAGCCACCGAACCTTGACCACTTTACAGGCAAGTTAGTGTCTAGCCACCGAACTTTGACCACTGTACAGGCCAGCAAGCGTCTAGCCACCGAACTTTGACCACTGTACAGGCCAGCAAGCATCTAGCCACCGAACCTTGACCACTTTACAGGCAAGTTAGTGTCTAGCCACCGAACCTTGACTACTGTAAAGGCAAGTTAGTGTCTAGCCACCGAACTTTGACCACTGTACAGGCCAGTAAGCGTCTTGCCACCTAACCTTGACCACTTTACAGGCAAGTTAGTGTCTAGCCACCGAACTTTGACCACTGTACAGGCCAGTAAGCGTCTTGCCACCGAACCTTGACCACTTTACAGGCAAGTTAGTGTCTAGCCACCGAACTTTGACCACTGTACAGGCCAGTAAGCGTCTTGCCACCGAACCTTGACCACTGTACAGGCAAGTTAGTGTCTAGCCACCGAACATTGACCACTGTACAGGCAAGTTAGTGTCTAACCACCGAACTTTGACCACTGTACAGGCCAGCAAGCATCTAGCCACCGAACCTTGACCACTGTACAGGCAAGTTAGTGTCTAACCACCGAACTTTGACCAATGTACAGGCAAGCGAGCGTTTGGCCACTGTGTTACCTCGGCTATCATGGTCATAGAATGCAATGTCACAATCGTGGCAACATAAGAAAGCAAATTCATTTTCCAGACTTCACAAACACGGCGACAGAAGAAAGAAAGTTAATTTTTTAAACTTTACAAACAATTCAACAGAATTATTTCTGACCTATGTGTATGACTGCTTGCAGATCTACAAATTGATGGGAAAGAACTTAGATTTGTACAAAATCATATAATGGAAACACAAAGCTGCCATACAGATTTATAATGAAGTAGATCAGTTAGTTAGTCTTTCCTCTTGAGCCTAAGGCGGCGCATAGGGCAGAAGTCATGGCTCTCAATGTCCGGCGGTTCGCTGCTACCTGTTGTAGATCCTGGATGTTTACTTGGCGGATGAATGAGCCTTCTCTAATGATGGTTCTACGCAGGGTACTCTAGGCCTTCCCCGTTTTCTTTTCCCTACTGGTGACCATAAGTAGATAAGTATCAGCCTATTAAGAGAGGTGTGCGATGGGGATGTTTAAAGTCGCCAGATTTTTTTTCCCTATACAGTAAAAATATTTTTTTTTAGAAATTCAGAAGATATGAGAGGAATTGCCATTGGAGGACGTAACATCAATAACATTAGATTTGCGGATGGTACAGTATTGATTGCGGACAATGAGCAGGATCTGTAACATTTAGTAGATGCGGTTGTTGCACACAGTGAATAACACGGGTTCAAATTAAATTGTAAGAAGACACAGGATATGGTCGTCACTAGGAAGAAGGAAATACTACACATATACAAGTAAATAGGAATGTTCTTAAACAAGTAAACTGGTACAATTATGTCGGAACAGTCATAATATCTGATGGGGGTGCCTTGAATATATGAGAACAAAATTCCATGGCGAAGGTAGCCGTTTGCAAGATGGAAAACATACTGACCAATATAAAGATTTCATTGCAACGAGAAAAAAAGTGTTAAGGTGCTACATAGAACCAGCAGTTTTGTAAAGATGTGAAGCGTTGACAATAAGTTGACAAGCTGAAACACATCTAATGGCTGGAAATTGGTTTCTGAGGAAAATGCACATAATACCATGGGCAGACAGAAAACCAATGACCAAGCCCTACAAGAAACAAATGAAAACCGTAAACCGAGTAGAGAAAGTAGACGTAGATGGTCACATACGAAGGAAGTCAATAGGTAAGTCACAAATAGCTGTAGAAGAATAACTAAATATGATAACAACTTGAAACCAGTTTATTTTCACAGATGCATTGTCCCTTTATTTCTCAACATAATTTCCACCAACATTGATGCAATTATCCCATCGTTTTATCAGTCTTCCCAAACTGGCTGCATAGAACTGCATGCTCTGTTTTCTAAACCACGTTTTCACTTCATACTCAATTTCTGCGTCATTCGCGAAATGAATCCCAAGTTGGGTTTTCAGTGAACTATGTGAGCACCCTATTGCAGATGCTACAGAGTCTATCGTTACTCGACTGTCACCTCTAATCATCCCCTCCACCCGCTGCACGGATATTTCTGTTGCAACCTCAACAGGACGACCAGATCGGATTTCATCAACAATTTTAGAACGTCCTTGATAAAAATGTTCTACCAAGCTATGCACCGCTTTACGGGACAAACATTTGTCAGCATAATTCCAATTCCAATTCCCATTTTCGAAAAAAAAATATTCCAAATTCGGTCTCGTCTAACCTGCTTCCTCAGCGGTGGTTATTGTTGAGAGCCGAAGTTTTTGTGGGGTTTTAGCCCTGTTTCTTGTCTTGTGCGCTCTTACGAGTTATTCCTCCCTCGGACCGGTTACATAAGCATTTGTGTCTGTGACGTCAGCTGGGGGGTTAGTCGGCGGCTATACTTTGTGCCCGTCTCCTCTTGTGGTTTTCTTTGTTGGTGCAGGCTCCTGGCTCGTCTGGCTTGGCTGGGTGCAGTCCTTATAAGGACTTTTTATTTGGTCTTTTTGCCTTCTTTTTTGTGTATTGTTCATACGAGCTTTTCGATGTTGTCATTTTCCTCCTTCTTGAGCCTGTTTTAATTTTCGATAAAGAGTTTGTTTACTTTCACAGTCTTCCTCCGTGGACAGCCATGGGATGATCTCTCCATCATCTATACAGTACCTGAATCCGGTCTCACAGCCATAGATTCTATCTGGGAATTGTATCGGTTGTCCTCTGCGTTTCTTGGGCTTCTTTTTTTTTTTTTTCTTCCCAGAGGATTCTGAATTCCTTGTTCGCGAGTTCCAATTCAATTGCCTCTTCCCTTGCCGATTCTAGCAACTCCTCCAAGGTAGGTCCTCAGGACCTCTCCATGCCGTCATCAGGTTGCTCATCTCGGTATTCTTCGGATGTCTGGCGAGATATTGGTTTCTCCTTGGATGTCTTGGGCGTCGTGGTTGGGCTGCTGGCTTTAGCTTTTTTGCTAGGCGAACCTTCTGGCCTAGAGAGACAACAGTGGAAGATAAACTCTATGGACCGCTGAATGAACTAAAAAAGACTGTTAGATTCATACAAGAGACGACATTGCAGTTGTAGACATGTTTCAGGCGAACGAAAGAAGAAGAAGAAGAAGAAGAAGAAGAAGAAGAAGAAGAAGAAGAAGAAGAAGAAGAAGAAGAAGAAGAAGAAGAAGAAGAAGAAGAAGAAGAAGAAGAAGAAGAAGCTTGCAGTTCAGGCTCGGTCTCTTGATTTTCGTCTTGTGGTTTCTCTGTGGTTTCTTGTATGGCTTCTGTTGGTTTGTTTTGGAAAAGTTCCATTTCAGCTTTTTGCAGTTCTCGCTCTGATTTAATGGTTTGTAGGATTTCTTCGTTCTCCTTCTTTATCAGTGCCATATGTTCCACTTCTTGCTTGATGTTTTGATGGATATCGTTTATTTCAGCCAGCAGTTTCTCATTATCGCTGGTTGGAGTCGGCGTCAGCAATGCCCAGTGCAGTCAGCATAAACTAGAAGCATTTCCTTATGAATGTCTTTTGCAGGCAGTCCTTTTGCCCACAAGAAAAAAAAACGCACATCAGCACGTTGCTCTTTGGTTGTACACTCCGTAAGTACAGTCGTCATTTTGTTTATGAGCTGCGCATGCACATGAGACACCGAGCGCCACCTGACGAACGGGAATATAAAGTTCAATGTTGCTGTCACCTAATGAAACCTGTAGAAAACACCAACTACATTTACCGGCCGTCCCACAGAACTGTGTGGCTTACTTATTGACTCGCCCTCGTATTTTAGACACATTATGAAAAGACATACATTGGAGAACTTGGTGACAACTGGTAAGAGTGATCAAAGGAAAGGAAGATAAGTAACTACCTGAATGTCTTGGCCACGTGCTATGGTAGAAACAAGAACTTTGAGTTGATCCATGACCCCGGTGATCGTTTGATGTGGCGAAACATGACCGCCCACGCTTATTGGCATGGCATAATGATGATGAAGTATATGACGTCACGATTTTGGTCTCAAAAGAAAAGGAAGGTATTTGTCAGGTAGAAGTGATGTCAAATCAACGTCAAATACAGTGTCATGGCCGGTGTCGTGTTTTTAAGTGAAAGTATCACTGGTCGCAAGGATGCAAGCTCTTAAACTGCATGTGCCCTGGCGGTGAGGTAAGCGGTTCAAGCCCTACACCGGCATTATGTTGGACTTAAGCGCTGACCTATCATTCAGAAAGCAATGGCGATCTACTCAACGTTAAAAAATGCCTAGAAAATCACACTGACATTGGCAGCACATTCTGCAAAGGACACTCGACATATTTTGTAGATTTAGCCAACGAACTAACGAACGAACTTTATTTTCAAAGGGTCCAAATTGGGTACGCAGGCTTGTCTTACATTATATCTTTCCAATCACTCATCTTCCGTACATCAGCTGTCTATTTTCCATGTTACATTCACATAGAAAAAAACATTGTCAAATGAAGGCTGTTAACATAACAATGCATATTACCTAGTAGTTAGACGTTTGCCTGCTATACTGGTGGTCATAAGTTCGAATCCGTGCTAATGCGGACATTTTAGTCACCTGAGGTCCCAAGTCGACCCACCCTTAAATGGGTACCTGGAAGTGTGTTGGAGAGTCAAGTCACATCACCCACCGAGTGCCTATTAATCTATAAAAAAATATCTGTTTGTAGCACCATATGTCAGTTATCAGTTATCAGTTATCAGTTGGGGTATCTTCGTTGCACTCCGGATATGTCCATAGGTGCTCAGATCCTCCCCCCAGCATATGCATCAGCGTCCGGTGGCTAATAGTGCCAGTTCTGTGTTGGTTGACGAGGCACTTTGTTTTCCCGATGTACCTCTCGCGTCTGGCTATGCCGATTCTTACTCCCAGGTCATTCATCCTGGACAGCGATGTGGAATCACTGACGTCAAATTCCTCTGTTCTCGCCAAATCTTTAAGGACGTTAATAACATCGGCACGATCCATGGGCTGGCCATCTGCAGGGGTTGCAGAGCCAGCCAGTTTGTCAGCTCGTTCATTTCCCTCGACTCCCGCATGTTCCGGGACGAAGATGAAGGTGACTTTACGGACAACAGACTTCCGCAGCGATTCAGTCCACTGTCTACGTACAGATCCAGCTTCGACCTTCTGAATCATGCTCATTGAATCACTTAGTACACACACGTTGGTATAATGCTGTGATTCCAGCCATATGAAAGCCTGTGTAACTGCCATCACCTCCATCGTCATGCTGCTCGTGGTCATAGAGTGGGCACCACTGGATTCTTGAACGGTTCGGCCCGCTGAACGGGCTGTAAATGCCCACGCACTTCTCTGCTGCTTTACAACAGATCCATCTGTATAGATGAGCACCTCGGGGCTATCTGAGTGTTCATAGATGAGCGCGTTAACCTCTGCATTGACAGCGGCAGGGTTCTGCTCTCTGCACCGTCTGTCGAGTGTGATTATGCAGGAGAAAGTGCACTTAAAGGCTGGAGGCACCGGCACCCATTCCTTGCCGGGGTTGATACTGGTAAGACTGCAGACCTGTCTGACGACATCTTCCGCCGACCCATCCATGATTTGCCCCTCTTTAGCCTGTCACCCTTTTCTCTGAATATAGCGTCATGCAGAGGGTGCTGCTCATCTGCACTTATTTTTAAGTATGCACGAGCTCTCCAGATCTTGATCCTGTGTTCCATTGTCGGGAAATCAAGGAGGTATCTCATTGCTACACAGCTGGTGTCTCTCGTGCAGCCCAAAATGATGCGCATGGCTTCGTTTTGTACCTTTTCGAGTCTTCCAATCTGTGTAGGGCTGACAGTGAGGATGGCCAGGGCATACTCGATGCGTGAAAGTACAAGTCCTTGGAACAGAAGTATTAGCAGTCTTTGCTCGATATTGGCAGTTGCCATGACTCTCATTGCTGACAAACCTTTTCGAGCCTTCGTTATGATATAATCGACATGATCTCTGAAGGACAAGCTACGATCAAGCATCACGCCAAGATATGTCATTGACTGGGTTCTACTCAAACTGCTCCCATCCATTCTTACTGCCGGCAGGTCTGTTTTCACAATATGGTTGTTTAGTGAGAACCATGTAACCGTTGCCTTTGCAGGGTTGACAAGGGCATCGGCATCAGCACACCATGAGGAAATTCGATCTAGTTCGCCCTGCATATCATTGGCAACCGCCTGTCTATCTCGTCCCTGTCGATACACGAGGATGTCGTCAACGAATGACAGAGTCCTACCCCTCCCGTCCAACTGTTGTTCAGTGATCGGCACCGTATACACGTTGAATAGTACTGGTGACAGTGGTGAACCCTGCGGCAATCCTGGACATATCGTTATCGGCTCAGAAGACCAACTCCCACATCTTAGCACCACCTTCCTTTGGAGCAGAACTGCAGCTATCCATCGTACAAGGTGGTGAGTGCACTTTCAGTCTGAGGAGGGTTTGCATCAAGTGCTCGAAAGATACTCTGTTATATGCGTCCTCTAAGTCTATGGCGGCCGCACATGTCTCTTCTCTGACCTGAAATCCTTCGTAAACATCTTGAGCAAAGACCGCCGCATTCAGCCATGACTCTTTGTTGCGTCTGTATCCTCCAAGTGTGGGCGGGAAGCAGCCGAGCTGTTCCAAGTCCCAAGCAAGTCTGTGTGCTACAATTTTCTCCAGTAGCTTGCCAACAGTATTCTGCATCGTGATGATTCTGTAGCCGCTTATCTTGGAATGGTCTTTGTTCGGTTTTGGCAGCGGCAGCAAGTAGCTGTGTAGCCATTCTTCTTTGACCTGACCCCTCTGGATACTGGTGTTGAATTCTCTGGCCAGTTCTTCCATGTCATCATCTGATATCACCAGTAGGTCACCATATCGGATGCCGTCTGGGCCTGGGGCGGTGGTAGGTGATTTCTTGAGCATCGCACGCAATATCTCAGCTGTGATTGTCCTTTCTTCGTCTGTCCCGACCCCCTCGCACAACTGAGAGAGTTTCGTCGTGGTCCTCTGTCTGGCGGGCTCGTCTTTCTGGTCAGTCTGCTCTATGTAGCGTGCAAGAAGGGCCTTACCTTTATCCGCACCCGACTTTTTCCATGCGAGATCTGTGCCTTGAAAGTCTAGAATACCCCTACGTTGTGCGGCGCCGTTCATGCTCTTATGGAGGCGCCAGAATGTCGTAAGAGATCGCTCGGAGCACACCTTCCTGCAGAACTCGTCCCATTTCTCGGCCTTGGCCTCTTTGGTGCAGGATTTGAAAAAAGTCGTCGTCCTATCGACCTCAGTCTTCAGGTTCGCCAATTCAACCTGTGGCATGTTAGCCTTTCTGGCCTTTTGCCAGTCTTTGACAGCCTGCCTCTTTCCCAGCCATGCCTTCTCGACCTCTCCATTCCACCATGGTGGCTGCAACCATCTTTCTTGTCTCCTGCGGGAGGAAGTTAGTTTTCTTCTTCTGATCTTGCTTATGGCGTCTTGACCAGTGTTGTCGTACGGGAAGGCATTTGTCTTGTTTCTTTGACTCATGGCCCCGTATTTCTTGATCAGGATGACACAAGGGTAGTGGTCACTATCGTGGTATCCCAGTGTGCCCCACCGGCACCTTGGTGCGATGGTGGGCGACACCAGAGCCAAGTCAATGACGCTGTCAGAGAATGCGCCTTACTTAAAGCGTATATAACCGCCCTGTATTGACTTACTATGCCCATCGCTACTAGCATACTAATGCTATATAGGGTGTATTTTTAATGACTGTACAGTGTTTGAACATATTGCCGGTCCAAGTTTTGTATTCACCCTCTGTAAATTTCATGCAACATAATAGGTACATAGACAACTTGGACTGGCAATATTTTCAACCACTGCACAGTCATTAAAATTAAAGCCTGTGTTCTTTTTTTTTTCCTTTTTGTTTTGACAATTTGTCCATGAGTCGATGTGACATCAAGCTTATTGAGCTTGCTTACCAACTGAGGGGTCCAGATTTCCCACCAGCAGGGGTAATAATTGTTTCCTCAGATAGTGCCACCCTGGGTGGACACAAACTCATAAAATGCATCCCAAATAGTTTTCAAAATGTGGTGGAGAGTTTATGGGAAGGTATGGCAAGTACGGAAAATAACTAGTCACCTCAACTTACTGTGTCATCGACAAGAATATGTGAAGACCTACCAGTTCAAACACTAAAGGCAGTATTTGACATAATCACTATCATCTAGTGCCTTGCTGGCTGGCCTGGGCGATCATGCCTTTCAATAAATTGCTATCTCCGACGGCAATGATCAGTTTGTGTGTTAACTCCCTTCCGTGCCATGACACAGGACTGTCAAGAATATTCTCCCGCTATATTCCTCTAACTCTCCGCAAATCTATTTCTTTCTTTTTTTCTATTTGACATAGTACTGTTTTTTTCCTCTTTACAAATAGAAAGCATTTTACCGCATGTGTCTGGAAACTTGCCATATTGAAAGACTATAGTGTTACATTGTGCTTCCAAAATGGCATAATAGCTACAACCCATGACGGTAACGAATTTGACAGATCAGACCAATTCGCGGGGTAAATGTAATTAGAACACAAAGTTAATCAAATTATTATATATGTGTGCATGTGTCTGCGCGTGGGTATGTACATGTTTTATGTGTAATAGACTCTTCGCTCATACAGGCATTGGACTTGACAATGTTTTATGTTTTAAAACTGACATGTAAAAAGTAACAATATACTCTATAGGAGAATATTGGGAGCATAGGTGGTGTAGTGCTAAACAGTCGTCTATCGACATGCACGTCATGGGTTCGATCCGCAGCTGGACGAATTCGAATTAATAATAGACATGGGCTGCCAGGACAACCCAGCTTAAAATTGGTACCAATAATGTCTTGGGAAAATAATAGTGCCGACGTTATGTGGCCATTGTAATAACGTTTTCTAGTTTGCTTTTTAATTATGCAACTTACATAGTTAGATACCTCTTGAAAACACACATCCAACGGTACTTTATTCAGGTGTTGAACCCTTTCCTGTCACCAATGGAGTGAAGCAAGGATGTGTCCTGGCACCAACACTGTTCAGCCTCATGTTTTCAGCCATGTTGATGAATGCCTTCGAGAACGACAACATTGGAATAGATATCAACTACCGTATGGATGGAAAGTTATTAAATCTCAGAAGGCTGAAAGCTAAAACCAAAATTAACAGCAACACCGTCAGAGAGCTCCCGTTTGCTGATGATTGCGCTCTGTACGCCAACTCAGAGGCGGACATGCAACATAATGTTTCAGCTTTCTCACATGCCTGTGCCAATTTTGGGCTCAATATCAACTTGGAGAAGATTGTAGTAATGTACCAGCCAGCTCCAGGGAATAATCACACTGTGCCGAATATCAAAGTGAATTATCATAGACTAAGTGTTGTGGACAAATTAACATATCTTGGCAGCACTGTGTCACAAGCTGCCACAATTGATGACGAAGTGAATGCAAGAATCTCCAAGGCCAGTGCGGTCTTTGCCAGACTGTACAAGAGTGTATGGGACAGAACTGGAATAAGCCTGCAAACAAAGCTAAAAGTCTACAAAGCAGTTGTATTATCCACACTGCTATATGCTTGTGAAACCTAGACTGTTTATCAGCGACATGCTAGGAAATTAAACCACTCCCACACAGTCTGCCTAAGGAAGCTACTGAAGATTAAATGACAAGACAAGATTCCAGACACTGAAGTCCTAGAAAGAGCGTCCATGCCCAGTATCCACACTCTACTGATGAAGAATCAGATTCGCTGGGCTGGCCACTTGACTCGCATGCCAGATCACAAGCTCCCTAAACGATTTTTTTTACAGCGAACTGCGTTCTGGTCAACGCTCCCAAGGTGGCCAGAGGAAATGCTTTAAAGACACTCTGAAAATCTCACTGAATGCTTTTGGAATTCATCATGACACCTGGGAGGCTGCAGCCAGAGACCGACATTCGTGGCGTGCATCATTACGCAAGGGTGCAGTCATATGTGAGGCAACCAGGACTGCAAGAGCTGTGAAGAAAAGGCAGGACAGAAAAACCACTGCAGGAAATCCTCCTCCAGAAACGTCAAGCATTCTTTGCCCACATTGTCAAAGAACATTTCGAGCCAAAATAGGCCTTATCAGTCATCTTAGAACCCACGGCTCCATACCTTCAACACCACTGGATGAAATGAATGGTCATCATCATTCTTGATGGAAAAACAACATTCAAGTCTGTAGGTCAATTCTAAGCCGAAATATTAATGAGTGTATGACAGCTTATCATTTAATATGTACAAAGAGGAAAATACGAGTTTAGCACTTGGGAAAAGTGTGAACTACATACTCACACCACTGTTGGTAACACAGACGCTCAACGGAGATTAAAACTGCAGATGTAACTAAGGGAAAGATAACTGCTTCATATATATATATATATATATATATATATATATATATATATATATATATATATATATATATACAGACAGACAGATAGTCGGGAACGGAAGCTTATTTGACTACTTATATGAATTAAATGGCATGCTCCCCACCAGGGACTGGGTGAAGCCGGGCCGGGTCAGACAGTCAGACAGACAGACAGACAGACAGATAGTCGGGAACGGGAGAGCTTATATGACTACTTATATGAATTAAATGAGATGCTCCCCACCAGGGACTGGGTGAAGCCGGGCCGGGTCAGCCAGACAGACAGACAAACAAGCAGACAGACAGACTGATAGATAGATAGATCCCCTCCAGGGCCTGGGCAAAGCCGGGCCGGGTCAGCTACCAGGCCCTGGAGGGGATCTATCTATCTATCAGTCTGTCTGTCTGCTTGTTTGTCTGTCTGTCTGGCTGACCCGGCCCGGCTTCACCCAGTCCGGAGCATCTCATTTAATTCATATAAGTAGTCATATAAGCTCTCCCGTTCCCGACTATCTGTCTGTCTGTCGGTCTGTCAGTCTGTCTGACCCGGCCCGGCTTCACCCAGTCCCTGGTGGGGAGCATGCCATTTAATTCATATAAGTAGTCAAATAAGCTTCCGTTCCCGACTATCTGTCTGTCTGTCGGTCTGTCAGTCTATCTGACCCGGCCCGGCTTCACCCAGTCCCTGGTGGGAACATCTCATTTAATTCATATAAGTAGTCATATAAGCTCTCCCGTTCCCGACTATCTGTCTATCTGTCTGTCTGTCTGTCTGACCCGGCCCGGCTTCACCCAGTCCCTGGTGGGGAGCATCTCATTTAATTCATATACGTAGTCATATAAGCTCTCCCATTCCCGACTGTCTGTTTGTCTGTCTATCTGTCTGTCTATCTGTCCCGGCCCGGCTTCACCCAGTCCCTGGTGGGGAGCATCTCATTTAATTCATATACGTAGTCATATAAGCTCTCCCGTTCCCGACTGTCTGTCTGTCTATCTGTCTGTCTGTCTGAACCGGCCCGGCTTCACCCAGTCCCTGGTGGGGAGTATGCCATTTAATTCATATAAGTAGTCAAATAAGCTTCCGTTCCCGACTATCTGTCTGTCTGTCTGTCTATCTATCTGACCCGGCGTGGTTTCGCCCAGCTCCTGGCGCACAGTAACTTAAAAGAATGTCCTTCCACACACCATTCATTATTTTTAATGAAAACTGTTTTTAATCACCGACATGACAGTTGATAAGTTCTTTAAGCAGAAAAAGATGTGTTACAATGTTATGCATTATGCATTATTTTTATGAAAACTTTGAAAATGCCTTAAAGATTATATCATTATTTATTATAACTCATATGCCTGAAAATAACTATAGACAAAGAGTTTAACAATAGTGCAAGTAAGTCCAACAATATGACTATAAAGTATATAGAAATGTTAATAAAAGTTATACCCCTTGAAATAACGTTTCTAGAGTGAAGTCCCCCTGCTATATAGAAATTATATAATGAAAAATGAAAAAGTAAATGTTATTAAATAAGTAGAAGATTTTACACTAAGAAACTATTATAGTCGGTTGCACAGGAATGAAAGGAAGACGTGTAGAAAATTTCATCTCAATCGGATGTACCGTTATCGAACGCATCCAATACATAGCTGACCACAAACACACCAAAACCACATACACTCTGTATAGCGTTGCCCAATTTTGACTAGAGACGTCGCCTTTAAAAGTTACCCACAAATAAACGATCCTGACCGTGTAGAGTGATGAAAAATTGCATTTAAATACTACAATGGATATTTAATGCAAAGATGTATTCATTGGCATTCAAGTCGCTTTGAATATTCTATAACAATATTAAATAATCATCGCTGACAAGAAAACAGCTATTTCCCGCCATTGAAATATCACATTACAGCACGCAATCTTCATCATTTTAGTTTGGGATGTGCCCTCCGGCTTTAATAGACAAAAATTACAAAATATAAATTAACATTGATGCTAAATCTAATAATACTTACTAGAACAAACACAGACATCTACATAAAACGTGATTTGTGGGTCTGCTACGTCTTAAAAAGGCACTCTGTATCTCTGTGTAGGAAACGGATTCCAGAAACACGGGATGTACAGAACGTAAAGCGTGGAGGGAAAACTATACAAGTTAATCGGTCACTTTTTTAACGCGATCTTGAAATAAACGGGGAATTTAACATTATAAGTTCGCGTAACCTGCTCAGATAGGAGACACAAATACAAGTAACCGAATGTCACCACAAAAATTGTTTCGGTTAAATTCGGGAAGTCTCGCTCGTAGTGTCTACGTAATAGTGACCACATCACCTACCGGTTTATACAGACCGCCAATTGGTTTATACAGACATGGGTGTGGCACTGAACGCCCGACGCGCCTTAAGACGTCAAAACGGCTCTTTTTTTCACATGACAATATAATAGAAAGTCAAATGGTTTGGTCATGTAACTAGCTTACCAACTAACATCATACCACACCAAGCAATGATGTTCAGACACAATGGGCGCAAAAGAAGATGCCGACCACGTAAACGATGGACACAGGAAATATCAGAGTTCATGGGAATCTCGATACATGAACTTAACTGGCACTCTTCCGCAGTTCATACTTGACCTGGACACCGCATAGTACAAGAAAACAAGATGAGATGACATGAGATATAATATAAATGATGTCTGCGTGAGTTAATGCTTTTGTTGACATGTTTGTTTCACTGTTCAGCTGCTATGTACTAGTCAAGTGCTGTATGCTGGTCAGCCTATTGGCATTCTTTTGGCAGGTATGGATGCTGTCGTTACTTATCTCTTTGTTGCATACACACAGATGTAATTTAATTATAATATGTCTCACTGTTGCATGCACACAATTATACTATAATTATAACATATCTCGTTGCTGCACCCACCTAACAGTGTTGTAATTATAATGTGTTGCATTGTTCCATCCACACTATTATAATTTAATTATAACAATCAATCAATCACGTGCCATACCGGAAAGCGTGGGCGGTCATGACTCGCCATTTCACTCGATCACCAGAGTCGTGGATTAGCTCAGTGTTCCTGTCTTGTCCATGCCATGTGGCCAAGCCATCCAGGTATTTTCCTCTCGGTCTTTTCCCTTCGATCTTGCAATTTGTCACTAAGTTCTCCAATCCATTTCTTCTTATAACATGTCAAAAAAGTTTTAACTGCCTACGCCTAATTTCTCTAATCAATTTACGATTGTCATTTGTCTCGTGTAGTACTTGGTCATTGGTTTTTCTGTCTGTCCATGGTATTCTTTGCATTTTCCTCAGAAACCACATTTATGCAGCCATCAGATGTTTTTCAGCCTGACTGCTTATTGTCCAAGCTTCACATCCATACAAAAGAACAGGCTGTATGTATCCCCTCAACACTCTTGTTCTCGTTTCAATTGACATATTTTTATTGGTCAGAATGTTTTTCATCTTGCTAACGGATGCTTTCGCCATGCCGATTCTTGCTCTAATCTCGTCAAGCCATCTCCCATCAGATGTTATGACTGTTCCAAGATAATTGTACCGATTCACTTGTTGAAGAATATTCCCATTTACTTGTACATTACATTGGTTTATTTCGTTCTTCCTAGTGACTACCATAACCTGTGTCTTTTTACAATTTAATTATAACCCCAGTTGCTCACTGTGTACAACAACAGCATCTCTGATTGTTGCAGATCTTGTGCATTGTCTGCAATCAATACAGTATCATCTGCATATCTAATGTTATTGATGTATCGTCCCCCAATGTTGATTCCATTTATATCTTTTACATTTCTGAAAATAGTTTCACTGATTAGGGAAAAAAGATGTGGAGACATTACACATCCCTGCCTAACACCTCTCTTAATAGGCTGATATTGTCCCACTTCATTATCAATCCTTATGGCAGCTTGTTGTTTCCAATATATGTTTTTAATAAGTCTAATGTCTTTCCCATCAATTTGTAGATCTGCAAGCATATCCACCAAGTTAACATGTCTAACTCTATCAAAAGCCTTTGTGTAGTCATTAAAGCAAAGATGAATATCCTTGTTTACTTCTATAGCACGTTTAATAACTGTTCACAACATATACACAGCATTTACTGTACCCTTTCCTTCTACAAACCCACATTGTTCTTCCCTATTTTAGGTTGTAGTTTCTTCCTCACTCTTTGCATGATAATTCGTAGCAAAATCTTTGTGATGTGACTCAATATTACAAATTGTTCTACGTTGATCACATTCCAAGGCTTCTGATTTCTTTGGGATTGCAATAAATACAGAGTTACATAATTCAGAAGGTATATCTCCAGTATCATATAATGTGTTCAGCAGTCTGGTGACTTGATCTATTCCATATTCTTCTAAAGCGTTAATCATTTCTGTTGTGATGTTATATGCACCGGGGGCCTTGCCACCTTTCATATGCTTAAGAACATTTCGAACCTCCATCTTAAAAATCGGCGGTCCTTCATTATTAAATCTAATATCATACTGTTCCTCTCTGTTATCATCATATAGGTTTTTCACATAATCTGTTCATACATGTAGAATCTGATATTTTTCTATTATGATTTTGCCATCTTTAGATTTTAGACAGCCTGCTGATGAACTTGTTCTTTTATTAGTAAGTTACTGAATTCTTTTGTGCACTAATTTTGGTATTTTGACTGTTGTGTTGATTTTCAATTTAAGTACTTTTCCTCAAGCCATGCTTCTTTTGCCTCCTTACATAATATTCTGATTAACTATAACATGTCTCATTAATTCATGCACACAGTAATAATGTAATTATAACATGTCTCATTGTTACATCCACACAATTGTAATGTAATTGTAAAATGTCTCATTGTTGTATCCACACAATTATAATGTAATCATAACATGTCTTATTGTTGCATCAACACATTTATAATGTCATTATAACATATCTCATTGCTGCATCCACACAATTATAATGTAATTATAAGACCTGCTCTTAACCATATGAAAACTGGCAAGACCCTGGGTACAGAAAACAGCACAATAGAAATGATAAATGCCTTAAAAGAATATGGAATAGACCATGTCACTAGACTGCTGAATGCAAATAATGAAATTGGAGATATACCTCCTGAATTATGTAATTCTATATTTATTGCAATTCCGAAGAAAACAGGAGCCTTGGAATCTGATCAACATCGAACAATTAGTATAACGAAGATTTTGCTTATAATTATCATGCAAAGAGATAGGGGAAAAATATAACCCCAAATAGGAGAAGAACAACGTGGGTTTGCAGAAGGCAAGGGTACAGTAAATGCTGTGTATATACTGAGCACGGTAACTGAGCGTTCTTAAGAAGTAAACATAGATCTATATCTTTGCTTTATTGACTACACAAAGGCTTTCGATAAAGTGGGACGTGTCGACATGATAAGGATGCTTGAAGGTCTACAAATTGATGGAAAAGACCTTAGAATTGTAAAAAAAATATATTGGAAACAATAAGCTGCCATCATAATTGATAATGATGTAGGTCAATATCAGTCTATTAAGAGAGGTGTGAGACAGGGATTTGTAATGTCTCCAGACTGTTTTTTTTTTTTCTGTACAGTGAAAATATTTTCAGAAATATAGAAGATATGGAAGGAATCAACATTGGGGGATGAAACATGAATAACATTTGATATGCAGATGATACAGTCTTGATTTCATACAGTGAACAGGACCTGCGACATTTAGTAGATGCGGTTGTTGCACTCAATGAGCAACTAGAGTTAGAATTGAACAGTAAGAAGACACAGATTATGGTCGTCACTGGGAAGAAGGAAATACCACAATGTGATATACGAGTAAATGGGCATATTCTTAAGCAAGTTAATTGGTACAGGTATCTCAGAACAGTGATACCATCTGATGGGAGATGCCATGAAGAGATTAGAACAAGAATTGCCCCGGCGAAGGTATAGTCTGTCCGGAAATTTATGCCGTCATTCAAGATCAATTATTTTGAAAACTATCTGTTGCATCGTTATGAAATTTTTCCAGCCGTCTTATATTTACCCCCACCCAAGGAATATGTCTTTGATAGGTCCCAAAACAACTTAAATCATTAAAAGCGGCATCATTCCTTTGATGTTTTGCTTAACAACTAGTGATTTCTTGTTAAAAATGTTATGTTTACGGTAATGAGGACCTGCAAATTCAGATGACAAACAAAGGCGTATCTGGATTCGTATGGGAGTGGGTGCAATCAAAGAAGTAGCTTACAGTCGACAGAATCGGCTGCATTGCACAGGGTTTTTATCCCATATGGCTCAGTTTCTTTCCGCAGCGCGGAAAGCGTCGCACAAAGCACGAACTCCGTAGCTCCAGCGACGACCCTCGGCAGTCTCCGAATAAAATGAATGATGCGGCCCGGACAGACAGACAGAAAGGTAGGTAGGTAGGCAGAAAGATAGGTTAGTGGATGGATGGCTGGCTGGCTGGCTGGCTGAGTGGGTGGATCGGTCGGTCGGTGGGTCGGTCGGTCGGTGGGTGGGTGGGTGGGTCGGCAGGCAGGCAGGCAGGCAGACAGACAGATAGATTAGATAGATAGATAGATAGATAGATAGATAGATAGATGGATAGATAGATAGATAGATAGATAGATAGATAGATAGATAGATAGATAGATAGATAGATAGATAGATAGATCGATATCGGTAGGTCGGTCGGTTAGTGGGTGGGTGGGCAGGCAGGCAGACAGACAGACAGACAGATAGATTAGATAGATAGGACAGACAGATAGATTAGATAGATTGATATCGGTAGGTCGGTCGGTCTGTCGGTGGGTGGGTGGTCGGGCCGGCAGGCAGGCAGATAGATAGATAAATAGATAGATAGATAGATAGATAGATCCATCCATCCATCATGTGCCATGCCGGTAAGCGTGGGCGGTCATGTTCTGCCATCTCACTCGATCAACAGAGTCGTGGATCAGTTCCGTGTTTCTGTCTCGATAGATAGATAGATATATAGATAGATAGATAGATAGATATCGGTAGGTCGGTCGGTTAATGGGTGGGTGGGCCGGCAGGCAGGCAGACAGACAGACAGATAGATTAGATAGATAGGACAGACAGATAGATTAGATAGATAGGACAGACAGATAGATTAGATTAGATTAGATAGATAGATAGATAGATAGATAGATAGATAGATAGATAGATAGATAGATAGATAGATAGATAGATAGATAGATAGATATCGGTAGGTCGGTCGGTCGGTCGGTCGGTTGGTGGGTGGGTGGGCCGGCAGGCAGGCAGTCAGACAGACAGACAGATAGATTAGATAGATAGATAAATAGATAGATAGATAGATAGATAGATAGATAGATAGATAGATAGATAGATAGATGGATAGATAGATAGATAGATATCTGTCGGTCGGTCGGTCGGTATGTGGGTGGGTGGGCCGGCAGGCAGGCAGAGAGACAGACAGACATACAGACAGACATACAGACAGACAGACAGACAGATAGATATATAGATAGATTGATTGATAGATAGATAGATAGATAGATAGATAGATAGATAGATAGATAGATAGATAGATAGATAGATAGATAGATAGATAGATAGATAGATAGATAGATATCGGTACGTCGGTCGGTTGGTCGGTGGGTGGGTGGGCCGGCAGGCAGGCAGGCAGACAGACAGACAGACAGACAGACAGACAGACAGATAGATAGATAGATATATTAGATAGATAGATAGATAGATAGATAGATAGATAGATAGATAGATAGATAGATAGATAGATAGATATCTGTCGGTCGGTCGGTCGGTCGGTATGTGGGTGGGTGCGCCGGCAGGCAGGCAGACAGACAGACATATAGATTAGATAGATTAGATAGATAGATAGATAGATAGATAGATAGATAGATAGATAGATAGATAGATAGATAGATAGACAGATAGACAGATAGATAGATAGATAGATAGATAGATAGATAGATATCTGTCGGTCGGTCGGTCGGTATGTGGGTGGGTGGGCCGGCAGGCAGGCAGGCAGACAGACAGACAGATAGATTAGATAGATTAGATAGATTAGATAGATAGATAGATAGATAGATAGATAGATAGATAGATAGATAGATAGATAGGTAGATAGATAGATAGAGATAGATAGATAGATATCGGTACGTCGGTCGGTTGGTCGGTGGGTGGGTGGGCCGACAGGCAGGCAGGCAGACAGGCAGACAGGCAGACAGACAGACAGACAGATAGATAGATAGATATATTAGATAGATAGATAGATAGATAGATAGATAGATAGATAGATAGATAGATAGATAGATAGATAGATAGATATCTGTCGGTCGGTCGGTCGTTCGGTATGTGGGTGGGTGCGCCGGCAGGCAGGCAGACAGACAGACATATAGATTAGATAGATTAGATAGATAGATATATAGATAGATAGATAGATAGATAGATAGATAGATAGATAGATAGATATCGGTACGTCGGTCGATCGGTCGGTGGGTGGGTGGGTGGGCCGGCAGGCAGACAGGCAGACAGACAGACAGACAGACAGATAGATAGATAGATAGATAGATAGATAGATAGATAGATAGATAGATAGAATAGATAGATAGATAGATAGATAGATAGATAGATAGATAGATAGATATCGGTAGGTCGGTGGGTCGGTGGGTAGGTGGATGGGTCAGCCGACCGGCAGACATTCAGACAGACAGACATTCAGACAGACATTCAGACAGACATTCAGACAGACAGACAGACAGACAGACAGACAGACAGACAGACAGACAGACAGACAGACAGACAGACAGACAGACAGATTGATTGATTGATTGATTGATTTCCACCAGAAACCGGGCCTTGTCAGCTAGTTTATTTATATAATCACGTTTCATGAAAGAACCCACATTTGGAGACGCCTCTGAATCTTCGCGCTGTTTGTTTGAAAACGAAAGTCACGTGAAAATTTTGAATAATTTGGGTCGAATCTTGGGGAAGCTGTAAAACTGTTAAAATCATGGTCGTAATCTTTAAGTCATAATTAATATACCGTATATAAGCTAACTTTAAAATCTGCTGTAAAATCTCCAGAACAAAAATTGTTTTGTTGGGTGGACATAATGATAACGTTATATACTAAATCTCATCATTTTATCTCAGCCCGTTACTGAGATATTGAATTTTATATTGAGGCAACCAAAAAAAAACACACTATAGTTGTCGTAAACCTATGGCTTGTGACAGAATGGAATATTACTAGTGATGCCCGAGCCGACCCAAACTGGTTGCAATGGAAATCAACAGACACAACGTTGTGATTACATTAACCTAATGTTTATTGCTTATAAGCGTTTGTTGCACACAGCATGAAGAAAAATCCCTATTCCAGAAACCCGCACAATCACTAACTACCGGCTAACCCTTCTACGTATTAATGTCTATCTAAAACAGCCCCGTAACTAAACTGGCTCTAACACCCGACCCTCTCTATCGCCATCTCAAACGCTGTCTAAATCAACAACAATCCCCTCTTCCGTCGTTTCCCTTCCACATCGCATGCACACCACGTCCACGCATGCGCCGAGCCGTGTGTACAGTAAACACGTAACAGGCCAGTAGCTGATGTGTTTTACATGTGTTATTGATTTAGTTTCGTGTACAATATGTGGCTGTGACAGTAGCCTTTTGCAAGATGAAGAACATACTGAGCAATAAAAAGATATCAATTGAAACGAGGAAAAGAGTGTTGAAGTGCTACATAGAACCTGTACTTTTGTATGGATTTGAAGCGTGAGTCAAGCTGAAAAACACCTGATGGCTGTGAAAATGTGGTTTCAGGGCAAAATGCAAAGAATACCATGGACAGACAGAAAAAGAAATGAACGAGTCCTTCAAGAAACAAATGAAGATCGTAGACTGATTAGAGACACTAAACGTAGACAGTCAAAATTATTTAGGCATGTTATAAGAAGAAATTACTTGGAAAACGTAGTGACAACTGGCAAGATCGAAGGGAAGAGACCCAGGGGAAGACCGAGAAGTAAATACCTGGATGGCTTGGCCACGTGACTTGGTTGAAACAGGAACACGGAGCTGATCCACGACTCTGGTGGTCGAGTGAGATGGCAAAACATAACCGCCCACTCTTATCGGCACGGCACATAATGGATGGATGGAACACATCTCATTGTTGCATCCACACAATTAAACGTAATTATAACATGTTTTATTAATGCATGCACATAATTACAATGTAATATATAAAACGTACCATTGATGCATGAACACCTTTGCTAATCAAATTTACTATTGGAAACCATTGTTTTTCATGTGACATATAATTTGAACGTTTGTGTGTTTCAATTACTCAGAGGATGAGGTTACCGCTCAGAGTTCCAGATACGGGGTCCAGATTAAATACACTGACATCCAGCCGGCCCTGACAGACGTGGAAGAGGCCATTCAGGAGAAATCGTTCTTCTCCAAAGTTGGCCCAATTACTAGAGGCAACGCGACAGGTCAGTGCGTGTCATTGTCACACTGGACCCTATTTTCAGATATATCAATCTTTAAACAACTGTGTTAGCTAAGTTGATAGCGAACTCCGATAGTAATGCCATAAGCCTGGGCTCCTCGCTTGCCAATATGAGGGAAGGATTGGTCACTGATTTCTGGTTGCTTCCAGACCTACAAAGCGTGACGGCGTTATCATATCACAGGCTCATGGCAGGAAACTGCGATGGGACAGTTTGTTTCTATACACAACTGTACAAGTCATTGTCTCTGCTCTATTGCTTTCCCTCTTGCCTACCAACCCAGTGGGCATGTGTTTGTGTCCTAGTCAAAGCGACGAATTTCTAAACATTAAATGAACTCCGAGGGGGATCCCGCGTACAAGGGGTACTAAGATATGTCTTCTTCTTCTTCTTCTTCAGCATTCCGAGCAATTGAGGTTCTTTGCTGCAGATACAAGCCGCCTCTATTCGTCTCTCTGGTTGACCTTCTCTTGCCAGTCGCTGATTCCAAATGCTTGTAGGTCTGTATGTATATTATCTCTCCACAGTCTTCTTGGTCTACCTCGGGGTCTACGGTCATTTATTTCTTGAGTGTAATCGAGTTTTGTTTCCCTATTATCTTCCATTCTTTCTACTTGCCCCAGCCATTGCAGTCTATTAGCCTTCATGATACCAATGATTAGCGGGGACTTAAACAGATCATAAATATTTTTGTTGCTTCTTCTTTTCCACTCTCCACTTTGTGTATCCCTAATGGCCCAAAGATGCGTCTTAAGATTTTGTTCTCAAAGGTTTGTAACAAGGCTTCGTCTCCTTTCGTTGTACTCCAGGATTCAGAGCCATACAGCACAACTGGTCTGATCAGTGTTTTGTATATTTTGATCTTGGTGTTACGAGATAGCGCATTTGATTTTTGAAGATGTTGTAATGTATGGTATATCTTATTTCCAGAGTTAATTCTAGCTTGTATTTCTTCCCTTATTATGTTGGAGCAGTTGAAGATTGTACCCAGGTATTTGTATGTTTCCGTTCTTTTAATGGTCATATTATCTATTTGTATGTAGCCAGAGTTTTTAGCCGTTCCTTTTCTTGAAACTACCATATATTCTGTCTTATCTTGGTTGATTACCAGCCCCATCTGTTGAGCTTTTTCCGTTAAGTGAGTCAATATTTCCGAAGTCTTTTGTTCATTTTCTCCTATAATATCTAATCATCTGCATAACCAAGAAGTCTGGATGTTCCTCCAATAGCACATTCCTCCTTTACCTTCCTTACAGCTTTCTCTAGAGCCAGATTGAAAAGGAGCGGCGATAGTGCATGACCCTGTTTCAATCCAGATGTTATTTGGAAAGGGTCTGATTTCCTGCCTTTATATGTTACTATATTATTTATATCACCCAAAGATTGTCTATTCTTTTGCACATAATTTTTACAAGACATCGCTGTCAACACCAGCAAGTTTACTGCTGTTTGTTGATGTTTTGGCAAGCTTACGTTCAGTAGTTTGCCATTGATTTCTAAACCCGGCTCCCATACCAATTCGCTAAATTCCAGCGCAAAGCGGTCTGCTGCCTATTCCGTCGCAGCTGTGTTTCGAATCGCGTCCGTAAGACCTTCGCAACGGAGGCAGATTGTCTATTAGTCTATGAAAATATGGCGCCAGCACCAATGCGGCTCAAGTGGTGGAAATTGGTCCAGTATTTTTTTAATACGAAAGGTTAACACGCACGATTACTGTGTTATCTTTTAATAAATTGTGTTAACGTATTGCACCACTTAAATATCTCAGGTGTCGTTAATCTAATGTACAAACTGGTATGGGAGCTGCATAGGCATAGTGAATAGTGCGTTCTTCTGCGTAGAAAATAGCCCCGATGTAACAACATTGGCCCGGATATCACTTGTTGTAGATACTTTACATTTTGGGTTATAGATTAACTTCTGTCTCATATTACTCGTTGCCACCGGGACGGTGCCCGGACGCTAACTTCCTATCTGACTAACTTAGGATACACACAGACAACTACCTGACTATAATACAACAATAACAAGACAGGTAACTTAAGAATCTTCAATAAAGATTCAGATTATGAACAGACATTCTGGTACTAGACAGACAGAAACATTGAGTTTGGAGAGAGTAGTCTGGAGGACAGTCTCTTCATTCCATCCGTCTTGTCAGTATTATGGTGTGGAAGTGGTGTAGACACAGATGGTATGATAACATTCAGCTGATCCTCCTTGAACTCGTGAAACTTCTCTGGGCTGGAGCCTAGTCAGGATCAACGTTCTTTAGGCCGTGTTGGATGTTTAGTTGATGGCTCAACCCCAAAGAGATAAAGGATCATCAGTTCCTTTATCTGCTTGTGATCCTGCCCGTTATAATTAATTTAGCTGTTACAGGCTCAATTATTTGAGACCATTAAATAGAGTTTTGGAGAACCAAGGAATACATCCAGGAAAACAATGAAATTTTTACTGAGTATCCCGAATATCCTTAGAGTGGTTCCTTGCCTCTCCTCTACCAACTAAATAATTAATCTAGGGTGATTACGTACAACAATTTTACTATGACAAGAGAAATTTCAAAAGAGAAAATAACCCGTAATTGTCATCATTTATTATATACTAGCTGACACGGCCCGGCTTCGCCCAGACTCTGGTGGGGAGCATCTCATTTAATTCATATAAGTAGTCATATAAGCTCCCGTTCCCGACTGTCTGTCTGTCTGTCTGTCTATCTATCTGTCTGTCTGTCTGTCTGTCTGTCTGTCTGACCCGGCCCAGCCCATGGTGGAGAGCATCTCATTTAAATCATATAAGTAGTCATATAAGATCCCGTTCCCGACTATCTGTATGTCTGTCTGTCTTGGGTAAATGGAGGAGGGAGGAGGAAGAGGGAGGTGGAGGAGGGAAGAGGAGGGAGGAGGAGGGAGGAGGAGACAGGAGGAATAGGAGGGAGGAGGAGGGATTAGGAAGAGGAGGGAGGAGTAGGGTGGAGGAGGAGGGGGAGGAGGAGGGAGAAGGAGGGAGGAGGAGATCGCAGGAGGAGGAGGAGGAGGAGAGGGAGGAGGAGGAGGGAGAGGGAGGAGGAGGAGAGAGTAGGCGGAGGGAGGAGGCGGAGGGAGCAGGAAGAGGGAGGAAGAGGGAGGAGAAGGAGGAGGGAGGAGTAGAGAGCGGGAGGAGGGAGGAGGCGGAGGGAGGAAGAGGGAGGAGGAAGAGGGAGAAGGAGGAGGGAGGAGAAGGAGGGAAGAGGATGAGAGGGAGGAGGAGGAAGAGGGAGGAGGAGGAATGTGAAGGGAGGAGGAGGGAGGAGGTAGAGGGAGGAGGAGGAGGAGGGAGGAGGATAGAGGAGGAGGAGGGATGAGGAGGAATGTGAAGGGAGGAGGAGGGAGGAGGTAGAGAGAGGAGGAGGAGGGAGGAGGAGAATGGAGGAGGAGGAGGAGGGGGAGGAGGGGGAGGAGGAGGGAGGAAGAAGGAGGAGGGAGGAAGACGGATGAGGGGGAGGAGAGAGGGGTAGGAGGGGGAGGAGGAGAAGGGAGGAGGAGGAGGGAGCAGGAGGAAGGAGGAGGGAGGAGGAGGAGGAAGAGGGAGGAGGAGGGAGGAGGAAGAGAGAGGAGGGAGGAGGAAGAGAGAGGAGGGAGGAGGAAGAGAGAGGAGGGAGGAGGAGAGAGGAGGAGGAGGGAGGAGGAGGAGTAGGGATGAATAGGAGGGAGGAGAAGGGAGGAGGAGGGATTAAGAGAAAGAGGGGGGAAAGGGGAGAAGGAGGAGGGAGGAGGAGGAGGAAGAGGGATGAGGAGGGAGGAGGGAGGACGAGGAGGGAGGATGGTGAAGGAGGAGGAGGAGGAGGGAGGAGGGTGAAGGAGGAGGAGGAGGGGGAGGAGGGAGGGGGAGGAGGAGGGAGAAGGAGGAGGAGGGAGGAGGAGAACGTAGGTGGGGGAGGATGAGAAGGGAGAGGGAGGAGGAGGAGAGAGGAGGAGGGAGGAGGTGGAGGGAGAAGGAGGAGGGAGGAAGAGGTAGAAGGAGGAGGGAGAAGGAGGGAGGAGGAGACAGGAGGAATAGGAGGGAGGAGGAGGGATTAGGAAGAGGAGGGAGGAGTAGGGTGGAGGAGGAGGGGGAGGAGGAGGGAGGAGGAAGAGGGAGAAGGAGGGAGGAGGAGAGAGGAGGAGGAGGAGGAGGAGAAGGGAGTAGGAGGAGGGAGAGAGAGTAGGCGGAGGGAGGAGGCGGAGGGAGCAGGAAGAGGGAGGAGAAGGAGGAGGAAGGAGGAGTAGAGAGTGGGAGGAGGGAGGAGGCGGAGGGAGGAGGAAGAGGGAGAAGGGAGGAGGAGGTAGTAGGATGATTGATTGCCATCCCACCAGGTTAATATGTTATCGCGGACCTCAGAGAGAAGTGTCTATGTAGAAGACCATTTCCTGGACGTACGTATTTTGGGAGGGGGAGGAGGGAGGAGGGAGGAGGAGGAAGAAGAAAAAAAAACTACGACAGTTGGCATCTCTGGAATGAAAGGAAGGCGTGTAGAAAATTTCATCTCAATCGGATGGGCCGTTCGCGAGCGTATAAAGGACATACGGAGATACATAAATACATACGCACATCCTTTTTTATATATAAGATAAATGGAGCTATTGATTATACACGTAATAAAATACAACAATCAATGCAGTACAATTACAAGATTATTTACATAGCCATCTCTATCTAATTATCTATCTCCTGGCTGTGCCACTGTATCATACATTGTCCTCAGTGCTGTATCCGTTCTTAATTAAAATTATTTGGCCTCTTCTGCTGGCCTATTTATAATCTGTGGA
This sequence comes from Cepaea hortensis, assembly GCA_963921405.1. NCBI lineage: Eukaryota > Metazoa > Mollusca > Gastropoda > Stylommatophora > Helicidae > Cepaea > Cepaea hortensis. The sequence continues at coordinate 149,716,456 of OY992876.1, read as the reverse complement.
AACAAACTGGGTACACCCTGGTTGGTCTCCCATCCAGTTCTTGGATCTCGGTAACACTCAGTCAGTGTAGACTATGTTCTTGGGTGTTCTTTTTTTTTTGTTTTGTTTCGCGGTTAGATTTATTATGACTCACTGCTTTTCTCACCGATTTACCTAGACTAAAGGATATGTGATACCTGTCCTGGAAGGATGGAGAAAATTTGCAGGAAGTTTCTGTGGAATAGTATTTGGCCTCACTATCTCAGCTGCCTCACTCAGTTAAGTGGCTACTGCATTCAGTCACGCTGCTACTACTACTACTACATTCACAAAGTCAGGTCTGGATCTATCTGAGTATGACCACTACCTGAAATTTCAGCATCAATCATAAATCTAAAGATACCATCAATATGAACATCAGAACTGAAATGCTCTATATTTTTCCAAGAAAATCAAAAAGAAAATACCTAAAAGAATTGTGATCCTAGGAAAATAAACAGTGGAAGGTGAAGAGTCTTGGTGCTCGCAAATAGTTATCCACAACATAATTGGTTGCTCTCCATTCATTCTTCGATTATATGGGTTCAAGATTTAGACTAGCAGATGTGCAGTTCCATCTTCACCTATGCCTGTCCTCATGGTTTCCAGGTTGAGTAATACCTTGATTGATTTGGAATTGACAACTATGTTTCCTATCCTATTCTGTACCTAGTCAATTCTCTTCATCTTCTTCTATTCAAGAAAAAGGGTCTCATACAATAAGGGCTTGAAAAATCATTCCCCATTGTAATGAGTGTTTGTTTATAGGCAATATAAGTACATCATGACATCCATTTTGGTATAGTATTCAGGTGAATTCTTTTCAAAACAAACGTTTCAAGGCGAGTATATTCCCTCCTGTTCATCGTGTGTATACTAAGATTGTACTTCACTTATCATCATCATCATGCTCATTATATCATCATCATCATCATCATCATCATCATCATCATCATCATCATCATCATCATCATCATCATCATCATCATCACCATCATCATCATCATCATCATCATCAATATCATTATATCATTATATCATCATCATTATCATTATTATCATCATCATCATTATCATTACATCTTCATTATCATTATATCATTATCATCATGATCATTATCATTACATTAATCAGGACACTAACCTATATGTTGTAACATGAGTGATCAATAATAAAATGGGGTTTTGCTTAAGATACAAAACCAGATACTTGTAGTATACGTAATGTAATAATATGGATTGTGTCGTGCTTAGTGCACAAAACCAGATGAAGGTCCAATAAGTGATATATGATACAGAGTTTTTTCATGCGTCAGAGTACACTAATTGATTAATTAGTATTTTGGGTTATGCATATATATATATATATATATATATATATATATATATATATATATATATATATATATATATATATATATATATATATATATATATGCAACATATTCTCTGTTGATATACAGGACATTGCAATAAAAGTTGCCTTCTATCATGAGATTGATTGTTCGCTTATACCCTTCTCAGCATTTACTCATTCTCAGACATAATATTTATATTATGGAATGGATGATAATTTCACTCAGTCTTCAGACACATTCATATCTGTATGGACGACAATCATGCATATGTGTGTGCTTTACACAGAATACATTCACAGATTCAATCACAATGGCATTACAATGAAAGCTCATCATTCCACAATCCTTCATCAGAAATTATAATATTTTCCTGGATGACATTTAGTCATTCCTACTGATGTATTCTTTTCAAATGATACATTCACATCTGTTTAAAAATAATGAAATCACACATGAATCCTCACAGACATGTTCTCAGCAATGACATAGATTTATGTAATCATTTGACATAATTATGAGATTCTCAAAGTATACTTTTTCAGGTGTAGCAATAATAAAAATACACGTGGACCCCCATATGCTCTCATAGAATTATGTGATATACTAAATCTACATTCAAGCATTATAAATCTTAACCATTCTAGCATGTCTGTTGACTAAGTATTATTATGTGGCACAAATATTAATTCCACATGTTTACAATATTGAAAATACATTTGACTTACCACATTGGTGCTTTCACCCAACACACACAATTTTTATCCCTATAGGAATATATTTGGTTCTCATGTGTTTATGAAATACCAGAAAACTATTTGTTTGTCCATGTGCTCTTGTCAAAAAAAAATCTACTTGACTAATGTGCTCATGTAATTAAAAATATTTGACTATTACACATTACAGTAATTCCTCTATCAGTGTTGGCACATGTAAACTAGTTTCCTTAACTCTTAAGTTAATCACCAATCCTAAATCACTACTGATTGAGTTGAACTACGTAAGGATAAAATGTACAACTTCAGTTTAATGCTTAACATTAATGAATTTGTTTACTAGAAGAAAAGGAAACTCACTAGGTTTTCTTAATGTTTATCTTTTTGATTGATTGGTGATTGATTTAGGAACCGAAAACACAGCAATCGGGACATTCCCATAAGCGCCCCGTCCCCATCCTTAGCAGCCGGCGAAGAGTTCCAACACTAATAGTTCCAGTAGCAATCTGATTATATGTCCGTCTCGCCTTTCCTCTGAGCTTCGAGCATTGGCCAGATCCCCTTGTCACACCTCGCTGCCGCATTCTTACCAGACTATGATGATCCATTTGCTCCTACGAGGTGCACACGCGTTCCTACAAGGCCGCAACCACGTCTGTCCTGCCATGCACCAACACCCCACCAAGTCTCTCCGAGCCAGCCAATCTGTCCACCCGCCCACTCCCCAGCACACTGGCATACCCCGGAGAAAAGATCCAGGTGATGCTTGCCACCAGATACCTCCGAAGCAAGCCACTCTGTCTGTGACTATGATAACTGAATATATTATTTAGTTTCACTAAATTAATTTCTTAAGAACTAACGACGTGGGTTTACAACATGTTTTGACTTACCAACTCTTCTCCTGGGAAAAAGGCTCACAGGCTAAACTTAACGAATATAAAATATAGTATTGTTTACCTCATTCTTTGGAATGGCTCCAATCACCACATGCAGACAACAAGATGTAAGGACTCGATTTGGCTTGTTTCCAACACTAGTGGCTGCTTGGTTTCTTGTCCTACTATTCTCACTATAATTAACTTTCTAAAGTGCTTGTAGCGAGTAGAGCTACCAAATTCCGCAGACACAGTCGCCTTTCTTGTAGTTACAACTTGTTTGTGGCAAGTGAGACTCTGGGGCCGGTTGTTGCTGTTTTTAATCTTAGATTTTCCGTTCCCAGTTTTTGGTTGGATGTTGTTGTTGCTTCCTATTGTCGTAAATTTTGGGATTTTCCGTAGATGAACAAAATATCATGGTTTTTGTGTTAATAATCCACTGTTGCATGGGAAATATTTACAGCACTGTTACAGATTGTGAAAAAATACACCACAGGCCGCATGGCTGTTTGTCCGACCAGACTGTAATCTGCCCATACAGATAGCTTTGTCATCTAGGTGTCGTCAGAGTACATCAGGTTGATGGCCCAGACTTCTTGTATATGTTGACTAGAGATGATTATTCTCCTCAGCGGCACATCAATCAAAACAGGTAAAACAGTAAAACAAAAGATGTTCCTGTAAGTAAGGAGAGACCCGGTGTACACATCCATCTCACCTGTTATTAATACATCACAACATTATCATATAATGACATCGGGTGGTCAGCTTCTTCAGCCTCAGAACACTTCCATGGGTCTGACTTCAGACATATCTCTAATAGACCTGGGTAGGTCAGCAAGATAATAGACTCCCATACCTCTGGTTAATTATCATAGCAAGGATAGCCTCTCTGGCAACCACCGTCTATTACATCAGAAATAGGATATAAGTATCAGGGTAACAGGTACACGAATTTCCCATACTGGCCACGGTTGCTTGAAAATGTCCACCTGCGCTGGTAAACTTTTCTTAAAAATCTAAATAAGGATAGACAAATAAAAGAAGAGTGTATTCTTGTGTCTGTCGTTTTCCTATTCCTCTCCTATGGTACATGATTAGTCTGGTATTACATACAACAGACCTTCAGTTTGGCTTTCCTTGTCAGCCCAGATAAGTGTAGATTAACATTCAGAACATCCTGTTCCAATATTATTACAGGGATTATAATCATTAGACAAGCCTGACCAGATTATTCCTCTGTTATCAAAAGAGGTAATGCATCAAACTAAACGGAAATTATAAAGCAAGAAGTGTGTGTGCCTCGTTTACGTACTTCAAAGTTAGGTAACCCTAATAGGTGTAAAGAGATTTGTAACTCCATTCCATACGTCTAGTTTGATAAAACCCGTCCTGGGTCGATTTCGCTTCATAGCTTATAGTCCTTCTATATTTCCATTAGACGTTAAACAGCCGTCATGGCTCTTGCGCGTCACCTGATGATGATTAAAAAAGTGCTTATTTCAAACCCAGCCTTGATGGTAATCAAATTGTAGCTCTCTGCAAGAGAAATACTTATTTACAAACAGTACTCTCATATAAGAGAAAATGGATTGACGACAACAAAGACTTAGTACAACCACACGGAATGACACTATCCGGTGCCGCCCACCGGGCGCTGGAACGCAAATTATTCCTCTCCATGACGCTTGACAGCAGAAGTGGAAGATGATGATGATGACTTTCATATAACACTTCTTCCTTGGACTAGGTATCGAAATCAATTGTCAACTTGCCTCACCCAGACTGACCACAGAACTGGTTCAAGATGTTTAATTATTTCCCTTTTCGGCTGGACATACACTGCTTATCTGGGTCACAACACAGCCTTGTGAGTATACTGGCTGAGTCGCTAGCTGAAATATATGCCAGACGCACTCAATCGATACAACTTTAAATAGCATTTACCTTTCACGTAGGAATTATTCTGCCACAGAGAAATATAGAATCAAGAGGACCACCACTGCAGATCATTATCTGGATCTTCACTTGATATAACTTGCAGTATAGGGTATCTGCGCCTCAAAGATAGAATATCACCAGATTCAACATGATCTCATGTGTAGATCATTATCTGGATCTCCAGACATTGTACTGAATACACTGAAGTAGAGACGACCTTTCCGTCTCAAAGATCAACTGTGAATGACGTTTCTAACCCCCTCCTGAAGTGTGGTCAATCGGCTCACGTGGCCTATCGAACTTTCCAGAAGTTCTCCCACGCAGAAGTGACCATTCACATATCCCGAGATTTTCAGAGCTCTACATGTTCACGTAGAATTTTCGACGCACTTTAAAGGTCTGGCGTGATATTTCTCGGGACAGTGAAGTTCACTTAACCTTTGCTACAACTTTCTCGAGAACCTAAAGATTGTCGAAGCTTCACTCTGACCCAGAAATATACACATACACTCTACAATGCTGTACGCCCACCAACATGGGGTCAGTCATAGTGGGGAAGTTGATGACCACTCTGATGTCAAATTCCCGTTTGTTACACCCGGTTCAATCCACAACTGAATTCGAACTATTTTTCTTCCAACATTTACTGTTCTAGAGACGACTCTCCCTCATATAAATGTGTACCAGTAAAATTAAAGCATTTTCTGGGAATTTTCTGAGAAGGCGACGAGAAGGGGACCTGGCTACCGCACCTGGCCTAGTAAAGGTGGAGGTCTTAGACTTTCTACCTGAACGGATGTATATCCATCCATCCATCATGTGCCATGCCGATAAGCGTGGGCAGTCATGTTCTGCCATCTCACTCGATCACCAGAGTCGTGTATATACAATTTGACAAATGTTATCTTTTATTAGTATAAGAATATGAACTACTTCGGTTGGGGTTCATGTTAAACTGCCATATAGAACCTGTTTTGTGGTATGGCAGCAAATTTAGGAATGTAAATGAACACATTAGGGAGAACTTGAAAGCAACCGAGATGTGGTTCCTGAGACAAATGTTACTAATTCCTTGGACTGCCAAAGTAAGTAATATCGATTGCCTGAAAGATTCTTATAAAATTAAAACATTATTACAACAATATGAAAGAGGCAAACAGCATGTTTGGTCATTTGATGAGAAAAGAAGCACTGTAGAACATCGTGACAACTGGAAAGATCAGTGGGAAAAGAGGCTGGGGCAGACCAAGAGAAATAATGCTGGATGGACTGAGATGGTGGCATGGAGACATATCATCAACAGAGGTGATACAGAAGACCAAAGACCGGGATCTGTGGAGAGACATGAACGCCTACGCCAGATGACAGGGCACATGTTGATGATGAAGATGCCACATAGACTGATAATTCATTTACAATCTATAGATGTGTCAAAGGTTACAGAATTCTAAGCCTGTATGTACTTACTGAAATCTAAGCCTGTATGTACTTCAAAAAAACAAAACACAAACACATTGACACTTCAACTGTCTTTTCTGTTTGTTTGTATTTAACTGAGTAACGTGACGAGCACTAGAATCGGTAGTGGTTTTCTCCGCGTCTTTAACTTACGGAGTATGTTAGCCGGACGCTCAGAAAGCAATGGCAAATAACTGAGCATAATTTTGCCAAGAGATCAACAATCAGCTGAAAGATGCTGATGTTGACAGCGATGTCCTGTAAAGGATATGCAAACATATATATATTGCATTGTGAAAAGACAGAAATTATTGTCGTCTCTAAGAAGAAAGAAATACCTCATTGCAATATACCAGTAAATGAGAATATTCTTAAACAAGTGAATTGGTACAACTATCCCGGAACAGTCATAACATCTGATGAAAGGTGTCTTGAAGAGATCAGAACAAGAATCGAGATGGCAAAGCTAGCCTTTTACAAGATAGAAAACATACTGATCAATAACATGCTGCCAATTGCAGCAAGAAAAATAGTGTTAAAGTGCTATAGAGCCATACTGTTGTATGGATGTAAAACATAGAAAGTGAACAGGCACGCTGAAAACATCTAATGGCAGTGGAAACTTGGTTTCTGAGGAAATCGCAAATACAGACACTGATAAACAGAAAAGAAAAAAAAAACAATGAGAAAGTCTAGAAGAAACAAATGAAAACCGTAAACTGTTGGCGAAATTAGACGTAGACAGTCAAGATTATTAAGCACGCTATCTTCTTCTTCTGCTGCGTTCATCCGGAGAGTTTTTTTTTCGTTTTTTTTTTCCGGACGTGACTGCGTTGTGCCTGTTGTGCGTTCTTGCACCGTTAGGCCGACACATCCGACTTCTGCGGGCATTTGTTGACCGGGTTAACCTTCCAGGGGTTAAGCACGTTTTGAAAAGAAACAATCTGGAGAACTTGGTGGCAACTTGCAAGACTGAGGGTAAAAGAACAGGGGGAAGACAAAGAAGTAAATATCCTGATGGTTTGGCCACATGGCATAATCGAATCGAATTAACAGAATTGATCCACTTCTCTGATTATCGTGTGAAATGGCGCAACATGACCACCAACGCTTATCGGCATGGCACATGTTGATGAGGATGATCATGTTGTGTGCATAACTGGTGTTTACTCGAGATTACATAACGAGATACAGCAATATATATCAGGCAATAAATTGTGCAATATATTATTGTGCCATTAAAATTGACATTCACGGCAGGGAAACATTGTTTTTATGATATATATATATATATATATATATATATATATATATATATATATATATATATATATATATATATATATATTTCATTATTCATAATTTATACTCGTGTCTACAGCTGCCATGGCGACGCCCCACACAGAGTGAGTGGGATTATTTATATTTGAATAACGAAGACACAAACAATAGATTGCACGATTTATTGCCTGGCGTATTTTGCTGCATCTCGTCAGGTACATCCTGCAGAAATCACACAACGTAAAGTGAAATAACTAGATAAATCCTTCAATCTGAAATATACACATATTCGCATTGTAATGCCGATTGTCTACCACGGTAATTTTAAACTGACTAACATGTCTTTCTACTTGCACAAGGCCGGCTTACGCAGGTTGATCACTATGGCTTCAGCAAACCTTAACAACCGTCTATTCTGTGTGTTGAAAAACACACGAAAGGCACTGTCTCTTTCAACCACATGACCACTCTCGAGCAACCGATGAAGCAGGACTGTTCCGGTGTGTCGGCCTACCTGGGCTACCATCTTCTGTGTGTAGTATCTTGTCCACCCAGTTCGGAATGTGTTCCAACACCCTGTTATGAAACTGTCGCTCTATTCCACCTATGTGGATGACCTCGCACCTTCATGTAAATTAGTAAATAAATTTCGATTTGGTGTAAAAGCTAGTAGGCCTCTTTCAGTCCTGAAAGACTATAGAGTTGTGCCGCTTGGGAGGTACCTGGCAGCACCGCTGGTGACTCTATAGTCCAATGCGAGAGTGACAATCCCTGTCACAGTTTCCGCATCCGTAAGACGAGTCAAGTCCCGCAGTAAATGACTGCGTTTTAAGCCTGTGCCGCCTATCCTCAGTTTGTTGGATCAGGTTGCGCTCAAAGAGAACCTGTCCGTTTCTTACATCTCTTCTCCAGGAGCATCTGTCTTTTGCAACTCTTTCCCACGTGTCTGGATCTATTCCAAGGGTTTTTATATCTTGTTTACACACATGCCTATATCTCATTTGAGGTCTTCCGGTTGGCCTCTTTCCTGTGGCTAGTTCTCCGTATAGGAAATCTTTGGGAATACGTTCATCCTACATTCGAGATACGTGGCCCAGCCACCGGAGGCGTCTCTGCTTAAGGAGGGTGTGCACTGTGGTAATATCTGCTCTTTCAAGCACATGTTTGTTTGTTATGTGTTCTTTCCATGTTATGCCCAGGATACGTCTCAGACATCTCATGTGGAAGGAATTCAACTTCCTTTCCTGTCTTGAGTACAGGGTCCAGGATTCAGACCCATAGAGTAGTGTGCTAACAACACAAGCTTTATATAACTTGAGCTTGTGTACGCTCTGTTAGTCTATTATTCTTCCAAACTCTTTTAGCTAGCCTGGAAAATGTTGTGGCTGCCTTTCCAATGCTTCTATGATTTCTGTCTCTAATGCAAGATTATCTGATATTGTCGACCCCAAATACACAAACTCTTGGACGACCTTCAATTCGTAATTAGAAATTTTGATTGACGGAGGCGCACCAGCATCTTGTTCCATCACCTGTGTTTTATTTAGGCTAATGGTGAGCCCAAAGTCTTTGCAGGTGGCTGCAAAACGATCTATGATCCTTTGGAGCTCTTGTGCTGTATGAGTAGTAAGTGCTGCATCATCTGCAAAAAGTAGTTCTCTTACGCACCATGATCTTATTTTGGTCTTTGCCTTGAGTCTTGATGGGTTAAAGTGTTTGCCATCAGATCTTGTGTGGAGGTATATGCCTTAAGTGGCAGTCCCAAATGCCTGCCTTAAGAGAACAGGCGAAGAAGATACCAAAGAGTGTAGGAGCAAGCACGCAGCCCTGCTTTACACCGCTGCTGATGCTGAATGACTTGGATGTTGAGCCGTGAAATAAAATGGTTCCCTGCATGTTTTCGTGGAATGATTTCACGAGACTAAGAAGGGTGGGTGGACATCCAACATTTTCAAGGACCTTAAAAAGGCCGCTTCTGCTCACGAGGTCAAATGCCTTTGTGAGGTCGATGAAGGCAATATATAATGGCTTCCTCTGTTCTCTGCACTTCTCTTGGAGCTGCCGGAGTGAGAAAATCATATCGATGGTGGACCTGTTGGGTCTAAATCTGCACTGCGATTCGGGATAGATTCTTTCAGCAAGAATGTGTAATCTTTTAAGTATTACTCTGGCAAAAATCTTGCCTGTAATGCTGAGTAGGCAAATGCCGCGAAAGTTGTTGCAGTCGCTTCTGTCGCCTTTGTTTTTATAAAGGGCAACAATGTTTGCGTCTTTCATATCTTGTGGTACTGATTTTTCTTTCCAGTAGAGCTGAAATATTGCATACAGTTCTTGGATGATTGTTTCTTTGCTACATTTTAAAATTTCAGGTAGAATACTATCTTTTCCACGTGCCATGCCGGATTTGAGAAAGTCTAGTGCTTCGCTGATTTCTGTGAGGCAAGGTTCTTTATCCAGACAGTGTTACCATTTTAGTGCTTTTCGCACTAAATTTAGTGCTTTTTCAAGTCATTTAGTGCGAAAATGTTGCTTTTAGCGCGGCCGCGCGAATTTCGTGATTCACAAAATGTTTTGGTGCTTTTTGGTGCTTTTTTGGGGTGGGTAAAAATTACTTTAAAATCATTTTGGGAACACTAAAAAGCCGAATTTGAACTGAAGCGAGGGCTTAAAACAGTCTTAGTATGTTACCGCGCAATATTCAACTAATTTAACCCCCTTTAATACGATTTAGCTGAAAGGGAACGCCATCTTGCAGACAAGTCCAAACGTAAATACATTAGCTTGTAATCGAGTTTATAATTTTGTGGTCTCTGCAGTATCCTTTCATTTAAGCTTATTTCATGAGCAAGAAATATTGTCAACATTTCAGAGAACAGTTGCTCAGTGACACGAGATTTCAAAAATGGTTGTTAAAAGTAGAAGGGGATAATACTAAGTCTTTTTAAAAATATTGCAAATGTTCAATTGCAACCAGGTTAAATGATATTGAGAGGCACTAGAATACAAAGAAACATCAGAAAGCCGAACAACCATTCAGTACACAAAGGCAAACAACAATTGAATTTGTCAAACTGAAAGATGATGTCAAAGAAACAGAAGGATGCATGTCTCTGTTCATAGCTGGCCATTGTTCGCTTCGCGTTGTTTACCATTTAAGTGAACTCTGCAAGGTACACTTTGGTGACAGCAAAGGTTGCAAGAACTTTAAGCTTAGGAGAACTAAGTGCAGAGCAGTTATTTCAAATGTACTTGCACCATATTTCACAACAGACTTGACAGCTGATATTGGCAAAAGTAAATACAGCTTATTGATTGATGAGAGCAATGACATGTCTTAAACTAAGCTACTTGGAGTAGCTATTAGGTACTATTCAGAGACAAGAAAGCAGTTTGTGGTTACTTACTTAGATTTAGTTGATTTGAGTGACTGAAACGCACAGGCAATATGCAATGCGTTAAAAGATTGTTTAAACAAGAATGGACTTGAAATGCAAAGACTAGTTTACTCGGCACTGACAATGCGTCTGTCATGACAGGTGTAATCAGTGGAGTATATACAAAATTAAAATCCAAAGTTCCTTATCTGGTACTAATTAGGTGTGTAAGTCATTCCCTTTAGCTGGCAGTGTCACAGGCTGCAGCTGCTTGCTTCAATAAATGATGACAACATTCGCTGAAGATTGTTCAATTAAGCCAGACACGATGGATGTCCATTCAATCTGCCATTGTCAGACTATTGCAGCAGTGAGTCGAGCTCAGAACTCATTTTGATGTAGCAAGACTCAACGAGCACTGTTATACAGCAGAACTTCTACATTCTATGTTTAGCGACATGAAAAACTATGTGTATCTCATATTTCTCAAGCATATTCTCGGAGAAATTCAAAGTGTGAATAAGAAATTCGAAGCAGATATACAGGATCCAACAAAACTATTCAGCGATCTTGTCCAGCTTATTGATTCTATGAGTTCAAAGAATGCTATTCCTAGGAAAATAAATAACAGAAAGTGATGCTATTCAAGATTATTTAGATCATAATCCCAATCTAGGTTATGAGTTTGAGAAAGAAATAGCAGACTACAAGTTTCCCGATGAGAAAGAAATTCGTGGAAGGTGCATCCAGTTTTTAATAGAGCTATTGACACAGCTGCGTTTACGTACACCCGATAACGTTCGAGTGTTGCAGTCCATGACATTTCTTAGTGGAAGTGAATGTCTACAGCCAATGAAGTCCTGTATATTGGATCTTGCTAAAATATTTGTAGAAGATGCAGCTACTCTCACCCGCATCGATTTCCAGTGGAGAAAACTTCATCATATGCAGTGGACACAGACCTCTGACGCACTTAGACTGTGGGCAGAAACAGTCTCATACAGGGATGCCACCGGTGAAAATCCTTTCCAAGATCTTACAGATTTAGCTTTAACTGTGCTCATTTTACCCCATTCTAATGCGGACGTGTAGCGTATTTTCAGTCAGATGGGAGTTATAAAATCAAAAATACGGAACAGACTTAGCATCAAGAGTTTGACAACTGTTTTGGCTATTAGATATAGAATGAACAGATATGACAAATGTTGTCATGATTATAAACTACCTAAGGATATTCTACGAAAAATTGGATCACAGGAGGCATATACATGTTTCTTTCAATCATCCCGCTCATCCTCATCATCGCAGGAGCAAACACAGCAGGAAATAGCTACAGAAACTGAAGAGGATTTGTTTGACTGGGATTTGGCAGATCTGAAATAAACTTCAATCTAATATTCAGTGATAATAATAAATTATAATGTGCTACTTTATAACATTTTGAATGACTACCACCAGTGCTTGTTTTAGTGATTTCCCAAAATATATTATTGCAATTTGGTGCTTTTTTTGGCTCGAAAATAGTTCTGATTGGGATTTGGCGGATCTGGAATAAACTTCATTGTAATATGAAGTGATAATAATAAATTATACTGTGCTACCTTGTTACATTTGTAATAAAAACAGTTGGTGCTGTTTTTTTTTTTTTTTTGTGCTTCCTAAAAAATTTCAGTGCTTTTTAGTGCTTTTTGGGGTCGATTTTGGTGCTTTTTCATCAAAAGGAGATGGCAACACTTTATCCAGGGCATGTATGGCGGACTGTTGATCGATGGCTTCCAGAGTTTCTACACTGACAGTGTTATCCACTGAGTACAGCTCTGAGTAGTTTTTCGCTCGATCTTTTATGATCACCCCCTCAGTTGATCGTAAAGGGGCCATCTTATTTTTTGATGGACTGACAGCTTGCTTGATGCCCTTGTACATTCCTTTTATATTTCCAGTGTCTGCACAAGTTTGAATTTGAGCAGAGAGTTGTAGCCAGTACCTGTTCGCACATCTTCTTGCCATCTGTTGTACTCTATTTCTGGCCGTTCGCAATGCCTGCAGTGTTTTCTCTGAGGGTGATGTTTTATACATTGAGAATGCATGTCTCTTTATCTCCAGGATTGGGAGCATCTCTTCATAGTGTGCTTCAAACCAGTCGGTTGACTTAGTTTGCTTCTTGCTAAATGTTTATAGCGCTGTATTGTAGATGGTGTCGCGAAAATGACTCCATCTCTGGGTGGAATTTCCATTTGTGGGGCCAGGCAGAGTATCCGCTAGAGCCTGCATGCATTTTTTGACCTCCTCTTTATTTTGGGTGCCGCTGGTGTCAATGCGTGGTCTTCCTTCTGTTCTGCTTCTGTAGATTCTCTTGGGCTTTATCTTCACCTTGCTGGAGACGGGTGAATGGTCGGTGTCGCAGTTATCACTATGATAGCTGCGAGTCAGCCGTACATTGCGGAGGTTGCTGCGTTTAGTGAGCACCAGGTCGAGTTGGTGCCAGTTCTTTGATCTGGGGTGCCTCCATGACATCTTGTGTTGAGGTTTCGTGTCAAAGAAGGTGTTGGTCACGCACAGATTATGGTGGCTGCAGAATTCCAAGAGACGTTGTCCATTGTCATTGATCTTCCCAACGCCAAACTGTCCTAGACATGAAGGCCAAGATTTGTGGTTGGAGCCAACCCTGGCATTGAAATCCCCCAGGATAAAAAAGATGTTGTTTCTCTGGTGTTTCACTGACTTCTTTGCTAAGGTCGTCATAGAACTTTCTTTAGATTCTGATGCTGCAGTTAGTGTTGGGGCGTAAACGCTTATAATACTAACTGGGCCTGCCTCTGTCTGGAGTTGGAGCTTCAGTATTCTTTCAGTGCCATCACTTGGTGGTATGATGGAATTAAGCAGCTTGTTTCTGATAGCGAAGCCAACTCCATGCTCCCTGGTCTCTCCGCACGGCTTGCCATGGCAGTAGAAAGTGAAGTCCCTCTCCTTGATGCTTTCAGATTCTTGGAGTCTGGTCTCTTGCAGGGCGACAATGTCTATCTCCAGTCTTAGTAGTTCGTTGTTTATCACTGCAGTTTTGCGGGCATCCACAATCTCGTTTAGATCGTCTGAGATGCCAGGGGTCATGGTTCTTACGTTCCATGTTCCCAGCCTTAGGGCCTGTTGTTTTGTTTTTTTCTTGTTGCTAGGTGTACATATTGCGGTCCATGTGTCAGGATTTTCCCCCTAAGCTCCACACACCCTCAGGAGCAGATGAACCGTGCGAGACAAAACTTTATTGGCTGGGGGTTGCCCATATTAGGCGGGCGATAGCTGTCTAGTGAGATACGATGATCTCTCCCACCGTCGGAAGTATCCCCTGGCGTCTTGCTCTACGCCAATCGAGCATTAAGACTTATAACCGGCAAATGCTGCTTCCCGTGTTGTGTCACCGCTTTACGCGGTGCTGAAGTGACCTCTTCAGGGCACAAGTCTGGGCAATGGAAATTGGAGAACCAGCTGTTGCCCAGTAGCAAGTTCCCCCGCTCCGCGTCGCTGATGTTGACCAAGGGAAAGGCAGTAGCCATTGCAACTTGGCATCGGTGCCGTCGCAGGAGTTGCCAGAACTATGTTGTTTACAACATGGAACTGCCTTAGGGACTCCATCTCCGGATTTGTCCTCAGGGTTTACTCCCGAAGCCTTTCCCATATGGGTATATCTGCAAGGCAGCGGAGGTTTGAGATTTAGGGTTCCCTCTCTTAGAAGAGATACCAACCAAGGCTGACGAGCCTCCTCTGCCCGGGAATCAATAAGGTGGGAATTCTACCATTCTTCCTTCCTGGTAGTGACCATAATGATCGGATGACCGTAGCCATTGTCTCTACTGAGTGATCCTCTGCCCACCGTCACTGACTTGAAACCATAACCAACAACTATCTTTCTCTGCTGCTCCCAAGTCCAATCCACCACCTGCTCCCATGGCTTCACGTTACCCTGTTGGGGGGGGGGGGGGGCTAAACGGGTACTCTACCTTGCCCAAGGGTGTCCCGTAGGCTATCGGAGGGAAGGAGGCACCTTACTTCTGCTTTCTTCTGTCAGTGTGTCCTGGGTGCTGAAACTGAAAACTCTGAAACTCTGAAGAATGCCTAAACCTGAATGGGTACTCCACAGGTTTTATAAAGCGCTACTGCCAACAGACCAAACCTAAACCAGAAGAAACTACAGTCCCTAAACCCAAGGTTTTCATCCAGTTAACCTTTCGAGGAGATGACGTAATGCAACGTTTGCAGGACCGGTTCATTACAGCAGTCGGGCGAACATTCTGTGCTTCCATCTCCTGTTATCAGGTACAAAACAACACCGATCCCCATCCCAGCAGTTAAAGAACCTGTAGCTTTGTACACCAAATCGAATTGTATTTACCAATTTACATGTAGGTGCGAGGCCATCTACATAGGTAGAACAGAGCGACATTTACATAACAGGTTGGTGGAACACATTCCGAACTGGGTGGACAAGATACTACACACAGAAGATCGTAGCCTAGGCAGGCCGACACACCGGAACAGTCCTGCTTCATCGGTCGCGAGACACGTGCTCGAGAGTGGTCATGTCGTTGAAAGAGACAGTTTCTTCCGCGAGTTGTTCAACACACAAAGTAGTCGGTTGTTAAGGTTTGCTGAAGCCATAGTGATCAACCTGCGTAAGCCGGCCTTGTGCAAGCAGAAAGACATGTTAGTCAGTTGAAAATTACCGTGGTAGACAATCGACATTACTGTGCGAATATGTGTATATTTCAGATTGAAGGATTTTTCTAGTTATTTCACTTTACGTTGTGTGATTTCTGCAGTATGTACCTAACGAGATGCAGCGAAATATGCCAGGCAATAAATCGTGAAATCTATTGTTTGTGTCTTCGTTATTCAATTTCACTACGGGAAAACATTGTTTTGGATTATTTATATGCTATTCTTGGGTCAACAGCTGCCATGGCTGCGGCCCCTCACAGAGTGAGTGGGACTGTCCGCTGTACTGACCAGTACCACTTCCACTTGGAGAACCAGGCGGCCTTGTGCGTGCCCACTGACACCGGAGGCATGGACGTCATGGCAACCACGCAGCATCAGGATCCAATCATTCAGACAGTATCGCAAGTGCTAGGACTGCCAGAATGCAAGTAAGAAACGTGACTCGGATAGGCTGTTAGGTGGCAATGCATTTGATATACTTCCGGTCGCCAGCATGGCGGTTAGGCATTGAACCGTTGGGGCCTGTAGCGTGTTTATGCTTGTGGCTACGGTTTACAATCGCATTTTCCTCATGTTGGACTGGTAGTACATGATTCCGTCGCTCTTCTACTGAATGAGTGCGTGGGCGACACCGTGAGCTGTGAAATTCGCATGGAATGATTTTACAACTATCCTGTACAATGAACTGCATGTTCAGAATAATGGCTACCGGCGGTTGCTGAATTGACTGTTTTGCCCTTTCGGTTCACGAGTGCATTTTTCGAGAGACTTCTGGGAGTCGGCGCTTTGTGCGACACTTTCGGCGGGTCGCCATGCGGTAAGAGACCGCGCTATGTGAGAAAACCCGGGTCATTTAGGTCTTTCTGGTGACTGCCGAGCCCATCGACGATGAACTGTGGTTTTCGTGGATTAATTTTGTGTTGGCATTCTGACGGCGGCAGCCTGCACAGTGTACCTGTGCGGGCTTGTTGGATTGCCGAGACATCTGCCTTTTCCACATTTTACATTGGATAGTGGGGAGCATTTTGTGTGATATTCGCTGGCACGGGAATGGAGCATAATGGGGACGACCCGTTTCCGTGAAGTTGGAACCTCGCTAACTAACTAACTAACTAACTAATTAACTAGCATTTGATACACTGGCACCTTGGCGTCTTGACAGACGATTGTTTGCGACATTATGCTTCTAACAGGGCACAACAACTTCAACCCATTGCGATAACGAATGTTATACCTCTCCCTAACACAAAGCCTGGACTGATTTGTACAGACCATGTGTTGTCGATGCAGCATAACCCCTTTCTTGGCCTGCCTAGTTTACTCCAGAGTAAAAGTAACACCATTACACCTGGGACACTAAAATCTGCAGAAGCAGCCGGATCAGCAAAGCAATACTCTGATTGTCAGCCTGTCGGAACTTCCATCTTAGACCAGTTGCCGACCAAGGTTTATTCGTGGTCTGCCCTGTCATGAAATTTAGTCTTTAGGTTGCATTTCCTCGCGCTAGGATCAGACCCTGCCAATAGCGCTTCTCCGCCCAAAGCTGTTGGCACTGTATAAGGTGCCGGGTTTGGTGAGTGCGACCCAACATTCGGCGTTAACACAACTGGCAGCACATATTATTATGCTTAAACATAATTGGCACAACATGACACACATTTATAGTCAAGGAACCAAAAGGCTGGACAGAGTGGGATTTATATATTTAGCACTTCTTGGACACAATGAGGTCATGTATCGTCTTCTCACTGAACATCATTATCATTAAGTTCGATTGACTTTGTTGATCATTCTTCTCTATATCTTGCGATCTCCAATAACATGTTGTCTGTTTAATATAAGGTTTTGAACAACGCAAAGGAATATCAACATTACAAAGATTGTACTGGTACAGTGAAGTAATATTAATCCTCAAGCTGTAGAAATCGATTTTGAATCTATAATCCTATTATTTTAATCTATAATTCTGTTATTTGAATTTATAGTTGTATTATTTGAATCTATAATCCTATTATGTAAATCTATAATTATGTTATCTGAATCGATAATCCTATTATTTGAACATATAATCCTCTTAATTGAATCTATAAATTTATTATCTGAATCTATAGTCATATTATAAGAATTTGTAATCCTATCATCTGAATATGTAATCTGTAATCCTTTTATTTGAATACATAATCCTCTTATTTGAATCTATAATCATATTATTTGGATCTATAATTCTATTTTTTGAGACTATTCTTCTATTTTTGAATTTATATTTCTATTATTTGGATCTAGTATTCTTTTATTTGGATATAACATCTATTATTTAAATCTATAATTTCATTATTTACATATATAATTATGTTATTTGAATATATAATTCTAATATTTGATACTACAATTCATTTGAATCTACAATCATATTCTTTGACTCTATAATTCTATTATTTGAATCAATAATTCTGCTATTCGGATCAATAATCTTATTATCCCAATCTATAATCCTATTAATTGAATCTATAATTCTGTTATTTGAATCCATAATCAAAGTCTATTTGAATCTATAATCTTGTTATTTGGATGTATAATTTTATTATTTTAATCTTTAATTATATTATTTGGATTTATAAGTCTATTATTTAGATCTATAATCCAATTATTTGAATTCATAATCATATTGTTTGGATCTCTAATCTTATTATATGAATCTGTAATCCTGTTATTTGAATATATAACAGGATTACAGTGGAAACCCAGAGGCTGGGCGGTGGCTTTGGTGGCAAGGCAGCCTATAATGCCCCAGTCGCCGGCATGTGTGCGGTAGCGGCCTACGTCACCAAGAGGTGAGTACCCACATGTTTCATCGTCATACACCTGTTGTTTGTCCTTCGTTATTCAGCTAGTAAGAAACACATTGTCAGATTCAACTGCGCACTGAAATGAGATGGTTATATTACCATCATAATCATCTCATCTTGTTCCTCTTGTACCTTGCAGTGTCGAGGTGTGGTATAAACAGCGGGAGAGTGCCCGTTTATGGACTTCATATATGGAGATTCCCATGGATATTGTTATTCCCTCTGTCGATCCGTTACATGGTCGGCATCTTATTCTATCTCCATTTGGTCTGTATATCTTTGCTTATGGTGGTATACTGTTAGTTGGTAGCCTAGTTATATGGCCCAACCATTTAACTTGCTTTTCTCTAATAACATCTAGCACTGCTATAACCCCCACTTTAGATCTGATTTCATCACTTCTGATTTCCCATGACTCTGGTGATTGTGAGAGATGGCGAATCACGAGCGCCCACACGTATTGACATGGCGTCTAATAATGATGATATTATTAAACGGAACACTTTAAAGTTTTAGAGGACACATACATTTATTGTTAGTGAGATATTGTAGATATAATAATTCCAGATTTCCATTCGTGTACCATATTGATCAAAAGATTCCTGACACTTCCGCAGACCCGTCTTGATGAACCTTGACATTCACACCAATATGCAGTCACAAGGAAAGAGAACCCTGTTTGTGTTTGAATATGAAGTGAGTAGTTTAAAACAAATGATTACAGATAATCACTTAATATATTCACTATAATAATAGTATCGATTATTTGGTCGCGTATGAGGATGTGACAACGTCAATGCATCGGTGTAGTGACATCAGAACACATATGTCATTAATATGTATGTGTTTATGTTTTGTTGTGTGTACGTATATGTGCGTGTGGGAATTTTAGTTAGAACGTTAGTTGCATATACTTTAATGACGTCGCAATCAATCTCAGCATTGTTGGGGCTTTTTGTGATTTTCTAAGCAAGTTTTATGTTCAGTAGTTTGCCATTGCTTTCTGAACGATCGGCGATCATACTTTTGTATGAAAACTAGCGAGTTAAGTCAAGAACCGACCATCACAGCACTTGAGACATTCCCATACGTGCTCTATCCTAATCTGCAACAGCCAGAGAAGAGTGCTAATATTAATGGTACAGTAGCATTATGATTATGTGTCCGTCTGGCCTTTCCTCGGAGACCTGAGTGTTGGTCAGACCCTCTGGTCACTCCCTGCAGCACCATTCTATCCAGACCGTGATGATATATCTCTTAATATCAATCAATCAAGTGCCCTCTCCGCAATGAAGGTTTGCTGCAATGGATTTTCATCACTGTCTGTCTCTCGCCTTGACTGGACATTCTGTCAGGCTGATGTTCGTCCATCTCTTGATGTTATCCTCCCACCTTGTTTCGTTGTCTACCTCTTGCTCGCTTGCCCTCAACCTTGCCTTCCAGTACGGTTTTTATAAGAGTATCGTGTCTTTTAACGTGGCCAAAATATTTCACTTGTCTCCTCTTTATTTCTTTCATCAACTCTCTCTTCATTCCCAGTTTTTCTATGACCTCTGCATTTGATTGTTTTTGTTTCCATGAAATACGACCTATTCGTTTGTATATCCACATCTCCAGGGCTTCTATGCGACTTTCTAGCTGCTTGTTCAATGTCCAGGCTTCCGAGCCATACAGTAGCGTTGAAGATACGTAGCATTTGTCAATTCTCATTTTTAATGCGTTATTAATCTCTCTAGATGTTAATACTGATTTCATGCCGTTGAAAGCATTTTTGGCCATACCTTTTCTCTTTTTGATTTCAATTTCACTTCTGCCATCATCTGTTATTATATGTCCAAGATAAGAGAAACTTGTTACTTGTTCTAGTATCTGCCCGTTTACTGTGATGTTCATTGATGACCTTTCCTTTTCACTGTTAATTATCATAGTTTTTGTTTTTTGGATGTTAATAGCTAAGCAACATTCTGCACTGTGCCTGTTTACTTCTTCCACTAGGTCTTGCAACTCTTGCTCACTTTCTGCTAGCAACACGGTATCGTCAGCATATCTAAGATTGTTTATGATTCTTCCATTGATGTTGAATCTAGGCATTTCAACTTGTTTAAAAATTCTTTCTGTGTATAGGTTGAAGAGGCTTGGGGACAGTACACATCCCTGCCGTACTCATCTTTTTCTCTCTATAGGCGACGAATAGTTATCACTGTATCTAATAAACGCCACTTGTTTCCAGTACAAGTTACTAATACGTCTGATGTCCTTTCCGTCTACTCCTATATCTTGAAGGCACGTAATTAGTTGTTCATGTTGTACTCTATCAAAAGCTTTCTTGTAGTCTATAAAACAAACATATATACTGTTTTGAACTTCTATATATTTTTCAATTAACATCATCAAACAGATAATTGCTTCTCTGTTGCCGCTGTTTTTGCAGAACCCAAATTATTCTTCAGCTACTTCCTCATCTATTTTATGTTGAATTCTTTCTTGTATGACCTTGAGTAGTATCTTAGTTATGTGGCTCATTAAGCTAATAGTTCTGTAATCCTCACACTCAACAGCTCTTGGCTTCTTCGGTAGTGTGATGAAAATGTATGTTTTCAAATTCTCGGGGTGTACCCAGTATTATATATATATATATATATATATATATATATATATATATATATATATATATATATATATATATATATATATATATATATATATATATATATATATATATATATATATCACTACATAATTATGTGATAGTTTCAATGCCAAAGCTGGATAAGGATTTTATCATCTCTGTTATTATCTTGTCAGCCTTTCCTTCTTTCATCTTTTTAATAGCCTCTTCTACTTCAGCTGTTAATATTTTTGGTCCATCTTGAGTATTATACAATGTTGGTCTATAGACCCTGTTGTCCCAGAATTAATCTTCTGTGTACTCTGTCCATCTTTTTATTATGTCAGTGTTATTAATTATAATTTCTAAATTTTTTCCTCTGATACAACCGTTTCCTGTTATATTATTTTTCTTCTTTCTAAATCTGTGTATATGTTCATGTAATTCTTCCGAGTTGTGTTTTATTTCCAAATCCTCTATTTCTTTGCAATGTTTCTGCAGCCACTCTGCTTTGGCAACTTTGCACATGTGACGCATTTCTCTCTCTATTACTATATACTCTGGAGTGTTCTTTGCTTTCTTTCTTTGAAACATTTTACTCAAGATTTCGTTGGTTGTCCATAATTGTTTTTTTTTTTTCTTATTAATCTTCACTGGCGAGGTGGTATTTGCAATCTGAATACTGGTTTTTACACTTTCCCTTTTTATATTAATTTTATCCTCGGGATTTTCACGTCGATATTGTTCCATACTTTCAATGATTAGCCAAATCATATCTATTTTTGACTTCAACTAGGTACAGTTGACTTATTTCTGGTTGTTTCAATGCCGACATATCTACTTGAGGTGTCTTCGATTTCCTTATTCCTGGGTTTTTAAGTTTTATTTGTAATTTTAAAAATACAGGATTAGGGTCAGAGTTGATATCAGCACCAGGGTATGTTTTGGCATGTTTAAAATTGTTTTTAAATCTATTTCTAATCACAGTGTAGTCAGTTTGGTTTCTTGTTCTATCACCAGGGCTTTTCCATGTATACAGTTTCCTGGGGTTATGTTGAAGAAATGTGTTGCAAACAATCAGATTGTTTTCTTCATAGAACTGTATCAGTCGGTCTCCTCTGTCATTTGTTTCCCATACCATATTGCCTTACTATCTGCTTATATTTATTTTTTCCGACTTTTGCGTTCATGTATCCCATGACAATTAGAACCTCTGATGATTTTACAACTTTCAGTGTTTGTTGAAGGTCTTTATAGTATGCTTCTAACTGTTCATCACCATAATCTGTTGATGGAGCATATGTCTGAAGAATTACTATGTTGTACGGTCTTGCCTTAACTGATTCAATCCGAAGGATAATATGACGCCAAATGTTACCTCCCATACGGATAGACGGATGATATATTGCCATACTAGGATTATCGCGTTGTTTGTTTTCTTTCGTGGTATTTTCCACAATTTCAATTTTCAGTGAACGGAAATTACATTATAATACTTGTCCATTTGATTGTGAACCATGTTTGGTCTAAATCCTACTGATCTGTTTGGCACTGAATCAGTTAATTTTGAGAAGTATCATCCTATCTTTATGAGTCCAGAATCCACTAATATTTGTCTCTAAATCTTGTTTTACTAAAATCCCTACTCCTCTCTCGTGATGATCTCCTCCTGAATTAATGAATATGTAATCTTCTCTCCTTATGTAACTTGTATCTGTCTATCTTGTTTCAGATACGCACAAGATATCTAAATTCATGTTTTTGTTTTGCCTCTGCAATAAGGTTATCAAACTTCCCTGCTTGATATAAGGTGCTTACGTTTCCCATACCAATTCTCAGACTTCTACTTTTCAGGTAGGTGTTGTCAGTATGCACCCTTTCAAAAGAATTTGGGATGCAGTCGTCATTATGCACTTCCTTATTCACTATAGGAGTTGTCTCTTCCCTATGAATATTTACAACAGGCTCATGTCCAGGGGGCCAAGAATTACACGTATCGCTTTTTTATTGTTGTTGCATTACCATTGCTGTCTTTGGGATATTACATGGTGAGGTCCCAATCTCTTCCGCGATGACCAGCCATGTTCACTATCGTGTCCTGAACACGCCTCATGTGTGTCACACACTCTGCTGTTTCGCTTTCGAAGTCTTTGATCTATTTAGATTCATCCGCTTTCTCCACCTTCCCAGTCTTTGTGTACTAGGGATGGAAATTCCTTTAGTAGGATATTACCACTGCTTCACTCATGTAGTTTAGCCAGTCAGCCAAGACTGTTGCCCGTGGTGTGGACACCGCCGTACACAAGTGGTATTCGTGGAGCCATACATGAGTTAGGTAAAGAGATGGGAACCAAGTAGGATCCTGGTCTATCCCTTGGGATATGGCTGCCACTCACGGTGAGGTACTATCCCTCTCTCTTTACCCTACACCACATCTCTTCATATAGTTGTTCGTAGTTCACGCAACTTTACAGACATCTATGTTTTTACCATCCCTTTCATCGTACAAACGTCCTTCAGAAGACGAGAGTCACCGTTGTTTTCATAGATGCTTTTGGAAGATGAAAAACATACTCACCAATACAAAGATATAGATTGCAACAAGAAATAGAGTGTTGAAGATCTACATATAACATGTACTGTTTATATGGATGTGAAACGTAGCCGGTGAGCAGACAAACTGAAAAACATCCAATAGCAGTGGATATATGGTATCTGAGGAAATTGCAAAGAAATCCATGGACGGACAGGAAAGCCAATAAACAAGTCCTACAAGAAACAACCATGACCAATGACGATGACGTCAAAAACAAGGTCTGTGAGGACCCGCACAATGTATTTAACATCTGTTCCCAAAAGAGACAAATTTATACTCCTTGGGAACTTCAATGCCAGAGTAGGCAAGGACACCGCCTCTTGGAGTTGCATCATTGGAAAGTACGGAGTACGAAATTCTCCTCCTCCTTCAGACTTGTGCGGAACACGATCTCCTGATCACCAACACAATTTTCCGGATTCCCACGAGAAATAGGACATCGTGGATGCACCCTCGCTCGAAACACTGGCACCTCATTGACTATGTCATCGTCAGGAGGAGTAACAAACAAGACGTTTGGGTGACAAAATCCATGTGTGGTGCCAAATATTGGACAGACCATTGTCTCATATCTTGAAAATAAACATTCACATCCAACTACAACGGTGCCCTCAAGGGGTAAAAAAAGCAAAAACAGATAAATGTCACCCGCCTAAACAGCAACAAAATGCAGTTTGAAAATATGCTTTAAGACCGCCTCAAGCCCAATGCTGCAGCTAAACAGGATGCGGAAACAGAGTGGAGAGCCCTAAAGGACATAATCTACAACACTGCTATGGAAATTCTGGGGCCAGCCCCCGAAATCATAAAGTCAACATAAAAAAGATGCCTTTAATAACATTCGGAGAGTAGTGCAGGAGAAACTTCGGCACATGTGGGACTCCTGGCTGAGCAGCAAAGCTGATGAAATTCAAGGCTTTGCTGACAGACATGATATGAGAAACTTCTACGACTCACTGAAAGCGGTCTATGGTCCTACATCACCAGGCATAGTTCCCCTCCTCAGTGCAGATGGGGGAACATTGGTCACCGATTTGAAAGAAATACTTCAGCGCTGGGCAGAGCATTTCAGCAATATCTTACATGCAACTTCCTTCTTCGATGATGAAACCACCAACTGCCTTCCTCAAGTTCCCACTAACGATACAATCGATGACCTGCCAACCATACTGGAAATAAACAAAGCCGTCCAGCAACTTTCCAGCGGTAAGGTGCTGGTCTTGACTCCATCCCTGCAGAGATAGATATACAAAGCAGGTGGACCGGTCCAAATAGAGCAGATTCACCAAGTCATTACAAACATTTGGGTGAATGAGACCATGCCACCAGATTTCAAGGAAGCGTCAATAGTCCACCTTTACAAACGTAAAGGAAACCGCCAATCCTGTGACAACCACTGAGGCATCTCCTTGCTCTCAATTGCAGGGAAGATACTCGCCAGAATTCTTATCAATCACCTCACGGCCCGTCTCGATCAAGGTCTTCTTCCTGAGAGTCAATGTGGCTTCAGAAAAGAACGAGGAACTGTTGACATTATTTTCGCTGCAAGGCAGCTGCAAGAGAAATATCAGGAACAGAACTCCGAAATGTTCTCCACTTTTATTTTATACAGTCAATAGAGAAGGACTGTGGACGATTATGGCGAACTATGGCTATCCACGAATATTTGTATAAATAGTGCAGCTACTTCATGATGGTATGCAGGCAAGAGTTCAGAAAAATGGTGAACTCTCTGAGCCCATTCCAGTCACCAATGGAGTGAAGCTAGGATGTGTCCTGGCACCAACACTGTTCAGCCTCATGAATTCAGTACATGCTGACGAATGTCTTCGAGACAACGACATTGACGCATGGATGGAAAGTTGTTCAATCTCAGAAGGCTGTAAGCTAACACCAAGACTAATAGCGACACCGTCATAGAGCTGCTGTTTGCTGATGATTGCGCTCTATATGCCAACTCAGAGGCAGACATGCAACACCATGTCTCAGCTACTCAGAGGCAGACATGCAACACCATGTTTCAGCTTTCTCACATGCCTGTGCCAACTTTGGGCTCAATATCAATTTGGAGAAAACTGTAGTTATGTACCAGCCAGCTCCAGGGAATAATCACACAGTGCCGAATATCAAAGTGAATGGTCATAGCCTAAGTCATCATCATCATCATCAAGTGCCGTGTCGGCTGGCGTAGGCGTTCATGGCTCTCCATAGATCTCGGTCTTTGGTTCTCTGGATCAACTCTGCTGCTGATATTCCTCCATGCCACCGTCTCAATCCATCCAGCATCACTTCTCTTGATCTACCTCTGCCTCTCTTCCCCTCGATCTTTCCAGTTGTTACGATGTTCTCCAATGCCTCTCTTCTCATCACATGACCGAGGAAAGCTGTTTGTCTCTGTCTTATTGTTGTATATAATGTTCTAGTTTCATTAGCCTGTTTCAGGCAGTCGTCGTTAGTTACTCTGGCAGTCCAAGGAATTCGCAACATTCGTCTCAGGAACCACATCTCTGTTGCTTCTAATTTCTTCTTAATTTGTTCATTTACATTCCAAGATTCACTGCCATACAGCAAAACTGGTTCTACATAGCATTTCAGCACTCTCTTTCTTACATTCAGTGATAGTGACTTATTGCATAAGATACTCTTCATTTTCTGAAATGCGGCTTTTGCCTGCCCTATTCTGCTCCTAATCTCTGTTGTACATCTTCCATCTGATGTTATAAATGCCCCTAGGTATCTAAAATTATCAACTTGGTTAAGGATTTTCCCTTCTATTTCTATGTCACATTTTGGTGTCACCATTTTCTTTGATATTACCATTGTTACTGTTTTCTTGATATTCAAGTTGAGTCCTTTCCTTGCACTCTCTGTTACTACAACGTCTAATAATTGTTGTAGGTCTGTTGAATTATCCGCCACCAATACTGTGTCATCTGCATAGCGTATATTATTTATATTATAACCTCCAACTAGTATTCCTGGCATCTCTTTGATCTCTCTCATTATTACTTCGCTATACAGGGAGAAAAGATCTGGTGACAAGACACACCCTTGTCGTACTCCTAGCTTTATCTGTTCGTAACTACCCTCTTTATTTCCCATTTTAATTGCTGCTACTTGGTTCCAGTAAATATTCTTTATTATTCTTAAATCTTTTCCATCAGTGTTGATATCTTCCAACATAGCCTAAGTGTTGTGGACAAATTCACCTATTCACCTATCTTGGCAGAACTGCGCCACAAGCTGCCACAATTGATGACTAAGTGAATGCAAGAAGCTCCAAGGCCAGCGCGGTCTTTGGTAGACTGTACAAGAATGTGTGGGACAGAAATGGAATAAGTCTGAAAACAAAGCTAAAAGTCTACAAAGCAGTTGTATTATCCACACTGCCACATGCTTGTGAAACCTGGACTGTTTATCAGCGACACGCTAGGAAATTAAAACACTTCCACACAGCCTGCCTTGGGAAGCTATTAAAGATTAAATGGCAAGACAAGATCCCATACACTGAAGTTCTAGAAAAAGCATCCATGCCCAGTATCCACACTATACCAAAGAAAATCAGATTCGCTGGGCTGGTAATTTAACTCACATACCAGATAACAGGCTCCGGCGAGCTGCGTTGTGGTAAACAGGGGTGTCAAACTCAATCGCTCAACGGACCAAAACTCAAATCACACGTAACGTTGCAGGCCGGACAGGACAAACATTCAATAAGTCGAAAATTAAATCTTTTCTTTTTAAACATTAATATAAATTAAAACAGAAAACAGTTTTAATAATAAAACATCGTTGGTATACACATTTTCATTCTTATTCATTCAATCTGTCAGAGCACGATGTTTGGCATCTTTTCTTGGATACAAGTTCGTTTATGTTGGGAGTAATGTTTTGTGTCATTGGGATTCTCATGGTGGACTGCAAGTGAGACGATTCATGTGTGATGTTTTGTTAATCTTCAACGCAGAAAACAGCTGCTCACACAGTTATGTGCTACCAAACATGCTCAAGGTCTGAGCCGCATGTAAACGAAACCGGGATGAACCGAGTGAACTGTGCAGGCCCCACAGTGTCGTACTTTGCCATTAGTGTCCAATTACACTGCAAATTTACAGGAGCAGTGTCCACATCTATGGGATATGGATTATGAAACAGCTCGAAATTACTTTTCTGTGCTTCAAAGTCACTAAAGCGTCGTGCGAGCTCGACGCGAAGTAAGCTAAGTTTTTCAGCAAAGTATGCATTGGGAAACACCATAGCGTTGACTTGGTTTAACATTGCCTGACAACAAGAAAAGTGAGACAGGTTGCATTGGTGTATTTGTGTCTCCCATAAGCGTAGCTTCACTTGAAATGCCTTCACTGCATCATGCATATCAGTGATAATGTGATCCCGTCCCTGGAGCTGCAGGTTCAAGTCGTTGAGATGAGTGGTTATATCAGACAGAAACGCCAACTCACATTTCCACTTCTTATCCCCCAAAAAAACAACCTGTGGAATCGTTTCCTTTACAGTCCGTGAATTGACAGTTTCCTTTATCAGCTGGAAAAATCTACTGAGAACTTTTCCCCGACTTAACCACAGCACCTCTGTATGATAAGGCATGTCACTGAACGCCGACTCTTTCCTGCAAACAAGACTGAAATGGCGGTGATTTAAGCTTTCGGCTCTGATAAAGTTGACGGTTTGTGTTACAATGCTCATTACATCTTCCATGTTAAGGACTTTACCACACAACTATCCTTGGTGTATGATTCAGTGATATGCTAACAATTCACAAGTACAGTTCTCCTTCGGGGGACTGAGTGGTCTCGAGGTATGGTGTCCGCCTCTTGTGCTGGAGGTCCTGGGTTCAGGCCCCGGTGAGGACCGGGATTTATTTAAAAATCCACGTGGACTTCCAGTAATAAAATGTCCCCATGTTTCTGTGTGGTGAGATGGGCCGCCCGTGTGTATTGTTTCGCGCGTAAAAAAAAACCCTTGGCAGTTTGAAAACGAAAAAGAGTAGCCTAACGGCGCTGCCCGGGCAAAATTTCTAGTTAAAAATCTACCCAAGTATTTCAGGATCCTCGCTGATGCTACGGAGTTCGTGCATTGAGCTGAGTTTCTCCAGACTCAGGTTTGAGTTAGGAGGAAAACGGAACACTTATGGGTTAGACCCGTGTGCCGTGATGTTGATCCGACGACTAAACTAAACTAGTTCTCCTGCATCTTTAACCGCATCCTTCCAACTAGTCCACTTTTTTCCGCACACATCGCCGGTGCTCCGTCTGCTGTCAGTCCAACGAGTTTGTCCCAAGGCAGGTTCATGATATATCAGGTATCCTGATATGATTGTACGGAAGGCCGGATGTGGCCCGAGGGCCTTGAGTTTGTCACATGTGTGGTAAACGCTCCCAAGGCGGCGAGAGGAAACGCCTTAAAGACACTGAAAATCTCACTAAAAGCTATTTTAATTCATCTTGGCAACTGGAAGACTGCTGCCAAAGACCGAAACTCTTGGCGTACATCATTACGCAAGGGTGCAGTCACATGTGAAGCAACCAGGACTGCAAGATTTGTGAAGAAAAGGCTTGAAAGAAAAACCACTGCAGAAGATCCTCCTCCTAGAACGTCAAACATTATTTGCCTACATTGTCGAAGAACATATCGAGCCAAAATAGGCCTTATAACCATCTTAAATCTCACGGCTCCATACTTTCAACCCGACTGGATCAAATGAGTGGTAATCATCATTCTTGATGGACAAACAACAACAACAACACAAGAAACAAACGAAAACCGTCAATTGATTAGAGAAATTGGACGTAGACAGTTAAGATGTTTTGGGTACGTTGTGAAAAGAAACAAACTGTGCAACTTGGTGACAACTGGCAAGATTGAGAGGAAAAGAACAAGAGGAAGGCGGAAAGATAAATAGCTAGATAGCTTGGCAACGTGGCATAATCAAAATTGATTCACAGAGCTGACCCACGACTCTGGTGATTGCGTGAGATGGCGGAACGTGACCGCCCACGGTTATCGGCATGGCACATGATGATGATAATACAGTCGGGTTCTTGGAGTCTTGTGCACAGAGAAGATAAAAATACTGACATTCTACAAGATCTGAACATAGAACACAACTGGCTCATAAAATGCATCAGTGATCAAAGACATGTTTTCTGGTTTTAGTGGCAGGGGTCTACCAGCATGATGTTGGGTACAGGACGTTACAGACATAATGGACATGAGGGTGTGTGAGGCAGGGGTCAACCAGCACTTATGTTGGGTAAAGGACGTTACAGACATAATGGACATGAGGGTGTGTGAGGCAGGGGTCAACCAGCACTTATGTTGGGTACAGGACGTTACAGACATAATGGGCATGAGGGTGTGTGAGGCAGGGGTCAACCAGCACTTATGTTGGGTACAGGACGTTACAGACATAATGGGCATGAGGGTGTGTGAAGCAGGGGTCAACCAGCATAATGTTGAGTACAGGACGTTACAGACATAATGGGCATGAGGGTGTGTGAGGCAGGGGTCAACCAGCATGATGTTGGGTACAGGACGTTACAGACATAATAGGCGTGAGGGTTTGTGAGGCAGTGGGCAACCAGCACTTATGTTGGGTACAGGACGTTACAGACATAATGGGCATGATGGTGTGTGAGACAGGGGTCAACCAGCACTTATGTTGGGTACAGGACGTTACAGATATAATGGGCATGATGGTGTGTGAGACAGAGGTCAACCAGCACTTATGTTGGGTACAGGACGTTACAGACATAATGGGCATGAGGGTGTGTGAGGCAGGGGTCAACCAGCATGATGTTGGGTACAGGACGTTACAGACATAATTGGCATGAGGGTGTGTGAGGCAGGGGTCAACCAGCATGATGTTGGGTACAGGACGTTACAGACATAATGGGCGTGATGGTTTGTGAGGCAGTGGGCAACCAGCACTTAAGTTGGGTACAGGACTTTACAGACATAATGGGCATGATGGTGTGTGAGGCAGGGGTCAACCAGCACTTATGTTGGGTAAAGGACGTTACAGACATAATTGGCGTGAGGGTGTGTGAGGCAGGGGTCAACCAGCACTTATGTTGGGTACAGGACGTTACAGACATAATGGGCATGACGGTGTGTGAGGCAGGGGTCAACCAGCACTTATGTTGGGTACAGGACGTTACAGACATAATGGGCATGAGGGTGTGTGAGGCAGGGGTCAACCAGCACTTATGTTGGGTACAGGACGTTACAGACATAATGGGCATGATGGTGTGTGAGACAGGGGTCAACCAGCACTTATGTTGGGTACAGGACGTTACAGACTTAATGGGCATGATAGTGTGTGAGACAGGGGTCAACCTGCACTTATGTTGAGTACAGGACGTTACAGACATAATGGGCATGAGGGTGTGTGAGACAGGGGTCAACCAGCACTTATGTTGGGTACAGGACGTTACAGACATAATGGGCATCAGGGTGTGTGAGGCAGAGGTCAACCAGCATGATATTGGGTACAGGACGTTACAGACATAATGGGCATGAGGGTGTGTGAGGCAGGGGTCAACCAGCATGATGTTGGGTACAGGACGTTACAGACATAATGGGCATGAGGGTGTGTGAGGCAGTGGTCAACCAGCACTTATGTTGGGTACAGGACGTTACAGACATAATGGGCGTGAGGGTGTGTGAGGCAGGGGTCAACCAGCATGATGTTGGGTACAGGACTTTACAGATATAATAGGCATGAGGGTGTGTGAAGCAGGGGTCAACCAGCATGATGTTGGGTACAGGACGTTACAGACATAATGGGCATGAGGGTGTGTGAGGCAGGGGTCAACCAGCATGATTTTGGGTACAGGAAGTTACAGACATAATTGGCGTGAGGGTGTGTGAGGCAGGGGTCAACCAGCATGATGTTGGGTACAGGACGTTACAGACATAATGGGCATGAGGGTGTGTGAGGCAGGGGTCAACCAGCATGATGTTGGGTACAGGACGTTACAGACATAATGGGCATGAGGGTGTGTGAGCCAGGGGTCAAACAGCATGATGTTGGACACAGGACGTTATAGAGATCATAGGCATAAGGGTGTGTGAGGCAGGTGTCAACCAGCATGATGTTGGGTACAGGACGTTACAGACATAATGGGCATGAGGGTGTGTGAGGCAGGGGTCAACCAGCACTTATGTTGGGTACAGGACGTTACAGACATAATGGGCATGAGGGTGTATGAGCCAGGGGTCAACCAGCATGATTTTGGACACAGGACGTTATAGAGATCATAGGCATGAGGGTGTGTGAGGCAGGGGTCAACCAGCATGATGTTGGACACAGGACGTTATAGAGATCATAGGCATGAGGGTGTGTGAGGCAGGGGTCAACCAGCACTTATGTTGTGTACAGGACGTTACAGACATAATGGGCATGAGGGTGTGTGAGCCAGGGGTCAAACAGCATGATGTTGGACACAGGACGTTATAGAGATCATAGGCATGAGGGTGTGTGAGGCAGGGGTCAACCAGCACTTATGTTGTGTACAGGACGTTACAGACATAATGGGCATGAGGGTGTGTGAGCCAGGGGTCAAACAGCATGATGTTGGACACAGGACGTTATAGAGATCATAGGCATGAGGGTGTGTGAGGCAGGGGTTAATCAGCATGATGTTGGGCACAGGACGTTACAGACATCTTGGACATGAGGGCGTGTGAGGCAGGGGTCAACCAGCACGATGTTGGAGACAGGACGTTTCAGATATCTTGGACATGAGGGTGTGTGAGACTGGGGCTGACCAAGATGAAGATGGACACATGATAATTCAGACACCTGGGGCATGACGGTGTATGTAGCCTGGGAACTGGCCAGAGATCGAGAAGCCTTTCGAGGCGCCGTGATGATAGCGACATTCTGCAAACGTCCTAGCACACGATGATGATGTGTAATAAAGTTACAATCAAACTTACGCCCCTTTTGTTTCACAATAGATATGAGTAGGCTCTCTTTTTGTTATTACATTACTTTCTACCTGTGGTATGCTATAGAATTACCGTTTAGACATTTATCTACATAATGTTGTTTTGGACAATTCAAGAAAAAACATTATCTGCTTTCTCTTCGCAGGTTGGTTTTGATGATGATGGCAAGCTCATTGCCATTATCGCTACAGCTTATGCAGATGTTGGAGCTCTGAACTTCGGAAACTCTGATGAAAATACAACTGCTTTTATTGAAAATGGTAAATCCATCATCTTAATTGTGATTAATATACAATTCCTTACATTGAAAATGGTAGTTGCCATTATTTTAACTCTGATGAACATACAACAACATGCATTTAACAGGATAAATCCATCATCTTACCTGTGATTTACATGTAACTCCTAACACTGAAAATGGTAGTACTGTCAGCTTAATTGTGAGTTTCTGTTTTCTAACGACTGCTTTCTGCTTGTTTTATTGATTAGCATTCACTCTCCCCCCCCCCCACCCCCACCCTCTCCCCATCCATCCCTTTTTTCTCCTCTATCCTCTTCTTCTGAAACTGTAACAGTATGTACAACAATAAGAAAGAGATATGCAGTTTTCTTTGGTCATGTGATAGGCAGAGTGGCACTGGAGAACATCGTTACAACTGGAAAGATCAAGCTGAAGAGAGGCAGAGTCAGACCAAGAGAAATGATGCTGGATTAATTGAGATGGTGGCATGAAGGAATATCATCAGCAGAGTTGATCCTGACCTTGGGTTCGAGTCTAGTGACAGTGACATACTCAAGACTCATTGAGAATACATGACCAGCCTAGACCTAACTCTAGTAAGTCCGTTTGTGATGTACTTCATTATGACCTCGTCACATCCGAGTATTGTCCTCTGTATATGTAAAGTTCCACCACTCGTCCTGCAACTTTACTGGTTTCTAGGCATGGAGATTCTAGGGTTGAAGTTTATAGGGTTGGGATTTCAAACGTTGAAGTTTCTAGGATTAGAGTTTCTAAGAATGGGGTGTCTATGGTTGAAGTTTCTAGGTTTGAATTTTCTAGGCTTCATGTTTATATGGTTGAAGATTCTAGGGTTGAAGTTTCTAGAGTTAGGATTTCTATGGTTGAAGATTCTAGGGTTGAAATTTCTAGGGATGAAATTTCTAGGATTGAAGTTTCTAGGGTTGCGGTGTCTATGGTTGAAGTTTCTAGGGTTGAAGTTTCTATGGTGTAAGTGTCTAGGGTTGAAGTTTTTATGGTTAAAGTTTCTATTGTTGAAGTTTCTAGGGTTGAATTTTCTTTGGTTGAAGTTTCTAGGGTTGAAGTTACTATGATTGAAGCTTCTAGGGTTGAGGTTTCTATAGTTAAGGTTTCTACGATTGAAGATTCTTGAAATTAAGTTTCTATGATTGAAGTTTTTAGGGTTGGGGTTTCTAGGGTTGATGATTCTGTGGTGTTTAATTCTAGGGTTGAATTTTCTATGGTTGAAGTTTATATGGTTGAAGTTTTTAGGGTTGAAGTTTCTAGGGTGTATGTTTCTAGAAGAACGAAGTACCACAATGTAATATACAAGTAAATGGGAGTATTATTCAACAAGTGAATCAGTACAATTATCTCGGAACAGTCATAACATCTGATGGGAGATGCCTTGAAGATATTAGAACGAGAATCGCCATGGCGAAAGTAGCCTTTAGCAAGATGAAAAACATTCTGACCAATAAAAAGATGTCAACTGAAACGAGAAAAAGAGTGTTAAGGGGATACATAGAGCCTGTTCTTTTATATGGATGTGAAACTTGGACAATGTGCAGTCAAGCTGAAAAACATCCGATGGCTGCAGAAATGTGGTTTCTGAGGAAAATGCAAAGAATACCATGGACAGACAGAAAAACCAATGACCAAGAACTACAGGAGACAAATAAAAATCGTAAATTGATTAGAGTAATTAGACGTAGACAGTCAAAATTTGTTGGACATGTTATGAGAAGAAATGGATTGGAGAACTTAGTGACAACTGGCAAGATCGAAGGGAACAGACCAAGGTAAAGGCCGAGAGGAAAATACCTGGATGGCTTGGCCACGTGGCATGGACGAGACAGGAACACTGAGCTGATTCACGACGCTGGTGATCGAGTGAAATGGTGAGTCATGACCGCCCACGCTTTTTGGCATGGCACATGATTGATTGATGTTTCTAGGGTTGAAGTTTCTATGGTTAAACTTTATATTTGAATAACGAAGACACAAACAATAGATTGCACGATTTATTGCCTGGCATATTTCGCTGCATCTCGTCAGGTGCATACTGCAGAAATCACACAACTTAGGTGAATTAACTAGATAAATCCTTCAAGTTGAAATATACACAATTTCGCACAGTAATGTCATTTATCTACCACGGTAATTTTAAGCTGACTAACATGTCTTTCTGTTTGCACAATTCTGGCTTGCGTTGATAGATCATAGTTGCTTCTGCAAACTTTAACAAGCGAGTATTGTGTATGTTAAACAACACGCGAAAGGCAGTGTCTCTGTCCACCACATGGCCACTTTCGGTAATGTGCCTACCAATTAAAGACGCCGGGAGCTTCCAGTATGTCGGCCCCACGAGGCTAGCATCTCCTGTGTGTTGTATCTTGTTGACCCATTGAGGTATGTGTTCTGACACCTGTTTGTTAAGCTGTCTCTTTGTTCTACCAATGTAAACGGCCTGGCATCTACATGTGAATTGGTAAATACAATTGTTTGTGGCGTACAGAGGAACAGGCTCTTTGACTGTTGGTGTAGAAATCGGTACGGTTTTATATCTAATGACTGGAGTTGCAGCACCGAATGTTTGGCCTACTGCTGTAGTAAGCCGGTCTTGTAGACGTTGCATTACGTCATCCCCTCGAAATGTTAGCTGGATGAATACCTTGAGTTTAGGGACTGTAGTTACGTCTGCTTTGGGTTTGGGCTGTTGGCAGTGGCGCTTTATAAATCCTGTGGAGTACCCATTTAGGTTTAAGACATTCTTCAGAGTTTCAAATTCCTCTGTCAGTGTGTCCTGGGTGCATATCTTTCTAGCACGGTCAAACAAGGTCCGTACTAAGCCCTGTTTGTACTGGACAGGTGTGAAGCTCTGAAAATGCAGGTATTGACCAGTCCATGTTCCTTTGCGATACACCGATCTTTGAATTGTGCCATCTGCTCTACGTATTATTAGAATATCTAGGAACGGTAACGCTTCGTTGTGTTCGTGTTCCATAGATAGAGAGATGTTTTTATGCGTCTTGTTCATTGTGGCCTGGAACGATGTTGCTTGTAGCTCGTCTGTGGTGATAATTAGTATATCGTCCACATAACGACGGTAAAAGGCCAAGTTGTTGATGTCTGAGGATCTCTTTTCTTCTAAATGTGCCATGAAGATGTCCGCTAGAACAGGACCAAGAGGATTCCCCATGGCCACTCCGTCAATTTGGCGGTATGACTTAGTTAGAAAATTGAATTGTATGTTGGCGGTACATAGTAGTAGTAGCCTCTCCAGAATAGGTGTTGGTATGCCTAATTTTAGTTGTTTGTCTTCAATGCGTTCCCTTATTATTTTCACTGTCTCCTCTAACGGAACGCTAGTGAATAGGGAGGCTATATCCATGGATGCCATGTGTTTGTTATTTATGTCCATGGTATCCAATAATTCCACCAGTTGGAATGTATCTCTGAGTATTTTTGGATCGAAGGACTGTCGTACTGGCTTTAAAATTTCGGCTAGCCATCTCGCCATTCGGTGTTGTGCAGAGTTAATCATGGACAGGATAGGTCTTAGCGGGATACCAGGCTTGTGAAGTTTGGGTAAACCGTACATCTAAGGAGTGTGCGAGCCAAGTGGTGTGAGAGTTTTTGCAGTGGCCTCACTGATGAGTCCCGCATTCACAAGTGACTGGATCTCTTTCCTCATTATAGCATCCAGGTCCTCCGACTTGTTTACTTTTTGATCTATCCTGAATTTGGATTCATCTGACAATATTACATCCAATTTTCTCTGGTAGTCTGACATGTCCATCAGTACTGCACCGCTCCCTTTGTCAGGTTTCAGTATGACGAGGGTTTTGTTAGCCTTTAACGCTTTTAAGGCAGTAAGGTGTTCGTTGGTCAGCGGACATGTCTGTTTAGGGGGTGTTGTGCGATACTGGTGTTCTAAATCTACCAGTTTGGCCTTCAGCCACCCGACCGACTTAGCAGAAGTAGGTGATAGCTTGGAGACTTGATCAAACAACATACGTTAAAGGCTAACAAAACCCTCGTCATACTGAAACCTGACAAAGGGAGCGGTGCAGTACTGATGGACATGTCAGACAACATTTCAAACTGTGCTTGCGACTCAACACGGTTGATGTGTTTAGGCTTTATGCAGAATTGTAATCCGTATGCAAGGGCCTCCGTTTCAATGTTGTTGAGTACGTACGACGATAAGTTCCTCACATACTTCTCTGGGTTGTCTAGTACTGACGTTGTTACCTTTTCAGTGCTCAGTGATTTGTTGAGGCGAGCATTCTCTGCGATTTTCACCTTGTACACTGTTTCTGTGCAGAATTTAGTGAACTTCAAGTAGCCACACAAGCTCAATTCTTTGGGGACGTAGTAGGCAGAACTGTGTGTGCGCTTCAAGTTGGCCAGCTTGGACTGGGTTTCTTCTATCTGGTTTTTTTGTCAGTCGTCTCAGGTCTTTTCTTGTCGGACATATTCTGTCGGCCCTCAGAGATCTGAAATA
Source organism: Cepaea hortensis (assembly GCA_963921405.1). Taxonomy (NCBI): domain Eukaryota; kingdom Metazoa; phylum Mollusca; class Gastropoda; order Stylommatophora; family Helicidae; genus Cepaea; species Cepaea hortensis. The sequence goes on along the minus strand of OY992876.1, from coordinate 149,678,951 downwards.
CCGGTGAGGAAATATCCCCGTCCTTAGGCATTCCTCGAGAAATCTCAATCGACAATCCTGTAACGATATTTTACACTTCAGCTTGAGTAATCCATCTAATCGCTTCACAGTTGGTAATGGGAGGCGACGTTTGAGAAATTCAAAACAATGTTTTCCCTTAGTGAATTTGAATAACGAAGACACAAACAATAGATTGCACGATTTATTGCCTGGCATATTTCGCTGGATCTCGTCAGAAGACCTGGATGCTATAATGAGGAAAGAGATCCAGTCACTTGTGAATGCGGGACTCATCAGTGAGGCCACTGCAAAAACGCTCACACCGCGTGGCTCCCAAACACCTCAGATGTACGGTCTACCCAAACTTCACAAGCCCGGCATCCCGCTAAGACCTATCCTGTCTATGATTAACTCTGCACAACACCGAATGGCGAGATGGTTAGCCGAAATTTTAAAGCCAGTACGACAGTCCTTCGATCCAAAAATACTCAGAGATACATTCCAACTGGTGGAATTATTGGATAATCCCGTTGATCACGCAGAGTCTCATAGCGGGAGAGAACTGGGAGCGGTTCAACCCCCGCTGGTGACTTGCGGGATACTGAGCCGGCCGCTCAGAAAGCTATGGCAAACCACTGAGCGTAATCTTGCCAAGAAATCAACAGACAGCTGTAAGATGCTGCTGTTGACAGCGATGTCCTGTAAAGGATATGCAAAAAAAAAAAAAATGGACATAAATAACAAACACATGGCATCCATGGATATAGCCTCCCTATTCACTAACGTTCCGTTAGAGGAGACAGTGAAAATAATAAGGGAACGCAATGAAAACCAACAACTAAAATTAGGCATACCAACACCTATTCTGGAGAGGCTACTACTGCTATGTACCACCAACATACAATTCAATTTTCTAACTAAGTCATACCGCCAAATTGACGGAGTGGCCATGGGGAGTCCTCTTGGTCCTATTCTAGCGGACATCTTCATGGCACATTTAGAAGAAAAGAGATCCTCAGACATCAACAACTTGGCCTTTTACCGTCGTTATGTGGACGATATACTAATTATCACCACAGACGAGCTACAAGCAACATCGTTCCAGGCCACAATGAACAAGACGCATAAAAACATCTCTCTATCTATGGAACACGAACACAACGAAGCGTTACCGTTCCTAGATATTCTAATGATACGTAGAGCAGATGGCACAATTCAAAGATCGGTGTATCGCAAAGGAACATGGACTGGCCAATACCTGAATTTTCAGAGCTTCACACCTGTCCAGTACAAACGGGGCTTAGTACGGACCTTGTTTGACCGTGCTAGAAAGATATGCACCCAGGACACACTGACAGAGGAATTTGAAACTCTGAAGAATGTCTTAAACCTAAATGGGTACTCCACAGGATTTATAAAGCGCCACTGCCAACAGCCCAAACCCAAAGCAGACGTAACTACAGTCCCTAAACTCATGGTATTCATCCAGCTAACCTTTCGAGGGGATGACGTAATGCAACGTCTACAAGACCGGCTTACTACAGCAGTAGGCCGAACATTCGGTGCTGCAACTCCAGTCATTAGATATAAAACCGTACCGATTTCTACACCAACAGTCAAAGAGCCAGTTCCTCTGTACGCCACAAACAATTGTATTTACCAATTCACATGTAGATGCCAGGCCGTTTACATTGGTAGAACAGAGAGACAGCTTAACAAACGGGTGTCAGAGCACATACCTCAATGGGTCAACAAGTTACAACACACAGGAGATGCTAGCCTCGTGGGGCCGACATACTGGAAGCTCCCGGCGTCTTCAATTGGTAGGCACATTACCGAAAGTGGCCATGTGGTGGACAGAGATACTGCCTTTCGCGTGTTGTTTAACACACAAAATACTCGCTTGTTAAAGTTTGCAGAAGCAATTATGATCTATCAACGCAAGCCAGAATTGTGCAAACAGAAAGACATGTTAGTCAGCTTAAAATTACCGTGGTAGATAAGTGACATTACTGTGCGAATATGTGTATATTTCAACTTGAATGATTTATCTAGTTAATTCACCTAAGTTGTGTGATTTCTGCAGTATGTACCTGACGAGATGCAGCGAATTATGCCAGGCAATAAATCGTGCAATCTATTGTTTGTGTCTTCGTTATTTAAATTCACTATGGGAAAACATTGTTTTGAATTTCTTAACCTTCATATGTTGCCGATTCTAGGGTTGAAGTTTCTTTGGTTGACGTTTCTATGGTTGAAGTTTCTATGGTTGAAGTTTCTAGGGTTGAAGTTTCTAGGGTTGAAGATTCAATGGTTGAAGTTTCTAGGATTGAAGTTTCTAGAATTGAAATTTCTTTGTTTCTAAGGTTAATGTTTCTAGGTTTGAAGTTTCTAGGGTTGATGATTCTAAGATTAAAGTTTGTAGGGTTGGATTGACTATGGTTAAAGTTTCTAGGTTTGAGTTTGTTTAGGTTCAAGTCGAGTCCGTAAGGGCTGTGTACTGTCACCCTATTTGTTTAACGTATACGCCGAAAATATAATAAGAAATTCAAAACAATGTTTTCCAGTGTTGAATTTGAATAACGAAGACACAAACCATACATAGTACGATTTATTGCCTGGCACATTTCGCTGCATATCATCGGGTACTTACTGCAGATGTCACACAACGTAGAGTAAATAACTAGATTCATCGTTCAAGCTGAAATATACACATGTTCGCACAGTAATGTCAGTTGTTTACCATGGTAATTATAAATTGACTATCATGTCTTTCTGTTTGCACAAAATAGGCTTGTGCAGATGGATCATTATCGCTTCTGCAAACTTTAATAAATGACTATTTTGTGTATGAAACAACACGCGAAAAGCGCTGTCTCTATCAATGACATGATTGATTGATTGATTGATTGATTGATTGATTGATTGATTGATTTAGCAACCGAAAACACAGCATTCGGGACATTCCCAGAGCGTCGAGCGTCGGCCAGATCCCCTCGTCACTCCTCGCTGCCTCATTCTAACCAAACCATGGTGATCCATTTGCTCCTCCGAGGTGTACACGTGCTCTCACAAGGCCGCAACCACATCTGACATGACATGACCGGTTTCCAAGACATGACGTGCAATGGACGACGCCGGAAGTTTATAATTGTGATGTGTCACACTTCCCATGATCCCATTGCTTGTGTGTAGTTTCTTGTCAACCCATTTTGGTACGTGCTCAACAATCCTGGTGTGTAACTGCCTCTCTGTTCGGCCAATGTAGGTGGACTCGCACCTGCATGTGAATTGGTAAATGCAATTAGGTGTGGCGTACAGAGGGGTATGTTCTTTTATTGCTGGCGTGGGAATAGGTGTTGTTCTGTACCTAATAACTGGAGTTGCAGCACAGAATATTCGGCCAACTGCTGTATAATTAGTCTAAACTAATCACTGTAATTATTCCAAACTAATTCGTCAGAAGACTGTCGGGAGAAATGTCAGAGATGATATAACCAGGGAGCAATATGATGCCCTAAAGATCAGTGGTCATGGAATACCTGAGTTTCGATATGCTGATGGTACAGTATTACTATCCACATCACAGAATGATATAGAAAAACGTAATAACCTCAACACAAAGAAATAGTGAAAATCACAACTTATATTTTAACATAGGAACAAAAAATATAATGCATAGAGATAAAACTACTATGGAGAAAGAAATATATGTTAACGAGAAAAGCAGGGTTAGGATCGGCTAGCCTCTCCCAGGAGGGGTGAAGAGCGAAAATTAGTAGCCTGCCGATGACCCGCAGACTACACAAGTCAACCCCCATCTACACGTGGTGCACACCGAGCAACCATGACCGCGAGGTCATGGACTAACGGGGCTATGGCTCGCTATAGGGGATGAACTCCATGTGGTCAGATTAGTGTCCTAAACCTGCGACTAGCCTAGCAAGCCGGCAGGGGATTTTCATACTGCTCGTAGAAAAACTAAGAAGTATAAACGGACTGAAAGCTGCTCTAGATTTTATTAGAAAGCAGCAAGTCAAATGGTTTGGCCATGCAAGTAGGTTACCAGTCAACAGCATGCCACAACAAGCAATGATGTACAGACCAGATGGAAACAGGGGAAGAGGCCGACCACGTAAACGTTGGACGGTGAGAATAACAGAATCCATGGGAATGTCGATATACGAAGCCCATAACCGGGCACACTCACGAAGTTTATACTTCACCTCGACACCGCAAGGTACAAGAGGAACATGATGAGATGAGATGAGATGAGAAAAGATTAGAGGGGGTGGAACATTTTGAATATCTTGGGTCATTGATTACCAACAATGATGACTGTCAACGTTTTACGTCATTCGTATGTCTTGTGTCGTGACAGGTGATTAACATGTACAATAGAGTCGAGTGAATATAAGTAACATGTGTATAATTTTAATGAATCTCATACAGATTATCACAATATAGTTATACAATCTGAATATCAATCAATAAGGCGCTCGCTCGTTCACTCCATAGCATCTCAGATCACACAAACTAGCGCACACGTAGTATCGTACAATAATGCTTTCAGTGCTATCAAACAATCGTAGTAATTATACAGTTCACTCGTTCTAGCCAACACACGGACACATCCTCTCTCTTTCACAGTCCAGTCTCGTCTCCCTAGGGTTCGTCCTGGGTTTAGCGTCACGTGGTCTCTGACCGCGTGCCGTCTCATGGTCCTCGTGTCGTCTCAGGCTAGTCGTAGTCCCTAGTGCGTCTTAGGAAAGGGCTCTCGTTCTGTCCTTCACCTCAGGTCAGTCCGTCAGTTACTGACTAAAGTCTCACGTAATGCAGTCTAAGGTTGACCTGTCGTGTATCGTCATGTCTATTATGCCCATGTCCTGTTTACAATGTCCTGTCTCTGGGATCTGTCCTCTCTATCGTGTTCCCAGGACGCTTACAGTGACACAATGAACGAAATTAAACGGCGACTATCAATCGCTCTTCAAAGACTAACACAATTGAATAAATTGTGGAGTGGGACAGATAGAACTACAATAATTAAATTTTTAAGAGCATACATCTTTCGCATTACAACAAACCGCTGTGAGACCTGGACATTTACTAAACAAGCTGAGCAGCGCATAAATGCCTTTGAATATAAATGTTATAGAAGGGTTTTAAAAATATCTTGGGTAAAAAAACAAAGAACAAATGCATCGGTACTTCAAGAGCTGAATATTGAAGAGGGTTGACTATTAAAGACTATAAAACTAAGAAATTTGATATATTTTGGTCACTTGAAACGTCATGAAAGTTTGGAGAGAACAATAATGGAAGGATATATGCCTGGGACCGGCTTCGTGGCTTAGAGGTTATGACTTTTCTCCGTAATCTCGTATACTCTCGTCGGTAACGTGATGACGGTTCAAATCAGCAGTGGTTCGAATCGCATCGGTAACTTACGGGGTATGTGAGCCGGCCGCTCAGAAAGCAATGGCAAACTACTGAGCGTAATCTTGCCAAGAGATCAACATACAGCTGAAAGATGCTGGTGTTGACAGCTAAGTCATGTAAAGGATATGCTAAAAAAAAAAAAAATAAATAAATATGCCTGGGAAGAGAGAAAGAGGAAGGCCAAAGAGAAGATGAGTGCAGGATGTGGCAATTGATCTCCAGATGGGTGTACTGAATGAATGAATGAATGAATGAATGAATGAGGGTTCAATTTTCTCGGTTTGAAGTTTCTAGGGTTCAAGTTTCTACAGTTAAGATTTCTATGGTTGAAATTTATAGGTTTGAATTTTCTAGGGTTAAAGTTTCTAGGATTGAAGTTTCTATGTTGTAAGTTTCTAAGGTTGAAGTTCTTACAGTTGAAGTTTATATTGCTCAAGTGTCTAGGGTTTTAGTTTCTATGGTTGAAGTTTCTAAGCTTGAAGTTTCTATGGTTGAAGCTTTTAGGGTTGGGGTTTGTATGGTTAAGGTTTCTAGGATTGAAGTTTCTAGAATTGAAGTTTCTAGGTTTGAAGTTTTTAGGGTTGGGGTTGCCTCTTTTCAGATTTATTCTGTGTCTCTTTGATCGTTGCATTACTTGTAAAATACTTCTTTATACACTCTGCTCCATACTTCGACTTGACCATGTCTTATTACACGTTAATGATGAATAATCCATTTTTGAACAAACAGCATTCAATATAGAAAAACCCATACGTATTAAAATCAACCAAGACTTCATATTCAACCACAGATTTGATTACTATAAACAATCTCGCTATTATTTTCTTAAGCTTCTTAATTTATATTCCATTTGCATTATATGCAACAAGATATGTTTACGTCTGTGTTTGCTTTATTATACTATTGACTAATCGAAAAATTTTGTAGTAATTACTTAAATGTAGTTTAAGTTGTTGTTGTTGTTGTTGTTGTTGTTGTTGTTGTTGTTGTTGTTGTTGTTGTTGTTGTTGTTGTTGTTGTTTGTTTGTTTGTTTGTTTGTTTGTTTGTTTGTTTTTTTTTTGTTTTTTTTTTGTTTTTTTTTGAGAGAGAGAGAGAGAGAGAGAGAGAGAGAGAGAGAGAGAGAGAGAGAGAGAGGAGAAAATTTATTTTAAATGGGTTACAAGCTTATGGAGAGAAACGTGATTTGGATGTTTTTACCAGATTATACATGAAATGAATGTATATGGTGTACAAGCACGTGTAAGGAATAGAATAATATATTATTATCAATGATGATTGTGTTAAGTTATGTTTATTTCTATTTATATGCCTACTAAATCCCCATGATTGTAACTTTAGGTTAGTACTGTTACAATATTGTTCCATCTTTTTGTGTGAAATTTTTTCAGCATTATGACTTGATCTCTTATATCTCATTTTCCCATACTTTCTAGTGATAATAAAATAGTATTACACATTGTGTCATTCTCACAATCTGTAAAGGCACTTATGATCCCAGATGTAAAAGTGTTAGACTTCTTGTCCAACAATGTGTACTTGATTCTATTTAACCATGCACTATACAACCACAATGTCACCGATGCACTTTGGAATAGCTATCAATTGGGTCATGCGCAAATGCACAAACAACACAAATAGGGGTATCCATTGGGTTAACAAAATTCTAGAAGACCTGGACTTTGCCGACGACATAGTGCTTTTGAGTTCAACACACCCAGATGCCCAAGAGAAGAAAAAAAACATCTCCAAAATGTTTCAGGACAAATTGGTCTCCAAATTAACACCACAAAAACTATTGATCTTACCAACAGTTCAGACGACACCAAATTAAGCTACCATGTTCTTGAAAAAGTCAACAGCTTCACATACCTGGGAAGCAAAATGACATCTACAGGGGACTCAACACCAGAAATATTATCTAGAATCGCACTGGCATCTGGTGCCTTCAATAAACTGTCAAGCATCTGGAAGTCAAAGTCACTCAGCCAACATACGAAACTTAAAATCTTCAACTCTTGTGTGATTCCAGTGCTAACGTATGGAAGTGAGAGTTGGAAATCAACGGTAGCTTTAGATAAAAAAAATTAGACAATTTTGAGAACAAATGTTTTAGAAGACTTCTACACATCCAGTGGACAGATTTCAAAACCAATGTGCAAATAAGACAAAAGGCTAAGCAAGATATTGTGTCCAATTTTATAAGAAGACGCCTTTGGAACTACATCGGCCATGTACTCAGAATGGACAAGACAAGACTCCCCTACCAAGCCCTCATATGGTCACCAGTAGGGAAAAGACAACGGGGAAGACCAAGAGAGACCCTGCGTAGAATCATCATCAGATAAGGCTCATACAACGGCCAAGTGAATATCCAAGATCTACAACAGGTAGCAGCGAACAGCCAGACATGAAGAACCATGACTTCTGCCCTATACGCCGCCTTAGGCTCAAGAGGAAAGACTAACTAACTAACTAATAAAACCACAATATATTTTTTAACCTGAAATAGTACACTTGAAGTAGTAATGTAGCAATGTCGATACTATGAACCTGAAATAGTAATTTAGTCATGTAAAATGTCAATTTACTATACAATTATTCATTGATGATTTTAGATGAATAATGTTTTTTGTTTTTTTTTTTTGCTTTTTTCCCCCTATGAATTTTTTATTTGTGAACATGAAATTATAATTTTACAATATATAATCGACTTGATCGCTGTAGAGCTCCAATATTCTAATGTCGAGTTTTTTTTCGGTCGGTATTCCTCGTTCTTCGACTTTTACTGATAATGTCACGATATTATAGAAGATCTACTTGCGATTTTAACTTATCTGAAATATTTGCCAATAATATAGGATGTGTGTATGTATGAAACATACAATTTTAATTCAACAGAATACATATATTACATTAATGTACAAATGTCAAGTTGCTTGCTCTTGATCTGCCGATATTATATCCAGAGATCCAAGATCAATGGGTTCCAGGTACACCCGATGCAAATGATATAGTTGCACACTTCGATATCATACAATACAATAAATTGCTGTAGATTTAGTTATTTCTTCCTAATTATATGGTTACAGGTTGCTAAGTATGTCATTTGCGGAGTATTTATTGGAGTGATCCACATAACCATAATAGGAATATAATACATCAAATGTTATTATCTACCAACTGCTTCTAGACTAGACGAATGTCTGAGTATTAGACATATGTATAATGAGGTAACTGTCTGAAATGACCTAAGTAAGGCCATACCTTTGAAATTACTTTGAACCGTTTAGGTTTCCTTGTGCAGTTACAATCTACTCAGAATGTCTGCCACTTGTTATCTTTCTCCGGAATATGTACAATTTCGATGTCATAATCCTGTAATAACCCTGAATTCTGGACTATCTGTTCCCGTAATGTATGTTTCACAATAGAAACACAGTGAATACTATATTTAATATATATCAACTGCAATTTTACAGTTGCGCCCATTAATCTTATGTATAATGCAAAAAAATATATGAGTTGACATAGGTATTGTCATACATAGAGGTTATACTGAGATATTAAGCTTATATTTTGTTGTGAGAATTTACTATATTTGAATAAGTATAAGTTATGTTTCTTTAATATGAAGCATTATACGGTTATTTGCATCTTCCTGCGTAACATATGTTGTTATTGATTTCAGTTTATCTATATGTCGTTATTTTTTTTTTTCTTTCTTCATCTTATAGTCCCATGCTTGTCCAGTACCGATTCCAGTTCCGTATTTTAATATCTTGTGTCACTTTGTCAATTTGGGTTTCATGAACTTCTTGTTGTTACCATTCTGTAATTAAACAGTCTGTGTTAGTATAGTGTACTTGTGGTACCGCCGAGGGAATTTTGTCCTCCCAACTTGGCTTTGTATAGTCCACGCCAACTTTTTGTTTTATTTTAACTTTCTTTTTTACGCGTTGTTGTTGAATTCTTTTATTTTCATAGTTATCATCGTCATCTGAGGACATGCTATCAGCACATGGTAAACCTGCAGACAATGCATATTCGATTATTATTTATCTTTCTTTTTCCATCTCGTAATAATCTGTCCTGCACATGTCTGCCTCTATGTCTGATCAATCATCTTCTATTTTAATATCTTTGCCTTCCGTCGGGAAGGACAATGATGCGTAGTTACATTCCGCTATCTTCAGGTTCTCTTTTCACCATTTTTCTATGTCTTGGCTAGTACACTTTTTCACATCTGGGACGTTCCACACTATTAGTTCCGTTGTAGGTTGTGGTAGCATTGCTGCTATCTTTCAAATATGCCTCATATTTGGGATTTCTGTCAAACATTTCATATAACCTAAGTGTGTGTTTAAAAAATCTGCATACAATTATTGTACCTATTTTCGATGGTTTTAAATAATCTTGAGTGTTAGGTCTGTTATGGTACTGTGGAGGATTTGGTGCATGTTGGCTATATGGTTGTTGTCTCATCTGACTATTATTATTATCTTTCTGTGTAGAGAATCTGGCAGACGCACCTATTGCCAGATCAGGCTGAGTACATTCAGCAAAGACTTCCCTGTAGGTGTTGTAATAAACCTCACCTTTGGATTCTATCTCTTTTACAGTATTGTACTTGTTTTAGATCATGTATAAAGGCATCTCATCAGGCACCGCTGAGATTAGCTTGACTCTCAATATGAGGTCTCTCAGCTTGTGGTAGTCTTCCTGGACATTTGCAGATTTTAGCAATTTATCAAATAAATACTGAGTCTCTAAGAAAAAGTCTAGGAAGTTCTTGTTAGCCTTCGGTGTTAGAATCCTATATGCTGTTCGCAAACCAGCCTGGTCTAAACTGAAGTGGTTGAGGACTCTCTATTTCGTGTACTCATACTTAGTACGGAGATCTTCTGGAATAACTTCCACTACTTTTAAAGGTTCGAGTGCGAGATAATTATGAAAAAGTATAGCCCAATCGTCGACGGGATCTTTGTAGTGTTTCATCAGCATTTCAATGTTTGTGATCCATGCTGATGGAGAATCACCAGCCGTATACTTTCTAAAAATTGCCTCGTACTGTTTGATAGGATCCAAAGTTTTCGAAGCTAGTTAAGCTTGAGCGATGTTAAAATCTTTCTCTTTCTCTGACTGTTTAACCTTGAAGTTCCACTCAATCTCTTTATATTTCAAAATTTGCTCAGCTGCCAGTTTCTCTCTACTAAAAGCCATTTTTTTGTTCCTCTAATGCTAACTCACTTTCTTTAGTCTCTCTCTATAGTGCTAACTCTCTCTCTCTCTCTCTCTCTCTCATTATATAGTCACTCTCTGTAATGCTAACTCTCTCTCTCTTTCTCTCTCTCTCTCTCTTTACTCTCTCTCTCTCTCTATCTCTCTCTCTCTCTCTCTCTCTCTCTCTCTCTCTCTCTCTCTCTCAATAAGTAATCTCTTTTTCATAGCTTGTAATTGTATTTCTGCTTTCTTTTTTTCTGCTTCTAATCTTTCTTTTTCAGCTTCTCTAGCAGCAACATTTTCTTCCCTTGGTGTGCCTGAAAAGCACTTAGGTCAGCTTTCGCCCATGATAATAATTCTGGACCTGGACAACCACATTTCTCGCCATTGGCAATCAATAATGGCAGTGTAGACATGATGACTTATAATATGGTTCACATTTTAATTATAAGATAGTTTCTAATATTAACTCTTTGCCTGATAAGTAAAGTATGCAATTATTATTATTTCCGTTGTCAAGTATATCTTATATCAAGTAAATCTTCTTTATATTGTATTGCCCAAGTCGATCAGTTGGGTTACTAAGATGGATGAACAAGATGCAAGCAATAAATAATTACATTGCCGTAGGCAAACACCAGCTAATCAATTATTCTTGCTGTGGTGTTAATTAATGATATATAATATATAAATAATATATAAATAATATTATCCACAGAAAAATTTCACATAATCGCATAAAATACATTTATCAAGGGATAGCACAACACTTCAAGAAGGTTTAGTTACGAAACGAAACAACGATCTTGACAACAGTCGATTACAATATTACATTTGAAACTTTTAACATAACGTACCTTTGTGTTAATAATAGAGATAGGAACACAAAGATAGCTCTCCAACCACCCGCACACTTAATAGCGTGCAAGATAGCGTGATAGATAGCGTGCCAAAAGAGTGGACCTGTACTACCACGATCTTGGTCCAATGCACAGAACAGAAAGACAAACCACACGCAAGCAACTTAAATTTCTGTCCTCCGGTCCTAAGAATGATGTTGACTCTTCCTGCGCTGATCGGTTTGATCTTCCAAGTGAACTTAGACAGTAGTTTTAAAAAATGTAGGTTGTTTCCTTGGAGATGCTGCGCCGCCGAAAATATTGGTAAATATGCTTTGAATACTACTGCTTTGCTCTGACTCCTCGGTCGGAGCACTTAATGACTTAATAATGTTTATTTATTAGTTGCTGTAGTGTGGTGTACACTGGATGTCTATTTTCTTGACGTAAATCATGTTTTAAGGTATGTGATTGCTAGAATATCAGATCTGCAGAATTTCCAACACATAGAACAATGTTCACAAAACGTTGCCTGCGGCTAAGGGCTGCTCTAATGTTTTCCATAAGCTGACTTTCTATCATAATGTCTTTCCTACATGTATTTAGACACTTGGATTTAATTAACTTCATCTCTGTGATCATATATCCTTTCTTCAGCCATGTTTATTTTACTTTCTGCTAAACAAAGCTGAAGTTCCTTATTTTTTAATGGCGTTGACACTTATAATCTTAAAACTACTGGTTTAATAATGTTCTCAATGTCACATATTCGAGCTCCCCACATTTTCCTTGGGATTTTTAGAGGTTCTGTGCATTCATTCTTCTGACCCGTTCACCTCATGACTCCTGGCACGATTAACACACTGAAGAACAACTGAAGTAGGACTGCGTATCAGTGATTTCACCACGTTTATTGGGCACATCTCACTTTACATCCAACATCCTGACCCTGTCGTTCCTTGCTCTATGCGCAACACTTTCATTTACCTAAGGCATGGTGACATGCCGGAGGTGGCCTGAGTTTACACTCATCTGTCTTCATGGTCTTCATCATATTGCTAACACTCGTTTTGTTAACGATCTTACAGAAAAAGGTCTACTTACAAATATCAGCATCTGCACACTGCCTTATACACATTCACTGGGTTCTCCCAAATAACAAATTATCACAACGTCCCATTGAATAAAATGTGCAAATAAACTGAATCTTTAGCATGGAAAATGGTTGATGGTCGTATTTGCTTCAACATATAGCATCCTATGTTCACCGTGTCTGACCCTGAGTCACTGAGTGAGTTTTCACATCCTTTTCACTCCTCAGCTGAACTTCAGATCTCTCTCTCTCTCTCTCTCTTTCTCTCTCTCTCTCTCTCTCTCTCTCTCTCTCTCTCTCTCTCGCTCTCTCTCTCTCTCCGCGTATCTCACAAACCGCACAAGATATTCATTAGCTGTACTCGACCCAACTCTGTACCTTCGGTAAGGAGAATCTAACTCTTACTGGTGTTTCCCGGTTTGTCTCCCTTGCTTATGTCTCCATCTCACGGTGTGTCCAGGCATTAAGGTATAAAACTCCTTCAGTACCAACTTATTCTGGATTCCTTCCCTTGCGCTACTTGCTCTCTTATTTCTATACTAATTTGGCTCACGGCATCAAGCAAGCATCAAGATAAATGAAGATTTTAAGATCATTTGTTCTGGAGGCGAAAACCGACAAATGGGAGTGGCTATTAATTTAGATCGGAAAACATCAACATCTGTTCAAGGATATTGGGTCGTGTCGGTCAGAGTTCTACTAGTTAAATTAAGTGGCAGACCTTTTAGCATAAATATTATTCAAGTATATGCCCCAACACGAGAATCCAGTGAAGATAGTGTAGAGGAATTTTATAATGACATAGAGACTGCCTTAAAGAAATGTAAAAATTCAGAAATAAACATCATAATAGGAGACGTCAATGCAAAAGTAGGAAATCAAGGTGAAAGATACACAGTAATAAACTATGGTTTAGGCGAGAAAAATTAACGAGGATACAGACTCGTAGAGTGGGCAAAAGAACAAGAAAATGATTGTAGGAAACACCTGGTTTAAGCAACACCCTACACGATTATGGACAATGAGGAGTCCTGATAGCAGGATCAGAAATCAGATTGACTAAATTCTGATTAGCAGAAGATTTAGAAACGCACTAACAATAGCAAAAACAGTTCCCAGTACTGATTGTTATAGTGACCACAGACTACTTACAGGAACACTGAGGATAAAGTTGAAGAAAGTCAAGTATATAACAGGAAACACTAAATATGATTTGTGTGCATTGAGTAATGACAAGGAAATACAAAGCAAATTCAACATAGAAGTACAGAACAGATTTGATATATTGTCTGATCTAGAGATATTATTCTAGGATGTGGATGGTCAATGGGAAATGTTGAAGAATTCAATCAGTTTGGCTGTGGGATGTGGATTTTAATTCTTAAGAATATTTCGTTATAATGTCTAGAGGGTATTATTGATTCTCTGGTCACTGGTTAGAATGCAGGGTGATCAGGGATATTTACCACAAATTCCAGGAGAAAAGAGTTCAATCCTTGAAACAATGGCATCTGTGTGTAGGTTTCCCTTCCCACTTCATCACCCTTTAAATTGTCTATAGTGCTAGAAGGATATTGATTGCTCACAACATATAAACAACCACTTGTTGGACACCACATTTACTTGATGTACACAACACTTTTGGACAAACAGTTCAGGTATTAACTCAAGATATGTAGTTACATATATATGTGTAATAAACACTATGCATATTCAGACAGGCATGGGAATTAGTTGCATTGTTACAATATAGTACCCAGTGACCCCAGAAAAAGTAAGGTTATTACAAACAACACAACAACCACAAATTGGTTCTGCTAACTTGACTCAGTGTACCTAGACAAAATCGCATTGGTCTAGGTGCAGAAATCCAACATATATATATATATATATATATATATATATATATATATATATATATATATATATATATATATATATATATATATATATATATATATATATATATATATATATATATATATATATTGTTTCTGACACCATGTACTATTATCATATTTTAAAAATAATGAGTTGATGTCAAAATACTATTTACCTTAACCGTCATTGGTTATACCTCATTACCCACTCTTTATATGTCATAGAAGAAAAAAAAAACACACATGAAAACAGTTGATACTAATAATTAAATTAATTAATTATAGTGTTCATTTAGGCATTGCGGATGGGTATTCTTCTCCAGTGCAAAGCAGTTAATGGCCATATTTATCCGTTACAGCAATAAATACTCACAGTCATGTTTAATGTCCACTGAAGTTTGTTGCGGAACTACTTATAATCCTTATTAGGAAATAAATTCACCACATATCTCCTCCGTGGAGCTGAATTCAAGAATCTTCTTTGCGAACGGCTCGGTGTCAGTGTGAAATTGAGGCCTGGGTTTGTCATACCTTCAGGAGATGCATCTTGAGTCTTGGACTAAGGTTCTTCCCTATATCACCATATCCGATGAAAAGGATGCCTACCTTTCAGCGTCTCGGCTTATAATATCCGAATCTCAATTTTGTTCCCACAGATTTTTCACCCACCTAGTCATCATTCTATAACCTATTCCACCGTTATTGGCATTTAGGCTGACATGGGACCAGCACAGAGTTCTGATTCATTATTTACTTTCAGTGTAGACATACAATTCTGCTTGTTATTCATTTGGTTCATCTGGAATTAATTCCAGGATTCTGCTGCAGGCATGGAACTGAAGAATATTGATTCCACCACATATCCAGGGTTGCAAGCCATCAGGTGATTCCTGTGGTTGCAGGCGTAGAGGCATTTACTCCGCTAGCTGCTTTCATATGGTCTTTTTTTTATGTGTTCAGGTTTGGGAACCTTGAGGTAATCTGGTGTAGGTATGGTTTTCAGTTGGTACCTTGTTTGTATTGGTTCAATGTCTTCGTCCCATTTGTTTGAGTGGGTGTTCATAGCTAGAACTTGGTGTTGCATGGCTGGAACCTTATGTTTGACTGTTGCAGCTGTGAGACATTCTTTCGAAGACTTATCCATTGTTGGATATTAACTTGGTAACCCAACCAACAGTTGAAGGGCTTTCACTGTTGCTAGTTTTAGTAACTTGTAGCAGTGTCCCATAGTTTCACTGATTTTGCTGAGTGATAAGGCTTATAGGTGATACTTCTCAGACGTAAAGCAGACGATACACTGTTGTCAGTTACTCTGTTGATCTTCATCTTTGTAGATTATTAGATCTTGAAGTCCATCCTGGATATTCCTACTAAAATAGGACTTAATCACTCACCCAATCAGTTGTCTTCAAATTTATCTGTTGCTCGCTATGGAGCTATTGAGCGCCGCAGTAAACATTGAGGTATTGCTAGATCCAGACTATGGTTTGGACATTCACTTATGGCTGTTGACCCAGGATCCAGTGTTAGTGATATAGTCCCACCAAATTCACCACCACCTGCTTCTCTTCTATAGAAAAGGGATGACAAGAATACAACACGGGCATTAACCTACTGTGTTATGGTAAAAGGTTTACAACACAATTACAAACACAAATACAAAACAACAATGGGAGAAGGGGAAAGGAGTTGGTGTCAACGTTCCACTGTCCCTCATTGCTGAGTAGAGCCATTCTGACTCTTAATAGTGAGTAAGGTATTTTCTCACTTTATTTTATGTTCTGTTGTTACTGGGACAATTAGAGGAGTGAAGTCATTCTGTCCATCCAACATGTTGATATTGTATCTCTCATTCTTGAAGAGAATAACCTATACAGGATCTCTGTGGTTTCTAATGCCGCGTCTTCCCAAGGCTATTCAACATTGGCTTTTTAAGTACTGTCGTGCACAAGGATTCTTACATCAACATCCTCTAATCCCAAGGTGCAACATTAAAATGTATATTCCCACAGTAAAAAGTAACAATCAGAACAGGGAAAATTCTCATACCAGAAAAAAAAACATACATGTCCATTTTTCTGATATCAAGTACATGATAATCCTACATAATAATTAATCATAATGCTGATGCAGGGAGCCTTTGTTTTTGGATTTTCTCAGGGGTTAATCCATAACTAAAACATATATTGTTTTCCCCCACTGCGTACAGCAGATGAGGATAGTAGTCGCTGTGATATATTTTGTCAAGGACTGCTATTATTCAAGCAATTTATTCACATCAATCTTCGCTTCTGTTCCTACTACAGTGAGGTGATGCGGATTGAAGGTACCCTATCCGAACATTAATTTCTATCACGCGTTTACTTTAATTGTTCATGAATTTATATTCTAAAACATGGCGTCCATAGCAGTATTTTATGAAATGATTATTTGTTCTTCACTACTATGGAGTGGTTATTAATCTGTTAGCAAAAGGATGGTACTAAATTTTAGCACTATATTTCCAAGTTACAGATTATGATGTGGCAAAATATTTTATCCCCTGACTAAGTAAGAGTCAGGAATATGCGTAATCATTTGTATGTCCCCGCGTGGATAAAACAAGTTCAGAGACATCCTTACCAGTGCATTTACACTACATAGGATATTTGAAAGTGGCAGACACCAGTTCTCTACTTGTGCAGTATGAAATCAAGAGTCTGCTCCTACATTGAGAAAATGTTTCTTTAAAGTCCAATCTCTACAGTACATAAATTATTTGCAGATTTCTAAGCATCGATAGGGATATATAGTTCCATTGCATAGAAGTTATTTTTCATAGGACTATGAAATTGGCAGAAACGAGTTTTCTTCTCTGAAGTATGAATCAGGAGTCTGTTCCTAATTTGAGAAGAGTTTCTGACGAGAGTTGATACTCTACATTACACATAATCTGTATAGATAAGCACTATTAGATATAAGTTCATAATGCCTATAAAAGATATTAACATAAGGATTAGAAATTGTAAAACATAGGAAAAATTACAGCGTGGCAGAACATGTGCTTCATTGGTAAAAATAAAATCAGACTCTAGCTTACAAGAACTGTTGAATTATCATTCTAATTAATTCTTAATTAACACACTGGTATATGTACTTTATAAAAATACATGAATACATTTTAATAATGTAGATATAACATACCAATAGTTGCAGAGACTGATATATTTCTAAGTCAAACTACCTTCTCCCCGAAGGGAAAGGTCGACTTTCTTGTGTGCTCTCTTGACTAGAAATGGCCGCTTCAGTCTTTGTTTTCCCCCTCGCCGGGATTGGCCAGGTACGGGAGAGAAAATAAGCCAAAATAAATGTAGCTGTGCCACGGTCAGTCTATCGTTGTTTTATTTTCTATTCCTACCTAAGCAAGTTACTTAAACAGTAATTGTAAGGGTTTGTTTATTTTTAAGGGAGTCAATAAATAGGAAAGGGTAGGGACGTTTTTATTATATTACACGCCTCCCCCATTTAAGCCATTGATTGTTTTTTTTTTTTCTTTTTTTTTCAGAAAATAAATGGTCAAGTAGTACTCTACAATTTCCGTCTTTACATTGACTCACCTAGTCTCCATTCCTTATTAATTTCTTACATTACTTCCCTATGTTATATAATCAGAGCCACGTCCATTTTCTTTTAGTCACGACAACTTGCATAACCTTAAAGGATTATTTCTCTTTTAGTGAAAGAGTGTTGCACCCTCTCCACTGTTGTCAGCTATTGTTTGAAATATGAGTGGTTATCTGATAATTTGTTACTTTCAAGTACTAGTTTGTCTGTATCAAACCGACTTTTTGAAGCAATTGAAATATCATCATTAAGCTTGCAATAGCCTGATGATACTGTTCATATGAGATCATTTGCTGAATTTCTTTTCCCAATATATTTAGTCTGGCGTTAAGAACTGGAGAAAGTCCTGAGTACTCCTACATGGGTTATTAAGAAACCTAACATCTGCATTTTGCTGATTCTGGGTTTTGTGCGTCCACTCCCCTCAGATTCTTTTCCCAGCAGAAAGTCTCTTCTCTCCTTGTAGTTCATTTATGGTCTACGTGTAACCACTGCTAACTTAAGCATGACTAGTTGGGATATATACCAGCTTGATTCCTCTCTCGTTAGATTATTAATCTTGAGATTATGTTAAAACCGACGGTTAATTCTGCGTCTACTGATAGCATATTAAACTCGCCCGTCTCCCTGTAAGTTAGACGTTTGTTTTAACTATAGATCTGATATTTAAAAGAAGCTAAAGATGGTTCCTGTTGCATACATTTTTATCCAACACATCCTGTGGTTGGGTTATTAGTCGAGTTATGGGATTTTCCGATCAGTTTTAATAACTACTGATTAGAGTGGAGTCCCTTTCTCTTGCGGGTTTTTCCGGAGAATCTCGTCTAACATGTAAACAAGGTCCAACTTTTCTAGATTTCCGTTCTAAACCGAATTTTCCGGGGAACATGAATCTATCAGAAATGAAGTAATTCTTAGCTTACTCTCTCTGCTTTTCCTTCTAACCTAGATCTATTTTACGCTAGAATCCTTATTAGTAATTCTAACCTGATGTGTTTGAGTTTCACTCTGTATTTGTTGCTTTGGTGTTGAATTACGAGCAAATTTGCGTCGCTTGGCGTGCATTGATCGTCGTCTGCCTCCCTCCAGGTTTTAGACTATTTTCAACTTAGCAACATACATTATAATGTAGGTTCAGACGTATTGTCTCCTACTATATATAATCAGTTCAGTGAGAAGTTAAAAGCCCCTTTATGGTTTCCTGTGATTGTCTTCCAGACAATCAAGTGGCTGGTTCACTTCCAGTTATGGATGTGGATTACTAGTCTTTGTAAAATTACTATTACATCTGTATCTCCCTATCATACTGGCGTCACCTGAGTTGTGTCCTCAAGATAACAGGTAAGGTACTCTTAATGTTTCTCTCCAGTTTTGTTTTCATCCGTTTAATCCGTGGAAACTCTAGATTTATTTAGATTGACTAAGGTCTATCTTTGAACTGTTATATACTTTACTAGCTGGATTCCTGATTGAAATTCCTAATCTAGTAAATATCAAGCAATTCTTCAGCTATATGCTCCAATTTGCTTGGTTTTTACACAGCTATATTCCATTTTTTTAGCATGGGTTCACTGTATAAGTTTTAGGCGTTTCCTCTGTCTTTACGTCAAGGGGTTCGTCCTATTTATAAACAGCATATATTTCAAGAGTTGTTTATTTAATTGTTGCTTTTACTGATTCGTATCAGTTATTTAAGCTAATCTCTGTTAGTCTGGATCTGCTTTCACATATTTAATGCTGGCATATCATCCAAATCAGAACTGAGATGTAGAAATCTGTTTCGTCTTGCGATTGATTTCTGATTCACCTACCTATTAGTAGGCTTCGAGCATTATCTAGAATTTAGTTACTCGGTTTGTTTAAAGAAAATACAATTGAGTCGCGCGCCTCTATAGTACCCTTTATTGCCCTTTTTAATTCTTCCCTTATGAGAATATTAATGTTAGTTAGGCAATTACTGAAATAACTTTACGTAAGCTAATCGCTAACTAAAAGCTGTTTCATTCCTCTTTTTGATGAGGACTACTCATAGTGAACATTTCACTTAGTGAGGTTAAACTGTAAATTTCAAAGTTAAGGAGCCAATATCTGAAATGTTCAGTCTCTTACTAGAGATTGGTACAGATTTTTTCCGGTATCTCCTGAAGTTTATTTGAAATTTCAATTTCTTATGTTAATTCTTTAATTATACCTTTTACATACCTATACGGTCTGTTTCCGCTACCATTAATAATGGAATCGGGGTGGATAATTTAAAGAAATACCTTATATTCTGTTGGGTCAGTAAGTGAGTTGATCAGTTTCACTTACATCACCAGGTGAATATTTTGGTTGACCCTATTTATTAACATATGGGCCATCTGAGTTAGTTAATAATACTACTCATATCACCGGTGGAGTAGAATAAGTGTCGGTATGGCTTTTCTTCCTAAGTATCCATCATTTATTCACTTTACTTTACTACCGGTGTTGTAGAACATGTTATGTCATATGAAAAAAAGGATTAAATTCTTACAATATTCCTTCCCTTCCATTAACTATGTCTACATTTTTGCAAGTGGTGGTTTAGGCCTTAACCTTAGTTCATTTACTTTAGTTACTGCTATTTTCAACTGGTTTAATTCATCTCTCAGGTATTATTTACTGTCCTACTGAATAATCATTTGTTGATTAAATTTTTCCCTTAAAAAAAAATTATTGGATTTTTAACTTATCTGTCCTAATTATCTATAAAATTGTCTATCACTCTCTGCTGCCTTGGTAATTTTTCAATATTACATGAATTATACAAGCAGATCAAGCATGAAAATACAATGATAATCAATGACAAAATAGTTAATTAACATATGATTCACATGTAGGAACATAAACCTTATGGATACATAATATAGTAGTGTGTTCATGACTACACCACTTTTAAACCATTTAAAGAGAATACCAGAGTAGCAGAACCATACCTCAAACATCAAATGGGAATGACTATGAATTCTAAACATTCACTGAATTACCTATCTTATGTGAGTTTACCATCCCAGAGACCTTACTACTGGAGGTTCATTACTGGACTTAGTTTCCCATCAATAAGATATAAAATATGAGTTTTTAAAAAAAAATCTCATACCCAACAACCAACTACATGATGCATCTATTAGAATCAAGATATTACCTGTGAACAGTTTTGTACCAAAACCTATATTTATCTGAGCCATTATGGGTTCACATAACACTTGACTCAGCTCATACTAATGAGTGATTAGGTCTGTTACTAACACTATAACATTCTGAAGTGACTTGGTTTACCTGCGAGAGGTTTTCCCTGAATTCATATACCCACAATAATACACCATTTGTGATGTTTACCATGAGTTTTAAATTCAGGGACGTTGCCCACACATGTGGGATGTGGATTTTAATTCCTAAGAATATTTCGTTATAATGTCTAGGGGGTATTATTGATTCTCTGGTCACTGGTTAGAATGCAGGGTGATCAGGGATATTTACCACAAATCCCAGGAGAAAAGAGTTCAATCCTTGAAACAATGGCATCTGTGTGTAGGTTTCCCTTCCCACTTCATCACCCTTTAAATTTTCTATAGTGCTAGAAGGATATTGATTGCTCACAACATATAAACAACCACTTGTTGGACACCACATTTACTTGATGTACACAACACTTTTGGACAAACAGTTCAGGTATTAACTCAAGATCTGTAGTCACATATATATGTGTAATAAACACTATGCATATTCAGACAGGCATGGGAATTAGTTGCATTGTTACAATATAGTACCCAGTGACCCCAGAAAAAACAAGGTTATTACAAACAACACAACAACCACAAATTGGTTCTGCTAACTTGACTCAGTGTACCTAGATAAAATCACATTGGTCTAGGTGCAGAAATCCAACATATATATATATAATTGTTTCTGACACCATGTACAATTATCATATTTTAAAAATAATGAGTTGATGTCAAAATACTATTTACCTTAACCATCATTGGTTATACCTCATTACCCACTCTTTATATGTCATAGAAGAAAAAAAAAACACACATGAAAACAGTTGATACTAATAATTAAATTAATTAATTATAGTGTTCATTTAGGCATTGCGGATGGGTATTCTTCTCCAGTGCAAAGCAGTTAATGGCCATATTTATCCGTTACAGCAATAAATACTCACAGTCATGTTTAATGTCCATTGAAGTTTGTTGCGGAACTACTTATACTCCTTATTAGGAAATAAATTCACCACATATCTCCTCCGTGGAGCTGAATTCAAGAATCTTCTTTGCGAACGGCTCGGTGTCAGTGTGAAATTGAGGCCTGGGTTGGTCATACCTTCAGGAGATGCATCTTGAGTCTTGGACTAAGGTTCTTCCCTATATCACCATATCCGATGAAAAGGATGCCTACCTTTCAGCGTCTCGGCTTATAATATCCGAATCTCAATTTTGTTCCCACAGATTTTTCACCCACCTAGTCATCAGTCTATAACCTATTCCACCGTTATTGGCATTTAGGCTGACATGGGACCAGCACAGAGTTCTGATTCATTATTTACTTTCAGTGTAGACATACAATTCTGCTTGTTATTCATTTGGTTCATCTGGAATTAATTCCAGGATTCTGCTGCAGGCATGGAACTGAAGAATATTTATTCCACCACATATCCAGGGTTGCAAGCCATCAGGTGATTCCTGTGGTTGCAGGCGTAGAGGCATTTACTCCGCTAGCTGCTTTCATATGGTCTTTTTTTTTATGTGTTCAGGTTTGGGAACCTTGAGGTAATCTGGTGTAGGTATGGTTTTCAGTTGGTACCTTGGTTGGATTGGTTCAATGGCTTCTACCCATTTGTTTGAGTGGGTGTTCATAGCTAGAACTTGGTGTTGCATGGCTGGAACCTTATGTTTGACTGTTGCAGATGTGAGACATTCTTTCGAAGACTTATCTGTGATCAAGAGAAAAAAAAAGGAATAAGAGAGAGTAGGGAGGAGAGAGAGGAGAGAAAGAAGAGGGAATTGAGGATGATGATATAAATAGTGTGAAGCCTAAAAGTTCTTTCCTCAGTCGAACTCTGCCTACTACACAATACCTTTGATAGTAAAGAAAGATGAAGAGAGAGAAGGAGAAAAAGAGGATGAGAGTAAAGGATAGGAAAGATTTAGGTTCGTGTCTCCGCTTGAGAACAATAGTTAATTACTATTGCACCATCAATGTCTCGTGGTGTATGTTATCAGGCTATAGAAGAGATGTACAACCCACCTCACAAAGTCTCTAAACTAATATAATCTACACAATCTCAGACTGACAAGTCGAAATAAAAGGCAACTCAAACCTATATTTATTTTCTTTCTGAACAGTAACAGAGTGACAATCTACAACATAATCGCAAAGAGTAATCAGTACATGCATTGCAGACACATAATGCATATTGAACTGTAATAATACGATGCTGCATTACCTCACCAGGGAGAGATAGATAGTGTAACAGCCTGTGCAACTGGGTGTTAGGGGGATGCCACTTATGATCACCTATTAACCGCATGAAGTAAAAGACTAAAGCTAGGAATTACACCGGCCTTTGTTTCGTAACTATCTTTCCGTAGGCTTATTAGTGGTCCATATATTCAGTCCAAATACCCATTGATCCATAGATTGATCCATCAATCCATATACCCAGGGATTTAATTCGCTCCCATCCAACTTGTTCAGCGGGTAACTGTTTATTCAGCTATGCCTGGTTTATCCAGGCAACTCCAGTTTACCCAGACAATGTCTGAAACATTATAAAACAATACCCGTGAGTTTTATGTCACAATCAACCTTAGTCTTTCACTACCTCCAAAGTCCTTAACATCTATCGCTTCTTTATCTACGCTAGTATCAATATATCTTAGCCATAACATGAATTAACAACAGTATTTTAAACACAGTAATTTATCGTTTATATATATTTAACTAACATTATTACCGCCTATTTCCCGACGCGCCGCCTACAGCCAACATAACCCATAAAGTATTTAACCATTTACCCGAAGATTTGAACTCGCTGCCTGTACCCCGCAAGGCCAGCCTTTCGCCACCTTAGCTACACAGCAGCAGAAGCGCGACCTCCTTTCACCCCTGTCTAGTCGGACAAAAGACACGCATTCTTTTCCATACCGCGCCGTCTTGGGCGAGCCATTGTCATCCGGTCTCATTGTTTGGTTGACCCAGTGGCCACTTCCCGTCTGCTAGTTTTTGGTCGCCGTGTTGTTTATATCTTGCAGTAGCCTTTCGTTTTATATGCCGTGTTGGCCCGCCTAGTTATCATTAATCTTTTAGTCTAATTACTTAATTTACATGCACATATACAGTTTATCCACACTCTGCTTATCTAACCGATTACTATGACTCCCAACACTATAGACCAGCCATTTAAATATAGGTCATTTGCAGGACGTCGCATCCAATCCTAATCCTTGGTCGACTGCTCATAATTATTTGGTAAACTCACCTACAGTAGTTTGCTATAGCTCTCTAAACTAAGATACCTGATTATAATATACAATTAAACTAATTAGGTCTAAGTCTTATGTCAACTTACATTCAACTTCTGCCGTCCCGTTGATCATCTGGGTCCCATATTTGAAATACGATTGCTCTCTTCAACCTCGTTTGCCGTGGTTCCCACCACCGGTTTCCAGTTGTATTTGACCTTAGTCTCCTGTGTGGTTCCAACCGCAGTGTCTCCCGTGTGATTCCGATCGCAGTCTGGCTAGTGGTTGTTCTATCTGACGTTAGCCATCATCTGCAACTACTGAGTGCTCTTCTTTAGCCAACAGTCCTTCTCAAATGGCTTGCACGCCATTTTGTGATCCTCGGAATTTGCGTTCCACTCCATCAGATTTATCTATCTGGAATAAATGGTTCACAGATCCTTGACCAACCTGCGTTTCTTCGGCAGTCTAGACGAAACTGTGATATGTGCATCTTTTCCGTCTTTACTACTGCCTCTCCATCTTCTTGGACACTAAACAGCCTGGTATATGGACATCACCATTGCTGAAGTTCCCAACTCACACTTCCTGGGCTGGGCGACAGCCCAGCCCCCGGTCCTGTTGCTAACGCACTCTTGCTCGTTCCACACTCTCTAAACTGACTGGATCCAACGTATATATCACCTCTTGAGTTGGCGCCTTTCTTGAATCACGTGACCATGCTTCTCTCCTTGTGAAGGGCTACCCAATCAGTACCTCGCGTACCCTGCTTAATTTGCATACTACCATCATATCATTAACCCAAATTTACATTGTCTCTGAAGTTCATGGTCCTGAGTTCATGTACTTTTCCCGCCACCATAAATTTGGAGTATAGCGTTCCCCTCTGACAGCTAAGGTCACTTCCAACGCCGCCTGTACTCATAAATTATGCTACCCCCAACGTTCACCTGTTGTCCATCTGACAGCTTGAACTCCAAAGTGTACAATACATTTGGCACTCCTCTCCCTTAGAAACTGCTTGCCAACAATAGAGGATGGCCTTGCCGCTATTCGGTCATGCACTCCCGCTCAACCCATGACTATTTTAAAAACAATCCTGGCCCTTGACCTTTGAGGTCCCAAAAATATTCCAGTTTATATTTCCCGGGTAAACTTGAAAAGGCGGTATGTGAAAACCAATTTCCATACTGTCTCATATCCATTGTTGGATATTAACTTGGTAACCCAACCAACAGTTGAAGGGCTTTCACTGTTGCTAGTTTTAGTAACTTGTAGCAGTGTCCCATAGTTTCACTGATTTTGCTGAGTGATAAGGCTTATAGGTGATACTTCTCAGACGTAAAGCAGACGATACACTGTTGTCAGTTACTCTGTTGATCTTCATCTTTGTAGATTATTAGATCTTGAAGTCCATCCTGGATATTCCTACTAAAATAGGACTTAATCACTCACCCAATCAGTTGTCTTCAAATGTATCTGTTGCTCGCTATGGAGCTATTGAGCGCCGCAGTAAACATTGAGGTATTGCTAAATCCAGACTATGGTTTGGACATTCACTTTATGGCTGTTGACCCAGGATCCAGTGTTAGTGATATAGTCCCACCAAATTCACCACCACCTGCTTCTCTTCTATAGAAAAGGGATGACAAGAATACAACATGGGCATTAACCTACTGTGTTATGGGAAAAGGTTTACAACACAATTACAAACACAAATACAAAACAACAAGGGCAACAATACAGGCATTCACTTAATATGCCACTCCCCTGTAACAACAACAAAACCAAAAATCAAATTCACATCGGTGCTACCCACTAGGACGTATGTAGTCATCCTTGAATCTGAAAAAAACATTGTAACAATTCCTGTGACACGACAGGCAAATGCCTGGTCACCACGCATAATAAAACAACCAATTATCCCCTATTCGCAAGGACACATCAGCCTGAAGCTGCAATCTTCACAATAACCGCCAATGTACACAAAAACAGATCAGCCCCTGCTGTAAGTAAACAACATTTAGTGGCCATAGAAACAAACCAAACATATATCATGAAACAGCTTTTGACATTTAAAAAAAATGTGCACCCAGTCGTTGGACATCGTGCTCAATTGTCTTGGCGCTGAAATAACTCTGGAAAAATAAATGGTATGCCCAGTTCTTGGACATCATGCTCTAACATTTATTCTTCGCCACGCCCCTTCACATTAAAAACAAACATGTACCCGTATTAACATCTACTCGGGCAATCTCAGATTATAAATGGTCTCCTTGGCCTCCTGACAAGACATTGAACTATGTGTTGTCACTATGACACCCAATACTACAGTTGTGTCTGCCCCGAACACAATGGAGAAAGGCGCAAACAAAATTAAAAACATTCGCCTAGGCATTAAACCTTACTTGCCAACTTCCGCTATGGAAACACCAAGGGAGCTAACTGCTCAACAACAGTTGATCCCCTAAAGTAGTCATATTCGTTTAAACAACAAAATAACATGTTTCTAACTAATCTTATGACCTGTAGAACAAACAAAGGATGGCTAAACGCTACTACACATATGGCTCTCTGACAAAAATGTCATTCAATAATGAACCAACACCACAGCACGAATGTTTAACTAATTATTTAACTACTGTTCATTGTCACGCTGGAATAAATATATAAAGAATATGTTTCTGCTTGCGGGTGCTCTCTGGATTCCGTTTTCTTCTTCACTGAATTTCTACGATTGTTTTCTTTAAAGTGTCTATTTTATATGCATGGGTAGAAATATAGGGCGTCACTGGTCATTCACTGCCCAACACCGTTAAAATGTCTAATTCTGGTATCATGAAACTTGAACACGCCGGTACACTGAATTCCACCTCTGTTCCCGCCTCTAAAAAAAAAGGGATATTCTAACTACCACGAGTTACACTGTCATCTGTCTCTTCACAACAGCCATAATTAACTCACTGCATAAAACAGAGGGGAACAACCCCGCTTGGTGATGTAATTGTTCATGCGTGCATTTCTTGTATGCCAGGTGTGCCATTGATAACGTTCGGCACAGCCGGTCTCACCCTGCCGCTGGTGGGGCACGCTAGCACGATGAGTCCTTGTTGTCGTTCCTTGCAGGGCAACACAAAGGGGGGAGGGAGACATATTGTCCTGATGGCTTCAGATGTTGCCACTGCCCCCTGGCATATTGAGTTCAGCCAGGCAAACAGCTGCCTTCCTGACAAACTAAGTCACACTCGTCCCCGTACAGCCACAGGTTTGGCATGCTCTGCATACCAGGTGTGGGAATTGTTCTTATACTTTGCATGGCCCTGGGTCTCGCTTGCCATTGTCACCGTCCTAGATACCTAGGGGACTGAAACTCGGGCTCATACAGGCAACAAACTCCGTGCAGATACAATCTAACATCATTTATTTATATTATGTTGCAGTAAGCTGGCGAAGTAAGGTTTTCACCAGCTAGCAACCCTCAAGTTGCGTATCACAGGAGTTTACAACAAAGCAATAATACATGATTATTATAACAACTCTATCAGCTATCTAACGTATGCATAAGACCCCTAAATACACTTGGGTTTTAAGCTATCAAGTCCCCCTTAAGGTAAGCCCTGTTGCTTCTTCGATGTCCAGTCCGTGTCTGCCCTCTAACGTGTCTCGATCGGACACGGGCTGTAACTCTCCTTGAGCTTCTCGTGGAACAGGTCCTGGCACGCGGTCAGCGTTGTCCACGGAGCTGTAGGCGAACTGACCTATGCTTCTCGAAGGCTCTGGATTGTTCGAGCATTCGAGTGTGTCTCCCTTGTATTGGGGTTATGCCCCTTCTCTAATTCCCTTCTATCTTTATGTTTCTACCGACTCCATGTGAGACTCTGACAGCCATACCCTGTCGTCAATCATGACTCTACTTCCTGGACGAAGAGTGGGTGACCTTTTCATAACGGTGGGGTATTTTATTGTGATACCCTTCAATCAGCGAGTTAGTCTTTAACGTGCACTGACATTAGGACCTTGGTCCTGTAATGATAACAAGATAAGGCCACCCTTACGTTGACTTGCTCTGCTCAGCTGTTGTCTGAGCTCATTTCGGACAGATTCCGCTGCGCTGACTCTCCCTCTGAGTTGGCTCTCCCTGGGTATTTTGTTGTAGTGGGTTTTCCTGTATTCTTGTAGCAAGGTGGTTTGGCCGGTGTACTTTACACAAGAGTTTCTAACTGAACAGACTTAGTAGAAACCTCGCCAACAGATAGTTCAGACAATTTATCAACCAGCTATGAGATAAGTAACCTAGTAAAAGAACACGTACTGAGACAACTATCGAACCAGCAACAACGAACTACTGACTGTAAGCGACAATTCTACTTATACGATCTCACTATGTAGTAGAACCTGACACCACCGAGACAAAGTTCTCATGGAATATTCTGGGAACTCCTGGACTACAATAGGAACCCCAGATTATTCTGGAAACAAACCTTGCCGGACGACGCCATTTTTGTGACAGCTAGAAAAGAATGAGAGGAAGAAGAGAGAGGAAGTGAGGGAGGAGAGAGAGAAGAGAAAGAAAAGAATGATGAGGGAAATGATATAAATAGTGTGAAGCCTAAAAGTTCGTTCCTCAGTCGAACTTTGCCTACAACGCACTATCTTTGATAATAAGGAAAGATGAAGAGAGAAAGAGAGAAAGAGAAAAAGGATGAGAGTAAGGGATAGGAAAGATTTAGGTTCGTGTCTCCGCGTGAGAACAATAGTTAATTACTATTGCACCATCAATGTCTCGTGGTGTATGTTATCAGGTTATAGAAGAGATGTACAGCCTCACAAGGTCTCTAAGCTACTCTACTTATATTACTTCAGACTGACAAGTCGAAATAAAATGCAACTCAAACATATATTTAATTCATTCTGAACAATAACAGAGTGACAATCTACATCATAATCGCATAGAGTAATCAGTACATGCATTGCAGACACATAACGCATATTGAACTGTAATAATACGATGCTGCATTACCTCACAAGGGAGGGATAGATAGTGTAACAGCCTATGCAACTGGATGTTAGGGGAATGCCACCTATGATCACCTATTAACCACATGAAGTAAAAGACTAAAGCTAGGAATTACACCGGCCTTTGTTTCGTAACTATCTTTCCGTAGGCTTATTAGTGGTTCATATATTCAGCCCAAATACCCATTGATCCATAGATTGATCCATCAATCCATATACCCAGGGATTTAATTCGCTCCCATCCAACTTGTTCAGTGGGTAACTGTTTATTCAGCTATGCCTGGTTTATCCAGGCAACTCTAGTTTACCCAGACAATGTATTCTTCTTCTGCCGTCCCGTTGTCCTTCTGGGTTTCATATTTGAAATACGATTGTTCTCTTCAACTTCTCGTTTGTCGTGAAAACCACTTGACCTTTCCAACCATGTTTGCCATTAATCTCCTGTGTGATTCCGATTGATCTTAGTCTCATGTGTGATTCCGATCGCAGTGTCTCCCGTGTGGTTCCGATCGCAGTCTGGCTAGTGGTTGTCCTATCTGACGTTAGCCATCATCTGCAACTACTGAGTGCTCTTCTTTAGCCAACAGTCCTTCTCAAATGGCTTGCACGCCATTTTGTGATTCTCGGAATTTGCGTTCCACTCCATCAGATTTATCTATCTGGAATAAATGGTTCACAGATCCTTGACCATCCTACTTTACTTCGGCAGTCCAGGCGAAACCGTGATATATGCATCCTTTCCGTCTTTAATACTGCCTCTCCATCTTCCTGGACACTAAACAGCGTGGTATATAGACATCACCATTGCTGGAGTTCCAAACTCACACTTCCTCCTGGGCTGGGTGACCACCCAGCCCTCGGCCTTGTTGCTACCGCACTCTTGCTCGTTCCACACTCTCTAAACTGACTGGATCCAACGTATATATCACCTCTTGAGTTGGCGCCTTTCTTGAATCACGTGACCATGCTTCTCTCCTTGTGAAGGGCTACCCAATCAGTACCTCGCGTACCCTGCTTAATTTGCATACTACCATCATATCATTAACCCAAATCTACATTGTCTCTGAAGTTCATGGTCCTGAGTTCATGTACTTTTCCCGCCACCATAAATTTGGAGTATAGCGTTCCCCTCTGACAGCTAAGGTAACTTCCATCGCCGCCTGTACTCATAAATTATGCTACCCCCAACGTTCACCTGTTGTCCATCTGACAGCTTGAACTCCAAAGTGTACAATACATTTGGCACTCCTCTCCCTTAGAAACTGCTAGCCAACAATAGAGGATGGCCTTGCCGCTATTCGGTCATGCACTCCCGCTCAACCCATGACTATTTTAAAAACAATCCTGGCCCTTGACCTTTGAGGTCCCAAAAATATTCCAGTTTATATTTCCCGGGTAAACTTGAAAAGGCGGTATGTGAAAACCAATTTCCATACTGTCTCATATCCATTGTTGGATATTAACTTGGTAACCCAACCAACAGTTGAAGGGCTTTCACTGTTGCTAGTTTTAGTAACTTGTAGCAGTGTCCCATAGTTTCACTGATTTTGCTGAGTGATAAGGCTTATAGGTGATACTTCTCAGACGTAAAGCAGACGATACACTGTTGTCAGTTACTCTGTTGATCTTCATCTTTGTAGTTTATTAGATCTTGAAGTCCATCCTGGATATTCCTACTAAAATAGGACTTAATCACTCACCCAATCAGTTGTCTTCAAATTTATCTGTTGCTCGCTATGGAGCTATTGAGCGCCGCAGTAAACATTGAGGTATTGCTAAATCCAGACTATGGTTTGGACATTCACTTTATGGCTGTTGACCCAGGATCCAGTGTTAGTGATATAGTCCCACCAAATTCACCACCACCTGCTTCTCTTCTATAGAAAAGGGATGACAAGAATACAACACGGGCATTAACCTACTGTGTTATGGTAAAAGGTTTACAACACAATTACAAACACAAATACAAAACAACAAGGGGAGAAGGGGAAAGTAGTGGGTTTCCACGTTCCACTGTCCCTCATTGCTGAGTAGAGCCATTCTGACTCTTAATAGTGAGTAAGGTATTTTCTCACTTTATTTTATGTTCTGTTGTTACTGGGACAATTAGAGGAGTGAAGTCATTCTGTCCATCCAACATGTTGATATTGTATCTCTCATTCTTGAAGAGAATAGCCTGTACAGGATCTCTGTGGTTTCTAATGCCGCGTCTTCCCAAGGCTATTCAACATTGGCCTTTTAAGTACTGTCGTGCACAAGGATTCTTATATCAACATCCTCTAATCCCAAGGTGCAACATTAAAATGTATATTCCCACAGTAAAAAGTAACAATCAGAACAGGGAAAATTCTCATACCAGAAAAAAAAACATACATGTCCATTTTCCTGATATCAAGTACATGATAATCCTACATAATAATTAATCATAATGCTGATGCAGGGAGCCTTTGTTTTTGGATTTTCTCAGGGGTTAATCCATAACTAAAACATACATTGTTTTCCCCCACTGCGTACAGCAGATGAGGATAGTAGTCGCTGTGATATATTTTGTCAAGGACTGCTATTATTCAAGCAATTTATTCACATCAATCTTCGCTTCTGTTCCTACTACAGTGAGGTGATGCGGATTGAAGGTACCCTATCCGAACATTAATTTCTATCACGCGTTTACTTTAATTGTTCATGAATTTATATTCTCAAACATGGCGTCCCTAGCAATATTTTATGAAATGATTATTTGTTCTTCACTACTATGGAGTGGTTATTAATCTGTTAGCAAAAGGATGGTACTAAATTTTAGCACCATATTTCCAAGTTACAGATTATGATGTGGCAAAATATTTTATCCCCTGACTAAGTAAGAGTCAGGAATATGCGTAATCATTTTTATGTCCCCGCATGGATAAAACAAGTTCAGAGACATCCTTACCAGTGCATTTACACTACATAGGATATTTGAAAGTGGCAGACACCAGTTCTCTACTTGTGCAGTATGAAATCAAGAGTCTGCTCCTACATTGAGAAAATGTTTCTTTAAAGTCCAATCTCTACAGTACATAAATTATTTGCAGATTTCTAAGCATCGATAGGGATATATAGTTCCTTGGAAATAGAAGTTATTTTTCATAGGACTATGAAATTGGCAGAAACGAGTTTTCTTCTCTGAAGTATGAATCAGGAGTCTGTTCCTAATTTGAGAAGAGTTTCTGACGAGAGTTGATACTCTACATTACACATAATCTGTATAGATAAGCACTATTAGATATAAGTTCATAATGCCTATAAAAGACATTAACATAAGGATTAGAAATTGTAAAACATAGGAAAAATTACAGCGTGGCAGAACATGTGCTTCATTGGTAAAAATAAAATCAGACTCTAGCTTACAAGAACTGTTGAATTATCATTCTAATTAATTCTTAATTAACACACTGGTATATGTACTTTATAAAAATACATGAATACATTTTAATAATGTAGATATAACATACCAATAGTTGCAGAGACTGATATATTTCTGAGGCAAAATACCTTCTCCCAGAAGGTAAAGGTCGACTTTCTTGTGTGCTCTCTAGACTAGAAATGGCCGCTTCAGTCTTTGTTTTCCCCCTCGCCGGGATTGGCCAGGTACGGGAGAGAAAATAAGCCAAAATAAATTTAGCTGTGCCACGGTCAGTCTATCGTTGTTTTATTTTCTATTCCTACCTAAGCAAGTTACTTAAACAGTAATTATAAGGGTTTGTTTATTTTTAAGGGAGTCAATAAATAGGAAAGGGTAGGGACGTTTTTATTATATTGTCTGATCTAGAGATATTATTCTAGGATGTGGATGATCAATGGGAAATGTTGAAGAATTCAATCAGTTTGGCAAAAGAAACAACTATTTAAAAAATTAAAGAAGGTGGGTCGTAAGAAATTGATGACAGAAGAAATTTTACACCTAATGGAAACAAGCAGACTCAACAAAAATAATCCTGCCAAATATGAAGAAATTCACAGACAAGTCAGAATATTATGTAAAGAGGCAAATGAAGCATGGCTTGAGGAAAAGTGCTTAGACATTGAAAAATAACACAACAGTCAAAATACCAAATTAGTGCACAAAAGAATTCAGGAACTTTCTAATAAAAGAACAAGTACATCAACAGGCTGTCTAAAAACTAAAGATGGCAAAATCATAATAGAAAAAGATCAGATTCTACATGTATGGACAGATTATGTGAAAAACCTTTATAATGATAACAGAGAGGAACAGTATGCTATTAGATTTAATAATGATGGGCCGCCAATTTTGAAGATGGAATTTCGAAATGTTCTTAAGCATATGAAAGCTGGCAAGGCCCCCGGTGCAGATAACATCATAACAGAAATGATTAAATCTTTAGAAGAATTTGGACTAGATCAGGTAACCAGACTGCTGAACACATTATATGATACTGGAGATATACCTTCTGAACTATGTAACTCTGTATTTATTGCAATCCCAATGAAATCAGGAACCTTGGAATGTGATCAACCTAGAACAATTAGTATAATGAGCCACATCACACAGATTTTGCTATGGATTACCATGCAAAAATTGAGGAAGAAAATACAACCTGAGATAGGGGAAGAACAATGTGGGTTTTTAGAAGGAAAGGGTACAGTAACTGCTGTGTATATGCTACGAACAGTTATTCAACGTGCTATAGAATTAATCAAGGATATACACCTTTGCTTTATTGACTACAAAAAGGCTTTTGATAGAGTTAGACATGTCAATATTGTAGATATGCTTGCAGATCTACAAACCGATGGGAAAGACATTAGACTTATAAAAAACATATATTGGAAACAACAAGCTGCCATGAGGATTGATAATGAAGTGGGACAATATCAAACTATTAAGAGAGGTGTTAGGCAGAGATGGATAATGTCTCCAGATCTGTTTTCCCTATACAGTGAAAATATTTTCAGGAATGTAGAAGATATAAATGGAATCAGCATTGGAGGACGAAACATCAATGGCATTAGATATGTAGATGATACAGTATTGATTGCAGACAATGCACAAGATCTACAACAATTAGTAGACGCAGTTGTAGTACATAGTGAGCAGCTGGGGTTGGAATTAAATTGTAAGAAGACACAGGTTATGGTCGTCACTAGGAAGAACGAAGTACCACAATGTAATATACAAGTAAATGGGAGCATTCTTCAGCAAGTGAATCGGTACAATTATCTCGGAACAGTCATAACATCTGATGGGAGATGCCTTGAAGAGATTAGAACAAGAATCGCCATGGCGAAAGTAGCCTTTAGCAAGATGAAAAATATTCTGACCAATAAAAAGATGTCAATTGAAACGAGAAAAAGAGTGTTGAGGGGATACATAGAGCCTGTTCTTTTGTATGGATGTGAAACTTGGACAATGTGCAGTCAAGCTGAGAAACATCCGATGGCTGCAGAAATGTGGTTTCTGAGGAAAATGCAAAGAATACCATGGACAGACAGAAAAACCAATGACCAAGTACTACAGGAGACAAATGTAAATCGTAAATTGATTAGAGAAATTAGACGTAGACAGTCACAATTTATTGGACATGTTATGAGAAGAAATGGATTGGAGAACTTAGTGACAACTGGCAAGATCGAAGGGAACAGACCAAGAGGAAGACCGAGAGGAAAATACCTGGATGGCTTGGCCACATGGCATGGACGAGACAAGAACATTGAGCTGATCCACGACGCTAGTGATCGAGTGAAATGGCCAGTCATGACCGCCCACGCTTTCCGGCATGTCACATGATTAATTGACTAGGGTTGACGTTTCTAGGGTTGATGTTTCTATTGTTGAATTGTCTATAGTTTAGGTTTCTATGGTTGAAATTTCTAGGGAAGTTTCTATGGTGTAAGTTTCTATGGGTGAAGTCTCTATGGTTAAAGTTTCTATAGTTGAAATTTCTAGGGTTGAAGTTTCTAGGGTTGAAAATTCTAGAGTTAAAGTTTCTAAGGTAGAAGTTTCTTTTTTTTTTAAATTCAGCTGTCTGTTGATTTCTTGGCAAGATTACGCTCAGTAGTTTGCCATTGCTTTCTGAGCTGCCGGCTCAGTTATCACGCAAGTCACTAGCGGGGGACGAACCGCTCCCAGTTCTCGCCCGCTACGAGACTCTGCGTGATAAACGGGATTACGGAGAAAGTGTTGTAACTCCTCGGCCAGAGAGACCGGCAGAAGTTTCTAGGGATCGGATTTCTAGGATTGAAATTAGTATGGTTGAAGTTTCTAGGGTCAAATATTCTAGGATTGAAGTTTCTAGGATTGAATTTATTGTCTATGACTGAAGTTTCTATGGTTGGGTTTTCTATGGTTGATTTCTCTAGGTTTGTAGTTTCTAGGGTTGAAGTTTAAAGAGTTAAAGTTTCAATGATTGAAGTTTCTAGAATTTACGTTTCTGGGGTTAAAGTTTTTAGGGTTGGGGCTTCTAGGGATGAAGTTTCTAGCATTACGGTTTCTATGGTTGACGTTTCTAGGTTTAAATTTTATAAGGTTGAAGTTTCTAGGGTTGAAGTTTCTAGGGTTGAAGTTTCTAGGGTTGAAGTTTCGCTCCAACCCTCCCCCCCCCCCCCCGATGTGTCTCCACCTTGTCACGGTGGGGGGAGAGGGTGGAGCGCTTGCGTGTCCCAGTGATCCCAAGAGCATTATCGACGGAAGCACAACTACATGTCGGACAGGCCCTGGGTTAGGGCCCAGACCAAGAGAGAACTGCTGCTCTGCAGGTAGACTGAGTATAGCAGTCAAAAGTTCAAATCAGGCGCACGGAGCCACAAATTCTGGGTCCAGACACATACTCTAAGGCTCCCACCTGAGGTATATGGCTGAACGCCTCTAAGCCATTAATCCTTGGATGTGAGAGCCGGGCCGATACCCGCGTACTGCAAAACGGAAGTGAGATGCTGAGCACGCTACATGCTTTGTTTATATACTTGTACGAAGGCTCTCGGCTGGGGAATGTGAGGGATCCCCCGATGAGAGGGCCTGGCCGTTTCT
Organism: Cepaea hortensis; assembly: GCA_963921405.1. Lineage (NCBI taxonomy): Eukaryota > Metazoa > Mollusca > Gastropoda > Stylommatophora > Helicidae > Cepaea > Cepaea hortensis. The sequence continues at coordinate 149,642,342 of OY992876.1, read as the reverse complement.
CGGTCACAGATGCACGAAGGTAAGGTGCTGAGCCAGCAGCACATGTAGCCTACCTCGTGAGCGAATACTAAAGATAGAAAAGTGCCACAGTCGCACGAAATGGTTACGAAGAATGTCGGTATCTATACTTATAGAGAGGGTAGTCAAAGGTGGCAAAACGTCTCACTAACACGAAATGGAACGCCTGGCTAGAGAATCCATTGCGTGGAAGTCCGAACCGAATGCTTACCTATTTGGATGTCGTCCGCAGACTGATCGTTCCTGGTTTGTGCTTGAGCGACCAATGGCAAACGAAATGCCCAATACATGGAAGTGAGGAATTAAAGCAGCCATGAGCAGGACGTGGCAATTCCTTGGGTGAGCCCAGTCTCAGAGCAACATGTGCCGGCTCTGCAATTATGGAAGCCTCCTTGGATAGCGGGGAATGCCTATGGGCTGCCCCTGCCTTCCCTTGAGGGTTGACCGTGATGTCCCTGTCCATTCTGCCTTGACCAGGTGTGACGTGGGTGATACCACAATATTAAGAGTCTAACGTGACTAGAAACCCCAGGAAGGCTAACCTCATTAAGAAATGCCCACCGAAGTCGGATGTGACGGCCAATGGATGCCAAATAAAAACTGGCACTACGCAAAAACGTCCGAGTGAAATGTCGATCGTGTCAGGAACAGCTCTGACTAGATAGTTTTCCGATTTTCCGTCGTGCTTGGAATAGCTCTGACTGTCTGGTCTTCCGAATGCCCTTCATGTCCGGAACAGCTCTGACTAGCTAGTTTTCTGAATGTCCGTCGTGCCCGGAACAGCTCTAACTATTTTG